>JAEIFT010000491.1:0-195602 GCA_018904225.1 Lordiphosa mommai | reverse complement strand
ACAGTTTGTGTGTTATATATGGACATCGGATTTTGCATATTTTGCATATTTTGGATCCGCTTGTCCGATTTAAGTTCTGATTGCACACATCTTATTTTTATTGGAAACGATCGAATTCCGCTAAAAACATTTTTGCATATTTTGCATATTTGCATATTTTTAGACGCAAATATGCAAAAACATATTTTTTTATGAAATAATATATTTTAGACCATCGGTGGGCAACAAATTCTAACAGAACGGCAGGAAATGCAATAATATATACAACAACAACAAAAGAAAGCCTTGATTAAAGCAACATAAATGGAAATGGTCAATGGTGGATCGATAAATATTGAGAAGTAGAATATATGTTTTGAAGGTTCTAACAAACATCTTCAAAATTGCGAAAGTAAATACTTTTATGAAATTGCGAGGGCGATGCAAAGATCCGAAATATATTTGATCTGCCTGCAATTATAAGCAGTTTGTGTTCCATACACTTCAAACCTCTAGCTCTTATCAACTCTGAGATTTCAGTGTTCATAGGGAGACAAACATGGCTATGTCGAATCGGCTGGTGATGCTGTCAAGAACATATCAAGCCCTAACCGCGAAAAAAACGTAAGCGCCCAAAATAATATTTTTCAGAAGAGCTTCTTTTAGATGTAAATAACGTTGCTGATTATATTTATATTAACTGATTTTTTATTAAAAATATCGCTTACGTTATTGTTGCGGTAAGGGCTCGATATATATATAGCTTCTGGCTGTTACATTCATTTGCACAAATCTAATATACTCACCTTTAATACAGAGTATTAAACGAAAAAAAAAACTAAGAAGCGGAACTGTTCCGATACTATGGTTACATTCTCTTCGGTTCCAAAATATCGCTTTCTCGAATACTCAATTACTAAGAAAATTAAAATATTAGTCTCGGTTCTCAATTTTAATCGGTTCTTTTAGGTATTCTCAGCTCTTCTTCTGATGAAGAAAATGTTTAGTTTATGGGGTCGGAAATGGGCATTTTTATGCCTTTCAAACTTCTGGCAAAATATATACACTCTTTACAAGTGTGTAAAATCAACATAAGTCAAAATTTTATGCCCAAATACAAAGTTATACTATTAAAATCATTTTGCATATTTTTTGCATATTTGCATATTTTTTTGCATATTTGCATATTTCTTTGCATATTTGCATATTTTTTTTGCATATTTGCATATTTTTTTTGCATATTTTGCATATGCAATATTTAATTTTGCATATGCAAAATATGCAAAAAAACATATATTGATATGCAGTTTTAAAAAAAGTAATAACAAACTTTGACAGGTACAGAGTTTATTACAGTCGGGCTTGACCAACTTTCTTACTTGTTATACTCTGTACCGAAGGTACACAGAGTATATTGGGTTTGTGCAAATGTATGTAACAGTCAGAAGGAGGCATCTCCGACCCTATAAAGTATATATATTCTTGATCAGCATCAACAGCCGAGTCGATATAGCCATGTCCGTCTGTCCGTCTGTCTGTCCGTCTGTCCGTATGAACGAAGAGATCTCAGAGATGGTAAGAGATAGAGGTTTGAGGTGTATGGCACATATATTTCTTATATTTGCAGGCAGATCCAGTTTTGTTTTCTTGTTGGATTAAGGATAAAGCTTTCGAATTCCTTGTATGCGTCTTAGAATTTTCGATTTGATAACTAATTACAAAAGTACCTTTTTAGTACCTTTACCTAGGTACTAAAAAATTCAGTTACCTTTTACCTTACCTAGGTATAGCTTTTGGCATTTACCTTGTATCTTACCTAGGTAAAAATAATGAGTACCTTTCCAATCACTGCCTATAAGCTAGTTCTTTATATAATAAAATCCTCGTTGACTTTATTCAAAAAACGGAAATGGACGATGAAATCGCAATAAGTATCAAATAAAGCATCGTATACCGTGATCAGTGAAGCTACCTTTTGTGCATGCCAAACACCTTGACAGGGTTATAATCAGACCCTGATTTCGTTAAAATTGTAGGAGCTATTCCACATTATCAGAGGAGGCTCTTTTTCTGGCAGCTAATATCTAATAGTAGGCTCTGATTTATACGGCATACCAGTTAAAGTTATCTTGTAATTTACACTAAGGCTTGTGGGTCAGAACAACTTCGACATTCAATCGAACAAGTTGATTTTATTTCTATTTATTTTTGTTTATTACTTTATCTTACCCTCGCTCTATCTCTAATGAAGTTCAGATAGTCATTTCTGAATTTTTCTTTCTATATTTTTTTAATTGCTTTATCGTCGCTCCACAAAAACCATGGTAATTGTCTAGTATAGCGGCCTACTCTCAGAAAATTCCAAAAAAAAATCCCTTCGATAGATCGCGAATTATGAAGAATTTTCATGCAGAAAAAACGCGGGGGTCATCCGTGGTTTCTTTTTAAACGAATTTTAAAGTTGTAATTTTTGCCCATACAAATACATGCTTGATCACATATGCTTTTCGATTTCTGTTTGTTTTTTTTCAAATAAATATATTAAAATATTATTTTCGCGATCCATCGATGAATATTTTATTGTACCCAATAAAGTAAAATTTTTTTTCAAAAAATCGCGCGATTTTCCATTACTTACCTCAGCAAAATGAATATCATTAACGATGTTTTCTTTTTCGGGATTATATAACTGACCAATAGCCAGGAAGATGTTATGGATCCTATCCTTGTGACTTGGGAATCGTTTATAAAACATAAACTTGGCCAAATATCCTGGATAGTGCTTTTTTTTCGGCCAAAATGAGGCAACTCGGCCTTCACGTCCCGCCACAGCCTTTCTATGTTTTGTGTGTGTGCTTGTGTAGAGGGATCCACAAAATTTTGAGAATGGTTCACCGTTTGGTGTAGAAAAAAGGTATTTTTGCGGATACTTTCATTGAAATTGCACTGTTTCTTGACTTTTTTTTTATTGCCCATGGTTGTAGCAGTCAACTGTTTACGGCACCGAAAGAATAGTTTGCCGTCATCTTTTACTGCTATCTTACAGTCAGCAGAACAATTTCCACATTTTTTTTCTTGTAGTAAACATTTGTGACGCTTTAAATACTCAATAACCTCTATATTCGTCAAAGACAAAAATTTCGACACCGTAAAATTGCAATTCGTGCACTCCATTTTGATTAGAATTATTGAGTGAACAATAAAAATCCAATTAAATTTGAATTAAATTTGACACATTGCTCAAAACACAATATGTTTTATTAGGTAAAAAATCAAATTTTCAAAATTCGTTTAAAAAGAAACCATGGATGACCCCCGCGTTTTTTCTGCATGAAAATTCTTCATAATTCGCGGTCCATCGAGGAAATTTTTTTTTGGAATTTTCTGAGAGTAGGCCGCTATACTAGACATTTACCGAAAATTATAAAAATACCCTTGTAGTTTCTTCATTTTCTATAAGCAATAGTTTTCCCAATTTTCTTAGAAATTTTTAATTTTCGCTTAGATAAAGGTTAGTAGAGTGATTTTTCAAGCTGACCAACAGATGGCGCCACTTTCTGTAACCATTTGACTGACCAAGCCAGAAGCCGATTGTTGCATGGAAGCTATACTGAAGGGTGATTTTTCATACATTGTACCGAAGGTACACAGAGTTATTGGGTTTGTGCAAATGTATGAAACAGCCTGAATGAAGCATCTCCGACCCTATAAACTATATATATTATTGATCAGCATCAATCGCCGAGTTGATATAGCCATGTCCTTCTGTCTGTCCGTATGAACGAAGAGATCTCAGAGATGGTAAGAGCTAGAGGTTTGAAGTGTATGGAACATATATTTCTTATACCTGCAGGCAGATCAAGTTTATTTTTAATTTTTGCCACGCCCCCTGCCTCCCCCGCAAATTAAAAAAAAACGTAATAACTCCCACAATTTAGAAGATAGATAATTTATACATTCTAGACATATATTCTACTACTCATTATTAATCGACCCGCCATACATCGTTTTTCGATCAGATGAACAATATTAGAGCTATATGTAAAAGAAAATAAAAACCAACGACAACAACAACACGACAACTTACGAGAAAGAGAGAGCGAGAAGGCAATAGCTAACTGGTAATTGCCCAATTGGACCTTGCTATGAGAGGAGCGATGTAAATGAGATGGCCTGCGGTCAGAAATCACGCGTGATTCCCGCGTGACTAATATAGATACGTTTATGTTAATAGGAAATTATACACAAATTTTATAGTTTTACGAGTTATGTACTAGGTAATTCATCATTACTTATCGAGCCCCCATACATCGTTTTTCAACCAGATGAACGATAGTCGAAAGAGTTGGCACCCCCAGATTTTGAAAAAACCTCACACTTTAAAGTTATTAGTTTCGTACAAACAGGTACAGAGTATATTACAGTCGGGCTTGACCGACTTTCTTACTTGTTTTTGGTTGGAGCACATACATAAAATTCATTTCCGACCCCATAAACTTTATATATTCCTGATCTGGACAACGAGCTGAGTTGATTAAGCTATGTATAATATGTTCGACTTCTGTCTGTTTCTATGCAAACTAGTCTCTCAGAGCTATGCTTTTTACTCTACGATTAACGGGTATAAAAATTGATTCACACGCCCAACAATGAGTGAGAACCACAATACGGCCTTCTGCTGCATCAGGGATTCACAAGAATTGCCTTTTTAGTGGGTTTTTTTGTTGCACTAACGACTTTATATTTAAGAAGGACGCCCAAGCACTGAGGCTACTTATTCAAGAATGATTGAACGACAGCAGACGCCCGTCTGAAGCACTGAAGTCATAGACCACCAAGAAGGCGGTATCATCTGCATAAGTGGCAAGCAATTGCAACACTCGCTCAACAGCTGTGTGCTACTCAACTACTCAACTGTCAAGTGATTTGAATTACTTGCAGTACAAATTGTAATTCACTCTCATATTCAACCAGTATTACATACAATAGTTGTTGATTTGTGTACTTCCTAATAATTTGGCTAGTTTCTGGTTTGGTTTCGTGTATAACTTTGTCATCTCAAAGGCTAGTCCATGTATTAAATATAATTGCAAAATATAATAACGTTAGACTCTGAAAAACACAGCTGCCTATTAATTCTAGTACGAGCAGAATGGAATTTATACCGTTTTGTACCAAAATTTTGAAGAACGATTTTTAAATTAAACAAATAAGAAAGTCGGTCAAGCCCGACTGTAATATACTCTGTACCTGTTTGTATGTAACTGATAACTTTAAAGTGTGAGGGTTTTTCAAAATCTGGGGGTGGCAACTCTTTCGACTATCGTTCATCTGGTTGAAGATCGATGTATTGGGGCTCGATAAGTAATGATGAGTAGAATTACCATAGTACATAACTCGTAAAATTATAAAATTTGTATATAATTTCTTATTAACATAAACGTATCTGTATTAGTCACGCGGGAATTACGCGTGATTTCTGACCGAAGGCCATCTCAATTGCATCGCTCCTCTCATACTTGGTCTTTGCCTCCTTACACAAATATCTATGGGAAAGAAGGTAGGGGGGAAACTGAAAGCGGCGCAGTCCAGTTAGCTAATGCCGTCAAACCAATTCCAATTGGGAAATTACCAGTAAGCTATTGCCCTCTCGCTCTCTCTTTCTCGTAAGTGGCTGCAGTGTTGTTGTTGTCGTTGCATTAAATTTTCTTTTACATATAGCGCCACTATTGTTCATCTGATCGGAAATGATGTATGGGGGCTTGATAAGAAATGATGAGTAGAATATATGTCTAGAAGGTTCCAACAACCTAACTCCAAAATTGTGGAAGATATTAAGTTTTTTTTTCAATTTGCGGGGGAGGCAGGGGGCGTGGCAAAAATCAAAACTAAACTTGATCTGCCTGCAAGTATAAGAAATATTTGTTCCATACACCTCAAACCTCTATCTCTTACCATCTCTGAGATCTCTTCGTTCATACGGACAGACGGACAGACGACGACAGACAGACGGACAGACAGACGGACATGGCTATATCGACTCGGCTGTTGATGCTGATCAAGAATATATATACTTTATAGGGTCGGAGATGCTTCTTTCTGGCTGTTACATACATTTCCACAAACCCAATATACTCTTCGTGCCTTCGGTACAGAGTATAAAAACGACCTTTTTTTATATATATACAAAAGTTGGAACAAGAATTTACCATACTAAAAGTAAGTCAAAAAATTCCAGAAAACGCGCAATTACTTCGAGAACATAATTTCTGTGACAGGAACGTTTGGGTAAAACTTGTGCCGAATCAAGGATGAAAACAAGACCAAAAATGTTTAATCACGAGCTAATTTATTATCAACAATCAAATTCTTAATAATTTTGAAATTATAGATATCTGTATTTTATTTCTTATATATATTCCTCAGCGGTTAAATCGGTTGGAGCGATTTTTTGCAAGTATATTAAAGCTTTGGCACAGTCGCAGTTAGCTTTGTCTTCTTGTTTTTACGTTCATTTGGATATCAAATATTTTTTGGAGCAAAGAAATGATTTAAAAAAAGAACAATTTACAAAAAAATTAAATTTTTTTCCCAAAATTAAGAAATGCCAAAAAAAAACCAAACAAATGTCTAAGAACACTCAGCTAACAAAAGAGGCGCAGGAATCCAACAACAAAGAATATAAGAAATAAAGGTATTCAGATAATAAAATAAGGATTTTAATATTTCTTTATAAATATATTATATGAAAATATCCGGGCGTATACGTAATATTACATTCGTGCATTTAACATTTTAAAAGATTCTAATGTCACGTGGATAGCTCAAAAACAGTATTGGTTATCACAACTTCTGCATAATCAAATATAAGAGAGGTTAAATGTAAAGAAAGTTGAATGCGTAGAACTAAAAAAATTTTAAGCTGAAGAAAAATATCTAAAATAAGATATTTTATTTTCAATCTATTCTTTGTTCTTTAGCGGTCGAGAAGCTCGCTTAATATGCCGGAAATAACCGTATAACATGACTAAAAACGGAGCATTTCAGCCTAAGCAATTCTCAACTTGGAAAAAAAATTTTTTTTAACCAATCCGAACAAGGGAAAATTAGATTTTCGCCTCTTGTGTTAGTCAAACGCGTCACTATGCGAAGAGTCTGCCTTAAGCTGTTGCTCTACAAATAAAATTTCAAGAAACTGGCATAAGTTCTCGCTGTTTGGCTATTAAAAGAGCTAAGGTTTGACTTCACTTAACTCTTTCTTTTGAAATAACTATTTACCCATTTAAATGCTTTAAGCCACTTAAGGTAAATGTGAACCTTTTTTTTTTTAACCAAACAACTTGATGCGAGGACCAGTAAATAGCAATCTCCAGGAAAACAAATACTAACTCAGGTCCAGGCCATAGCTAAAAGTGTGCTTTTCCAACCGAACCCAACCCAAACCAACCCGAGACAGCCCATTTACACTATCGAAACTCAAACACAGGGAAGTCGATTTTCCATTTAAGAGCGTGTCGCCCGCGGACTAGTTGGATAAGTATGTATGTACGAGTATGTGTGGGTGTTGGGTGGCTAGTTTTTTGAGGAACCATTTGCTTTTGGCTCCACTTTGGCTGTTTGTAATTTGAATACTGGCAATCATTGTTTATGAAGGCGGTTTAGAATTTTCACAGACTTTCCTTGGCTGCTGCAACATAATCATCCTCATTGCTAATCGACGCCAAAAAACCAAATAAAGCCCTCATATCATATGACAGGGGGTCCAGCCTTAACAAGTGACCGCGGGCGGCTTTTAGGCTGATCAAAAAAAATTGCTCTTTGGCTTTTCCTCTAGGGGGGGTTTTTCTATTGGTAATGCGAACCACCTCATAATTGAATTGTCAGCTCTGGCAATAACATTCTAAAAGGTTACGCCTCATTAGTGGTTGTGTAACTGGGTATTTGGAGTTGAGAGGACAACATTTTCCTTTTATTTTTTTTCCTCTTTTTTTTTTGGGGATATGGACATGTGCAATTTAGTCGAGTCATAAATGGAAAAGTACAAAAAAAGCGTATGGAAAGAAGTGTTGAGAAAAAATGCTTGAGTGATTGGAAAAAGTTGACAAGGCAGAGGTGGAGAAAAAAAACTGATTGGAAAAGATTGAACATACAATTTTGTGAAAAAACTGCTTGATTCCTTACAGGAATCTTTTTCATTGGATCTAAGTCAAGCCCGCAAGAAAAATTATACAAATCACAAAAATGACAGGAAGGTCAGGTTAGATTATCAGGCATGTTCTGAATTCCAATACATTTTGCAATTGCGACTCGGTTTCATTTTGTGAAGTGGAGTTAAGAACATGCCCACATTTTTATACCCTTGCAGAGCGTATATTAAAATTGTCACGATGTTTGAAACGCATAGAAGGAAGCATTTCCGACCACATAAAGTATATATATTCTTGATCAGCATGACGAGCTGAGTTCATTTCCGTCTGTCCGTCCGTCCGTCTGTTTCTATGCTATCTCCTCCCTAAGTTTTAAAGCTATCTTGACCAAACTTTGCAAAAAGTCTTTAAATACAAATACGCTGCACATTTGTCGGAATCGGACGGATCGGATGACTATATCATATAGCTGCCATAGGAACGATCGGTCCAAAAACTAGTTCTAGTGAGAAAAACTTTTTTGTTTTCTATCGAAGCGTCACCAATCGTGGTATATATTAGTTTTAAATGCTTCCACATAATACTGAACAAATTTATCGAAATCGGATGACTATATCATATAGCTGCCATATAAACGATCGGTCAAAAACTAGTTCTAGTTAAAAAAACTTTTTTGTTTTTTATCGTAGCGTCACTAATCTTGGTATATATTAGTTTTATATGCTTCCACACAATTCGTGAAAAATTGATCAAAATCGGATGACAACAGCATATAGCTGCCATATAAACGGTCGGTCCAAAAACTAGTTCTAGTGAGAAAAACTTTTTTGTTTTCCATCGTAGCGTCACCAATCGTGGTATACATTAGTTTTATTTGCATCCACACAATTCGTGAAAAATTGATTAAAATCGGATGACTATAGCATATAGCTGCCGTAGGAACGATCGGTCTAAAAACTCGTTCAAATGAGAAAAACTTATTTGATATCAATGATAGAGCCTTTTAAAAACTGCAAGGGTATTTAAAACATCGGCGTAGCCGATGTTAGCCTTCTATTTTTCTTATTCTGGAGCCCGCATAACTTAACAAATTTAAAAAAATTCCCACTTTGATGCTGGGAAATCCTGTTTTGGAACTAATTGGTTGCAGGCACAAAAGTCACTTTAACCTAAAACATTGAATTTTGAAATAATGCCTAAACTTATTGCTATATCCGCTACAGTATGTTTGTGTGAACTGTACTATATACATATATGCACCTTCTTCACCTTACTTTTGACGTAGCTGTCCAAAATATGAACTAAATAGAAGTGTACTACGAGCGAATACTACCCAAAGCAGCTGAGAAATTCCAAAAGTTTTATTCATAGAAACAAAATGCTGTCTGTTTTTTGAAAGAGCATCTAAAATCTACGGAATTTTTATATTCCAACAAAAGTTATAAACAACAAAGAAGCGGATGGAGGCGGGGGGAGCGCACAAATGCGGGCCGCCTTTTGAGTGTCTTGTATGTAGTGCAAATTTTGAATAAAATTGAAAACAAGTGGCCCCCGATGGCACTTAAGAAGTCTGTCGGCAAATACCAATAGGTTAATTGTTAGCCCATTAAGGCCCGCGCACACACACTGGGCCAAAGCAAATCACAAAAATTTGTTTACCCCACAAAATTAAATTACTTCTTACGGACCTCGGGCCGAATTAATCATTGGCACCAACTTCCGGGGTGGCGGGACACAAAGGGTAGCAATATGTCAATAGCCGCTGATAGCAACAGCAAACACAAATGAATATAAATGGACGCGTGTGTGTGTGTGTGTGTGTAGATGTGGATGTGGGGGGGTTAGGCAAGGTCATGTGACAAGGCTTTTTTGGTATGTGACTTCACTGAAATTAAGCGGTTTCGGGGGGCCTATTGGGCTGCAGACTTTCACTTTCACTTTTACGCTTCAATCAAGAAATTACGCATGCCATTTTTCATTTTACCACTCGGCAGGGTCAGAGGGCAGCAGCAGGCGGCACATACACACACATATCTATACGAGCTTATGTATGTAAACAAAACACATTGCCACTGAATTTTCTTTTCAATTTTTTTTTGGCCATTGTGTAAACATTCATTTGCGTTTTGCGGCCAGCAACCAAAGCGCAGGAACGGCCTATTTCAAAAAAGTCAAAAAGGACAGTAACAGAGGCATCCAAAGCAGGACTTTGCTCCAATGTTAATTAGATGAACGAGAGACTGAAAGCCTGACATTGACATATGCGCCCAGGGAGCAACATAATTGGGCATCGTTCGCCTTGGAAGTCATAAAATTATCATTCACCATTGGAAGCTGTGTGGCATTAAAATAAACTTTGGCCTGTTAATAATTCATCCACATTTTAAATTTCACAGGGTATATTTAAATTGTGAAGATATTTAAACATTATATAATGTATATTAATTTTGCCCAGAAGTTTGTAACGCATAGAAATATTCATTTCCGACCACATAAACTATATATATTCTTGATCAGGACGACGAGCTGAGTTCAATTCCGTCCGTCCGTCTGTCTGTTTCTACGCGAACTTGTCCCTCAGTTTTAAAGCTATCGAGCTGAAATTTTGCACAGAGTCTTCTTTTTACTGCACGCAACTAATATGTTGGAACCGGCCGGATCGGATGACTATATCATATAGCTGCCATATAAACGATCGGTTAAAAACTAGTTCTAGTTAGAAAAACTTTTTTGTTTTCCATTGCAGCGTCACTAATCTTGGTATATGTTAGTTTTATATGCTTTCACTCAATACAGGAAAAATTGATCAAAATCGGATCACTATAGCATATAGCTGGCCATATAAACGATCGGTCAAAAACTAGTTCCAGTTAGAAAAACTTTTTTGTTTTCCATCGTAGCATCACTAATCTTGGTATATGTTAGTTTTATATGCTTTCACATAATACAGGAAAAATTTATCAAAATCGGATGACTATAGCATATAGCTGCCATAGAAACGGTCGGTCAAAAACTAGTTCTAGTGAGAAAAACTTTTTGTTTTCCATCGTAGTGTCACAAATCGTGGTACAAATTAGTTTTATATGCTTCCACGCAATTCTGAAAAAATTTATCAAAATCGGATGACTATAGCATATAGCTGCCATATAAACGGTCGGTCCAAAAACTAGTTCTAGTGGGAAAAACTTTTTTGTTTTCTATCGTAGCGTCCCCAATCTTGGTATATGTTAGTTTTATATGCTTTCACATAATACAGGAAAAATTGATCAAAATCGGATCACTATAGCATATAGCTGCCATATAAACGATCGGTCAAAAACTAGTTCTAGTGAGAAAAACTTTTTTGTTTTCCATCGTAGCGTCACTAATCTTGGTATATGTTAGTTTTATATGCTTTCACATAATACAGGAAAAATTGATCAAAATCGGATGACTATAGCATATAGCTGCCATAGAAACGGTCGGTCAATAAACTAGTTCTAGTGAGAAAAACTTTTTTGTTTTCTATCGTAGCGTCCCCAATCTTGGTATATATTAGTTTTATATGCTTTCACATAATTTTGAAAAATTTTATCAAAATCGGATGACTATAGCATATAGCTGCCATAGGACCGATTGGTAGGAAAATGTGTTTTAATAAGAAAATTTTTTTTTTATGGTATCAAATTTTGTATTATCAGTGATTTAAAAATTTTAAATATCTGATATCTATATTCTATATATATTTTACCGGTTAAATCAGTTGGAGTAAAGTTTTTCAAGTGTATTAAAACTTCGGCACAGTCGAAGTTAGGTTTGCCTTCTCGTTTATTTTTTAAGTTCAACCAATTGCACATTCTCCAGAATATTCAGAACAATTGAATTCAGCCAGAAAGCTAAGCAGAGTTTAATTACAGTAACTTCAAGGCACAAAGTTGAACTCGTTAGTAGAAATGTTGTCTATTTGATTAGTAGCCAAGCAACAACTATTTATTTAATAATGCCCTACAATTATGGTAATTGATTTACATAATGAGACTTGGACCATAATTAATAAGCTCCCTGGAGCTTTTAGTGCAGTTTTCATCTTTGGAAAAATTGTACAAGTTCGAAATGATTAAATTGATATTTTGGTTATTTTCCCCCACCGAATCGCATAACGTCACGTCATTGTTGCGTTTGTTTTAGCGTTAGCCCAGACAGAAATTCCACATGGACAACTTGTGTGTTTACATGACCCAACCCGCATCTCAACCCTATAACATTTGCGGCATCTATTTTAGTGCGTTCTTGTTAAGTTTACGTTTGCCTTCGCCCCTCCTCCTTCCCCTCCATCCTTATATATTTCTTTTTGGCCAAGTCTATTTCTATCTGTTGCGGACTAGGTGCATGCCAAGGCAAAAGGCATTTGCTTTAATTATTTCAAATGAACATAAACAATAGCGAACCAATTGCCGATGATGATGTGTGTGTGTGTGGTTGGTTGTGCGGTGGGTCTAAGTACTTCAAGAGCTGGCAACTGTTGCCACCAACACACTGATGGAAATTTTTTCACATTGTTTGTGCCCAACATCCTTAACGGATTCTTCTATCACCCAAGATTGTTCATCAATCATCCCACACAGAAGCCAAGGCAGAAGCCATGCTTCAAGTTGCTGTCAAACATTTCAATTCTGTGGTGAATGTGTTGACAACTGTGCGCCCACAACTCACTGTATCCTCCTCCGTCTGATGCACATGAGCAACACGTGTCAAATGGTAGTCCTCTTTGTGTTTTGTCCTTTCGCTTGCACTGCACATTGGGTCAAACTCTGACCATTTGTACATATGAAATTATGTATTCTTAAAAACAGGGCTGCAAACCCAAATAATTTTTTCGGAGCTCCGGTTTGCGGGTTCGAACGAAAACTAAACTAATTGATTTGAACTTTGATTTGATAATTGATTTGAAACTTTATCTGTAATAGATATATATCTGTAATACATTCATGTTGCAGGTTGAAAATTTCAAAATGTTGGCCTAAAACAGACATATAGACAAACAAGTTTAAAAATAGTATTGGATTATAATTTTATCCCAAAACAAACAAAAAATGGTCTTTTGGCCAAAACTTTGGGTCGCTGACCCAATGTGCACTGGGGTCAGGACTATGGATGGCAGACACTATGTACATACGTTTGTACACATACAATATATATGTAAGGGCTGCTGGCTTAATTACACTTTTATGGAGTCATTGTCGTCGTTGTTGTCGCTTGATCGCGGAACCTACGTAATTGACTTTAGGTTTTGTCCTGTGTCTGAGTTATGACTGCGATGCCATTCCTACACAATGCGCTAGGTCAGGACAAACAATTGTTAGTTATGTTTTTATCTAAAATAATCATTTTAATCTAAAAATAACCTTTCCTAATTCCATCAGAAATATCTTTGATAATTCCACAGGATTTGGAATGCGAAATAAATTTACTGAGTTATATCGTGGGTGCAAACTGTTTGAGAACCAAGTGAGTCGGTGCATTATCTAGTAAAGAAGCGTTTAATATTCAAATTCTGCATATAACGACCTTCAGAACAAAAATTAAACAAAGTTGGACTTGTCGTCAAACTGCAATATTTATGTATGCAGCAGAAAGAGGCTAACTTTTAATTTCAAAGACCAGACTCGTTTAAAAATCGTGGGAACAAACATTAA
Source organism: Lordiphosa mommai (assembly GCA_018904225.1). NCBI lineage: Eukaryota > Metazoa > Arthropoda > Insecta > Diptera > Drosophilidae > Lordiphosa > Lordiphosa mommai. The sequence continues at coordinate 181,801 of JAEIFT010000491.1, read as the reverse complement.
GGAATGAGGATTACTCGACTATTGATTGCTTGATGCCATCTATTACAATAAATAAAACGGAGCGTGTCTAATTTTTTTACCGATGTGAAACTCACTGCAAATAGAGGCACAAATGTTTCAGTGATCTGAAAAGCAGGTCTTCTAATTTTGAACATGCTTTTTTTAGTGTATTTTTTAAATTCTGGAGAGAAATCCTTTTCAATTTGGTTTTTTGATTTGTGTTATATATTAATTATATAAAAAATAAAAAATGTTTGGAATTCAAGGGCTGTTCAAAAAGTTATCGGCCTGCCAATAAAGGTCTTCCAAAAAAAGGGGTAGAGGTGGTAGCCATGATTTCGGGACTTCAGGTTATCGGAAATAAAATCGGTAAATGAGGTTATGTTCAGAAATTATGTAGTTATGGCCCGTTCCTCAATAATATTTTTTCAATATTTTTTTGAAAAATTGACGGCAATTTAAAAAAAAATGATTTTTTACTGTTTTTTGTAGTTTAGTGTAAAAAAATGTTTTTTCTTTTGCTTAAGGTACGAGCCAGAATTACATCAATTTTGCGTCGATTGCAACATGGCTGATCAAAATCGGTTTAGTAGAAGTGGCGCAATCATGGCTACCAGGTCGAAAACCGTGGTTTCGAGAAAGACGCGCTTAATGTTTAATGCTAATGTAAAATATACTCACTTTAGCAAGAACATTGCTCCACTATCATCAATGATCTACCTTCAGTTCTGACTCATTCACGAGTCCTTATTTATGCTGATGATGTTAAGATTTGTTTAACATATAAAGATTTGGTATCTCGATATCATTTGCAAACTGACTTGGATGCATTTCACTCATGGTGTGAATCAATCTCCTAAACCTTAATAGTTCGAAGTGTAAGGTTATGCCATTTTATAGAAGCTTACCACAACTGGTCTCATACACGCTTGATAATGTGGCATTAGAGCGTCTAAACGATGGTGCCAATGAAGTAAATGATCTGGGGGTAATTCTTGATCATAAACTTAAATTTGACTCTCATGTAACTGCTACTGTTAGTAAGGCCAGAAGTGTTCTTGGGTTTATTAAGCGTTGGTCTAAGGAATTTGATGATCCTTATACGACCAAAATTCTTTATACTTCTCTTGTCCGTCCAATTCTTGAGTATGGTTCATGTGTGTGGTCTCCACAATATTCGATCCATCAAGATAGAATTGAATCTGTGCAAAAACAATTCCTATTGTTTGCTCTTCGTGGTTTGAATTGGAATCCTGAGGTCCGGTTACCATCGTATTCTAGTAGACTTCTTTTAATAAACCTTCCCTCCTTAATTAACCGAAGAGTTATGCTTGGTGTAATCTTTATACATAGACTAATAAATGGTGAAATCGACTCATCAGAGTTGCTTAGTCAAATTAATCTTAGTGTTTCTGTTAGACAGACACGTAACTTTATCCCCTTATCTCTAAAACGTTGTACTACTAACTATGCTTTGCATGAGCCGTTTCGTGTCCTTTGTGCTGACTACAATAAAATCTTTCGAGTAATTAGTTTAGAAGATTCTATTTTTGCTATAAAAACCTCTATATTAACGTATTTAGCCCGTAGTTTGCTTTAATTCCTTGTTTTTCTACGCGTTTTCGTGTCACTCGTTTGTGGCAGCGCCCCCCGGTCGGTTGGGCGGGAGGTGGGCTGCTATTTTGCCTGGGGTTCGCGCGTAACAAGCTTCGGCTTGGTGTCGCTTGGGCCACTTGAACGTACTGCGCATTGTACATCAACGTCCAAACAAAAAAAATAAACTGGCCAGATCTGCTAAACTATTTTGTATATTTGAAAATGGTTTGAAGGGGATGAAAGAGGAATGTCCAAGCTTTACTAATAATACATACTAAAAAAATCGAAAAGCATTTTTTTCAAAGGTAGAAGACCCCCTCAAAGTTATGTGGCATCGACGGATTTTTCTTGAGATTTACAAATAGTGGCGGCGCAGTGACGCCCGTAGATCAAATCTTATCCATTTTATAGGAAATTCTTCAACGATTTCAAATATACAACCCTTAAGAAAATTTTAGAAGATATAGCCCTTTAAACTTTAATTTTCATTATTAAAAAAAAACACAAAATTTTTTGGTAATTTTGTTCGCTTTCAGGTAGAATATCTCGAAAACTATGAAACGAATCGTTTTTCTTTTGTTTCTATTGACTGGTTTACTTATAAAAATTACTTATTAGTATAATACCAAAAAATGTTCTGTTTGCTTTGTGTTTCTCCAATTAAATTCCTATTTACCAACTGTAAATCTTTTCACTATTTTTCAACTTTGATGGAAAATAAAAAAATGTGTATATGTGCCATATTTTCAAAATATGTTCTTTAATTATTCCTTAAGCTATTTCAAAAAGTTACAGCTGCCCGCAGCTGCCTCTGCGACTGTTAGAGGTTAAATTGGTAAAAAAGATATGGCAAAATAAGGACCTCTTCATCAAGTGGGTCCCATCTTCCGTTCCATTTTTTCATATCTGCGGAATATGAAGTCACGGATAGAGTTAGAATCCACTAGTTTCAGTTGAAAATGATATACCTTTTCACATGAATAGTAAAAATAATTTTGAAAAAAATTAAAAATATTTATTAAAAATTCGAAAAAAAATTATTAACTATTTTTTAAATTTTTTGGGTAATAATTTTTAAAACATAGAAACATTAAAAAACCAAAAAAATATATAAAATTGCTAAAAATATTTTTTTTGTTACCATAAAATTTATTTTTTCACATATTTTGACATTGATAACCCATAGGTAAGCATATAGTAGCCGTGGCACCCTTTTTAAACACTTATTTCATAGGTTGAACAATTTTATAATTAGCCATTTAAATTATTCGTTTATCTCATTTGGTTTAATAGTTATGATTTTTGCAATGAAAAAACTCAAATGGCGGCAAAATCTCTAGAGATTTCTGTGTCACCCTCGTATGTGGGAATTTTTGAAAATGAGCCAACTCAATCGACAAATAACGCATCTATTGAAAATATTTTATCTTCGTTTAATTGTTTGGAAAAATTTCTTTTAAGGCTTAGAAATATAACTTACGCAAAACATGGCTTTAAATGCTTAACGGCTTAAAACCTCTTACTCGCCAGTTCTTCAAGTGCAGAAGATTCTGCAAATAATACTGCGATACCATTTTTCGTATGGAACATCATATTATTCTTGAAAAATTCATCAGTTCTTTAAATTCAATAGTGGATCACATGCAGGGCATTCAATGTTCATTATTTGCCCCTTGGCACTCACTGCACTTTCATTACTCTGGATTAATTTAATTTGATTTTGTTGTTGTGGCTTTTTTTTTGTACTCCGATACCTGATTTACATTTATTTGTTTACGTTTGCCGTTTTTTTTATGGCATTCTCTGTCTCTTGCCCTGCAATTCTCATTTGCAGCAGCTGTCAGCGCGTAGCTATCAAAAAGTCAACCGTGTTGATAAGCCATCGCTGATGTGGAGCAGGTACATATGTACATATGTGTGTGGGTGGAATCCTTCTCCACACCCCAAGGGAGTATTTCATGCTCAACTGCATCCAGGCCCAAATGTAGCGTGCATAATTTTTATTACAAACAATTTTTATTGCATATTTTTACATATTTGCAAATTAAAATTGCTAGAGATAGAGCACTGGAGATGACTTCTCAATTGCAATTCCATGTGGCCAATGCATCGGAAAATACAATCGTTAAAAATAATAAATGTACTACCAAAAGGGAGCAGCGAGGATGTCGTATCGAGTGGGTGGATGCATTGATACATGTGGTTTAAATTAAATATAAAAATAGTAAAACTTGAAAAATGGCTCAACTAGGCTGGGTATGAACGACTTTTTGCATGTTTCTTGCTGCTAAATTTGTTGCTTGCTACTTTTTAAACAAATTTCGCACAGACTGAAAGTAATTAAACCATTTAATTGGCCTACTTCCAGCCACTATTTATGGAGAGCCAAATGCTTTGTATCGAAACTCGGTTATGTTTATGAATTTCAATTGGAATTGCCTATAGTCTGAAGTAGACTACATTTATCGTTGTGTGCATATACTCAAAGAAGGCCTATTTGCTCATTATTGGAATTCAAATATACAGTTGACATTAAGACTACCTATATTTGCCAATATCTGGAGAACGACACGATAGAAAAATTTTGAGTGTACATTTTTGAACTCATTTGAAAAATTAACAAGTAAGAAAGTCGGTCAAGCCCGACTGTAATATTCTCTGTACCTGTTTGCATATAACTAATAACTTTAAAGTGTGAGGTTTTTTCAAAATCTGGGGGTAGCAACTCTTTCGAATATCGTTCATCTGGTTGAAAAACGATGTTTACCCTAGTACATAACTCGTAAAATTATAAAATTTGTATATAACTTCTTATTAACAAAAACGTATCAATATTAGTCACGCGGAAATCCATCGTGATTTCTGACCGCAGGCCATCTCAATTGCATCGCTCCTCTCATACTTGGTCTTTGTCTCCTTACACAAATATCTATTGGAAAAAAGGGAGGGGGAAACTAAGAGCGGCACAGTCCAATTAAATACTGCTTTTGCTCTCTCGCTCTCTCTCTTTCTCGTAAGTTCTACTAATCGCTGCGGTGTTGTTGTTGTTGTTGCTTTGAATTTTCTTTTATGTATAGCTCTCATATCGTTCATCTGATCGAAAAACGATGTATGGCGGGTCGGTAGATAATAAGTAGTAGAATATATGTCTAGAATGTTCGAACTATCTATCTTTAAAATTGTGGGAGTTATTACGTTTTTTTTTTAATTTGCAAGGGAGGCAAAAATTTAAAATAAACTTGATCTGCCTGCAGGTATAACAATTATATGTTCCATACATTTCAAACCTCTAGCTCTTACCATATCAGAGATCTCTTCGTTCATACGGACAGACAGACGGACAGACAGACAGACGGACATGGCTATATCGACAGACGCAGTATACAAAATCTTAAAGTGTTTTAGGCAATATATCAGTTTAGTTTCTATTCTTCAAGTGATTTCTAAATCCATATCTCACGATTTCCCATTCTCGATTTGCAGCTTACCCCTCCACCTATGCTCTCTCGCTGCTGTTTACGCTCACAACGTCATTGGCGATCATGCCAAAGGGACACGATCCAAAGGATTCGTCGTTGGCAGCTGTGGTAACTCTGCCAAATAGAGAAGCCAATTCCATTTCATCGCTCGACACCATCGAATCGGCCATCCTAATGCCTGATGCCAAAAACAATTGTCCCATGGGCTACTTCCATTGCAGTACAACGCCTCAGTGTGTCCAACAGAGGGCCAATTGTGATGGCAGCGTGGACTGTGACGACGCTTCCGATGAATCAAATTGTGCTAACGAAGTGGATGCAAAATATTGGGATCATTTGTATCGCAAGCAGCCCTTTGGACGTCATGATGACATACCAATTGGCGAGTGCTGTGAGTACAGAACAACAACAAAAAAAAAAGGGAAAACAAGGTCATAGTAATTAAAGCCCCTGGTAATGAGCAAGCGAGTGGCGCCGCCGACTCTTTGTTTGTGATAAAAAAAAAAACAGAAAATTTGCATGTAAATTCAAAAGTTTTCATTAAGCGAGATGCTGGCGTTAATTAAATTGAACGAGCATTACATAACCTCCGCCCACAAATAACTCATTCTAGTTTGGCGCAATGAGAACTTCAGTTGTCCTTGTCGCGGTGATGAGATTCTGTGTCGCTTCCAGCATCTCGATGCGCTGCCTTTGCATTTGCCTGCCCACGATCTGGCAACGCTGTGAGTATTAAGTACAGTTAAGTATTTTGAGTTTTAATGGAACGCAGTAGGCCCTTTGGAGGCTTATAAAAACGAGGCCTTTGAATAGAATTTCCTCAGTCGCTTTCGATTCGTTGTGCTGTGCACATCTAGGCTGATTATTTTCTTTAAAAAATTATTTTATCTTACCATGGATTCTCTTATGACCATCGAAATCATTCTCCATGTTTTCTTTCTTTTTTCTTAACTTGCCTTGGACCTTATGACCATCGAAATCATTCTCCACGTTTTCTTTCTGTTTGTTTGCTTGACCTGAAGCTTGAATGACCATCAAAATCATTCTTCATATTTTCTTTATTTTTCTTAACTAACCTTGGACCTTCTTATGACCATCAAAATCATTCTTCATATTTTGATTCCTTTTTCTTATCCAACTCTTGACCCTTTTATGACCATCAAAATCATTCTTCATATTTTCTTTATTTTTCTTAACTAACCTTGGACCTTCTTATGACCATCAAAATCATTCTTCATATTTTGATTCCTTTTTCTTAACCAACTCTTCACCCTTTTATGACCATCAAAATCATTCTTCATATTTTCTTTCTTTTTGTTAACTTACCTTGAACCTTTTTGTGACCATCGAGCTTTAGGGTTAAATCAAAATTCATCTGCCTTTTTTGAACAACATTTGTTTTCCTTCCTTTCTTCTCCTTTTTAGTGATCTAACTGGCAACAATTTTGATATCATCAATGAAACTTTCTTCAGCAACTTGCCCAGCGTGGAAAGTCTGTAAGTGCTGAGGGAAGGGGAGAAACATCTACTCGGTTTGCTTAATTAAAATCGAAATACAAGTGCTTAGAATGCAGGACAGCATCCTTTTGCTTTTTTGATATTTTTTTTGTTGTTTTATTTAGGTATATGCCGCAAAAATATTAGCGCCATGCTGTGTCCTTAATGGGGGAGCCCTTTAAGCAGCTTCAGCAGATGTAGTAGTAGCAGCCACATGCTGGTGCACATACAAATTACATACAAACTAGACAAGGACATCGCTGGCCAACAGACAGGGCAGACATACAATACGTAGATACGAATATGGATATGCATAGGGAGAGAGACAAGTGGTATCGTGTTGCAGGCATGTCCAACGGTTGCAGTTTATGTGTCACTGTGTTAAAGAACATTCACTGGTCTGGTGTGGCTTAAAACTGCAAATGCGGTTAAATATTAAGATGGGTTGGATTTGCGTCTAGAGATGGGAGACTGACCATATGTAGAACTAGAGAACCATTATACCGATATATTAGATATATATTATCTGTTTGTACGTGAAGGCTGTGTCGTAGTGGTAAAGTGTTGCGTGGGTTTGACTCCCACTAATTCGCAATATTCTATAAAAACTAGAAGGCAAAGTTAACTTTGACTGTGCCGAATTTTAAATACATTGGCCGATAGAATATATATAGGATATAGATGTCCGATATTTATAAATTCCAAATTATTAAGAATATGATAAGTGACTTCAAAATTTAAGCAAGCTACCAACAAAAACAAATTCGTTTTCTCATTAAGATACATTTTGCGACCGATCGGTTCTACGGCAGGTATATGATATAGTCTCCCGAATAAGACCAACATTTGCCAATCTGTTTGAAAGCATTTAATTTTGGTAATTACTGAGTTTAAGAGCGCTATAATAGACAACAAAAATATTTGTCTTAGTAAGACCCATTTTCCTCCCGATCGGTTCTATGAAAACTTTAGAATATAGTCGTTCGATTTAAGCCAGGAATTAATTCCGGAACGAATATCGGTTCTGCTACGTACAGAAACAAGAATTTCGGTTAAAGGTTTTATCTCGGCTTTCAGAGAATTTCGGTTTTCAGTTCCAATACGGTACCCCGATTTTTATTTCGGTATACCGGTACTTACCGGTACAAGTATAATTTTTTTTAATATTCAAAAATTAAAATTGTTTCATGATATCCTAGTTTATGTGACAGATACTGCTTTCCAAGAGATGAGAAATCGGATCTAAACTTATATAAAATCTTTATAAAAAGCCGGCAAATATTTCTTAATTATGGTTCGATATAACCGGTCCTAAAATCTGCCGTATCCCTGCCTTAAAAAAAATTCGTTTCGCCATTTGAATAGATTTGAACCCATACAATAAGACTTGGGTCCAATAAAGCCCATTATCCAATGCTAAAATACCCAGTTCTAATACAGTTGAAAACATAAAATTTGCGTGAGCTTTTTCTTGCATAATATTGTTTTTAAATAATAAAACAAAAGTTCCTTAAAATAGAAAATGATAAGTATAAATTTGAGAGCGAAATTTTTCTAAAATCTGTATTAACATTTTTCGAACATTTCTGTATTTTAGAATGAACATTTTACTTTTTCTTCGAATGAGGTATTGTACCGAAAATAATTATTATGTCATCAGAGAATACGTGGGTTGCTATTTAAGTTTCTGGCCTAGGACACTTCTAGCCATTTTAGGACCAATTGGCCTTTTTCCAAAAAAAGTTTGGACTTTTATCGATAAAAGCTCCATACAACTCTTTTATGTGTGACCACGTTTGATATCGATTAACGATTAATCAAAAACTTACCTCGGCAGAAAAATGGAATTAACTCGTGAACATTTTCGTGCAATCATTTTTCACAACTTTCGACGTGGATTATCACGACAAGAGTGCAACGATGAACTTAAATCTTTGTATGGCGATGAAGCACCATTCTATAGCACTGTGAAAAATTAGTTTAATATATTCAATCGCTGTCGACGCTTGCTCGAAGACGAAGGCCGTGAAGGTCGTCTAAAAACAGTCGTTGTGCCAGATAATGCAAGATCGTCATGTGACATACCGTGAGATAAAGGCATCCTTGGGCATTTCCACCAGCATACATTCGATATTGCATGAACACCTGGCCGTAAAAAAGGTTGTTCTCGTTGGATCCCGAACAATTTGACAATCGCTCAAAAATAGGTTCGTGTGGATTGGTGCAAAGAAATTTTAAAAAAATATAATCGCGGTGTTTCAAAAGACGTTTATAAGATCGTCACAGGTGACGAATCATGGAACTATGCTTATGAGCCCGAAACAAAACAGCAATCAACCGTGTGGGTCTTCGAAGACGAGCCAAATCCAACGAAAGTCGTTCGTAAAAGAAGCACTTCTCAGCAAATGGTCGCCTGGTACTTCGGTAAAACTGGTCATGTGGACGGTCAATTCTGAGTGGTTCACCACAATTTGTTTGCCTGAAGTCTTCGGAGAAATTCGAAAAAAGAACAAGAGAAGACAGATCATTGTGCACCATGACAATGCGAGCTCTCACACATCAGCACAAAAACGTCGAATTGATGGGTCATCCGCTGTACAGCCACCCAATGACTTCTTTTTATTCCCGCACATCAAAAGAAAAATGCGTGGTCAACGATTTTCGTCGCCAGAAGATGCTGTTGAAGAATTCAAAAACCATGTTTTGGAGGTGTCTCAATCGTAGTGGAAAAAGTGCTTCGACAAATGGTTTGAGCGCATGCAAAAGTGCATAAATCTTGCTGGAGAATACTTTGAAAAACTATAAAACCATTTTTGATCATAAATATTCGCGTTTTCCTTATTAGGCGAGAAATATATATAGCAACCTACGTACCCATATGTTTTCCTTGTTTCGAAATTGTAGGTTATTTTTATATTAGCTTGTCCATAAACTTTGTTTTGTCAATTTAAGACGTTAAATCAAACATGCTCGTTTAATGGTGTCTTAATTTGAAGACTAGTGAATACCCTAATTTTCTAATAAGGCCAAAAATTTGCTGAAAAGGCGCCAAGGCCTTAAGGTCCTAAATTTTAGGGCATACCTGCCCTCGAGGGTTTATGCACTTTACGCGCTAAAATTGAGGTACAAATCACGTTGCGTGATATCACGCGACATGTGAGTCAGCAGCTGTTATGAATCGGGCAACACTTTTGGTATTTGTTTATTTTATTATCATATTTTTATGGTTATATGTCAGATTGTTAGTTTTATTGTCAAAGGCTTATTATAAATATGAAGAAAATAAGGATAATAAGAAAGTTGACTATTGTAAAAAACAGGTTTATAAAATCAAAATAATAATTTGTATACTTTATGGGGTTAGAAATACTTTCTTTAATGCATTAATAAAATCGGGCCAATTTTGTAGTTCAACATTATACCACTAGGCCACAACCGCGTATATATGTGCCTAGTTTAATAGGCATATAAAGTCAGAGTTGAGAGTGTAAAATCACTTACGGATAATTTTGCTGAATCCCGTCTATGCCCTTTAAGCCTAATTTGGCTTCGATATGACCAAATTACTAATGATGTGAAGCACAGCTAAATCCCCATACCTGTTGTCCAAATTTCTTATTTAAATTAAAGAAATGAAAGAACCTGTCGACTCACATTCCGTTAGTCTTGATTTTGTATAAAGTTTATGCCCTAAACAAAGTCTTGGACTGTTCTGCATTTGCCAAAAAACAAAGGAAGATTCTTTTCCATTTTATTTGTCAGTCTGTTGTTGTTGTTGTTTTTTGTGGACAACTTTTGAGGCGGGCGGCCTTATTGTGTAAAGTTTACAATTGAATTTCATATTTATTAAGTTTTATATTCAGAATTGTTTGTTGTTTTCTCTTTCAACTGCCACACACGCACACACACACACACACACACAAACAGAGTGCTAAAGTTTTGCTCAATCCGTGAGATTTCCTCTCATGCATTCGATCGCCTGGCCACAATTCCGCTGAAGACTCTGTGAGTATATGCCACATATAATTCATAATTAAGTCTTATTATTTATGTGCACTTAATTTGCCATGACCTCGATGAATTTTTTTCCAGCTACATGGACGATAATAAATTGTCGCAACTGCCGGAGCATTTTTTCGCCGTGGGCAATCAATTGAGAATTTTGTAAGTAGCTAATTAAGTGCATTTTAGAAATATTTCATTTTTAAATTGAATTTTATGTTCGTTTTATATTCAATATGGACTGTTCATGCATGTACATTGTACATACTTTTAATCTATGATCAATTTCCTGCTTCACTGACTTTTATGCAAATTCAAAATTTCCATTGCCTACCCACAGGGGTTCTCTCTGAGTCTCTCTATGTGCAGGGTGTGGACAGTTTAAATGTGCCGTTATTTATGAGCTTGGCAACAAAAAAAACCCAATAAAACGACAAACAAATAAACGGTTTGGCTTGTTTATTGAATTTAACTTTAGCATCTAAATTTACGCATTCACCATAAAGTGCCAAATAATTAAAATGCTGCGCAGTCTTGTGCACAACTGTACCCTCAAAAATAGAAAAGCCATTCATGTCCTAAAGGTGTAAAACTGAAAAGTTTCGTTATTGCCAATAACTATAGAATGAAGCACACACGCTATGGCCTTTCTCTATGGCCGATAATATCATATACGTATTATAAGTATGTGTGTGAGTTTTTTTTTTTTTTTTGCTGGGCAACCCAATTGACCATAAAGTTGCCATTGTTTTGTGCCAGCAGTTTAATCGACTGACAAAGTCACAAATTCTTGGGGTTGCTGTTGTTTTTTTCCTTTGTCATTTGCCACCGCAGAAGAGCATAAAAATATTAGCACAGAGTCAGAGAAGTGCAGGCTGGCAGGCAGGGTAAAATGTTTTGGAGAACTTGTTTCAGGTTTGGGTCACATATTGTGCCGGTCTCAAAACAACAGGAAATCTCCACAAAACCGAAACATTAGATGCTCTGTTACAAATGGAAAAGTTATGAGTAAACAAGTTTTGGTAATACTTTATGTCACGGTCGCCAAGTTCTTGTCGGATTTGTTTAAATGTCGTCGTTAGGCTTTATTTTGACCTAAGGTATCGATTGAAAGCTTAGTGATTAACCCATCTATCGATAAACAGCTGATCGTCATTCGATAACATAATTCGTCGCTGAGCGAACTACGAAGCTTAACGCTTTATCGCCATACAAAGAACTCAGATCATCGATTAACTCTTGTTGAGATAATCCAAGTCCAAAGTTGTGAAAAATACAGGATTCGTAAAATGCACAAAAATAATTTTCACTCCATGATAAATAACATCAATGTAAAAAAAAAATATTTTCAGACATGAAAATAAAAAATATTACATATGGAAAAAATATTTTTTTCATGTAACTAACACGGGCATTATTTACACGATTGTTATTTACAAACATGTCAATAATTTGGGCTGTCTTTTTTACACCTATAAAGAATAGTCGTGTCAAAAATGCTCGTGTTATTTACATGAAAAAATAATTTTTTGAAAATGTAAATTTTTTTATTTTCATGTCTGAAAATAATGCTTTTTTGCAGCTTGTATATTTTACTTTGTGTTAATATCTTGCGTGTACAGAAAAATGTGTGTTATTTTACGAACCCTGGAAAAATATTCCAACGAAAACCTTCTCTTGAAATTTAAATTTTAAAGCCAAATTGAACTCACTGTAAACAACACAAATTGCGCTTATAGTTCAAAACAACTATTGACTTTTGTAGCCAGTTTCCGACATATAAATAACACCCTTCGTAGAAGCCCTATTAAGTATGCTATGATTATGAATTATACAAGAAGTAGACCATCAGAGCACGATATTTCTGTTGCAAAAACGAAAGACGATTTTCAAAACAATCTTCAGATCGGCATACAACAATGTTTAAAACAAAAAAAAATGTATTTGTTTTTAATATTTTTCTTAAGCCAAAACTTAGCCCAATGATTTGATAGGCCTTAAAGGCCTCATTCCAGATGACATAAAAATGTATTTCAGTACAATACTTCATATAAATAAGAAAGCTTTTCAGAAGCATTCAACTTTCACAGCTTTTCAACAGTGTTTCTATTCATATGAAGCATAGAGCAGAAATACATTTTAATGTTATATGGAAAGAGGCCTATAGGTAAAAAACCCAGATTTGAAAAATTTTTAAATTTCGTTTATTGCACTGGCCGTCCTTTGGAGGCTGATGACAATCAAATCAAATCAATTGTTAATGAAAACATTCGTTATTCATCCCGAGAGATGCTGAATGTATCACATACAATTGGGGAAACTCACATAAAACATCTTGGTTACGTAAACAAGCTCGATATTTGGGTACCAAAAGTTATTTAAAGGAATTTCACCTTACTTAGCGTATCAATGGGCGCGTTCAGCAGAGACACTTTATCACTGATCAGCTTAATAAAAAATACTATAATTAATAGCATACTTTTAGGAGGTCTCTTTACTTTGACATTTGGAAAAGCTCCATGTAAATATTAAGTTTAACTCCAGAGTAAAAGTAGGCTACGTAAATTTGCAAGAAATAAATCATTGATCATGGAGCAAGTTCTTCTGCTGAACACGGCTAATATTTGCGAAAACGATCCGTTTCTGATGCGAATCATTACCGGCGATATAAAATGCCTTATTTATAATAACGTCAAGCGAAAACAATAAAGAAACGAGAGAAATGAGCCGGTGCAAGCCACATCAAAAGCCGATATTCACTAGAGAAAGGTAATGCAGTCTGTTTGGTGGAATTGTAATTGTCCACTTTGAGCTTTCAATTCGAATGTGTAATGTCGTCAGCTATCCTAATTAAAGAAAACTTCATGAAGTTTGCTACATGGTGTAAATCCCGACAAAGTTGTTAGTTATATAAAAGCATTGGCAGGTACAGAGTATATTCAAGTCGGTTCCAACCTACTTTCTTCTTCTTGTTTTATTGCTGTTTTGATTTAGTGGCGGCATTGCCAATGACAATCACAAATTACCCATTAAATGACCCGACCAAAAATCCAAAACCTCCGAGGGATTTATTCTATCAAGCCGTCGATGATGGCCGGGCTTAGCCAGGACAGTTCCGGAAAATATTGGAATGGCAAACACACCGGTGCGCATAAAAAATCCTTTGCAGGGCCTTGCTCACGCACAGCTCATTTGTCTTAATTGTAGTATTGCCAGCCGTCACCCGACACGTACGCTGAAAACGAATCAATCTAAAATCTTGATTGAAAATCTTTTTTCAAGAAGCTGGCAGTCTACAAAAAAATTAAATTGAAATAGCTTAAGTTGAGAAAATTATTCCGAAAACCAAGATTTATCATCTCTCTCTCTATTTTAATTTTGAACATTAAATGAGTCGTGGTAGTCGAACTCACGACCTCAGCATTTCGGGGCAACGGTTATACAGAACGAAAGGTTTAAAGATTTGCCTTATTCTTATCAGGACGATTACTCTCTTGTATGTATGTATCAGAGAACTGCCAGCAAATGAATAAAAATATACAAAATTAAAGGTAAAGGTTATTGGGAAGTCGGAACTCTTAACTGCAGCTTTAAATACAATCGTTTTTCTTTCGATCCCTCTTAAAATGCAGATGTTCATAGCTTTATTGCGATGGCTAAAAAAATGCTATTGCAACTTTGGCATTTATATTTTTATTTAACGAGGTTTTTTGTTATTCTGTAATTATATTAATAGCCCGTTTTGTTCTTTGTTTAACGATTTTTTGACTCCACAAATTTGGTTACCAGTTGGCGTTTTCGCATAATTTTCAGTCTCATTATTTTTGTTTTTTTTTTGTGTGTGTTTACATATAAGTGTTTGCTTTCACATGAGTTTCCTCTAATGTATACTTTGCTTGTGTATGGCGGATAATTTAAATATTATTTTATCTCAAGTTAAATGGAAAAAAAGCAACAAATATTCACATTTTGAGGTTTCAATTTTAAGCTAAATATATATATCCTTTCGAAGACATCAGTTAAAACCAGGACCTACAAGGGAACATAAATTTCGACACAATCGAATTTAGCTTCGCCCTCTCGTTTTTATTAAGGCTTTCAAATTTCAAAAGCAATGTTTAATTATAGAAAGGTCTATTCAAAAAGGTGTTAACGAATCAATCAATAATATACGAGGTTTGGAGCGTTGTTAAACCAGAATTCGCATTAAATTCTTCTCAAAGTTTGTTATAACTGATAACTGTTGATGTTGGCTAAATTTTCAGAGTATACTATGCAAGCAAATCAATCATTTACGGCTAGGTTCGTGGGTTGCTATTTAAGTTTCTGGCCTAGGTCACTTCTTGCCATTTTTGGACCAATTGGAATTTTCACAAAAAAAAGTTTGGACTTTTATCGATAAAAGCTCCATACAACTCTTTCATGTGTGACCACGTTTGATATCGATTAACGATTAATCAAAAACTTACCTCGGCAGAAAAATGGAATTAACTCGTGAAAATTTTCGTGCAATTCTTTTTTTTACAACTTTCGACGTGGATTATCACGACAAGAGTGCAACGATGAACTTAAATCTTTGTATGGCGATGAAGCACCATCCTATAGCACTGTGAAAAACAGGTTTAATGAATTCAATCGCGGACGACGCTCGCTCGAAGACGAAGGTCGTGAAGGTCGTCCAAAAACAGTCGTTGTGCCCGAAAACATTTATGCCGTTCATAAACTGATAATGCAAGATCGTCATGTGACATACCGTCAGATATAGGCATCCTTGGGCATTTCTTCCACCAGCATACATTCGATATTGCATGAACACCTGGGCGTAAAAAAGGTTTATTCTCGTTGGATTCATTCACAATTTGACAATCGCTCAAAAAAAGGCTCGTGTGGATTGGTGCAAAAAAATTTTGAAAAAATATAATCGCGGTGTTTCAAAAGACGTTTATAAGATCGTCATAGGTAACGAATCATGGATCTATGCTTATGAGCCCGAAACAAAACAGCAATCGACCGTGTGGGTCTTTGAAGCCGAGCCAAATCCAACGAAAGTCGTTCGTGGAAAAAGCACTTGGAAGCAAATGGTCGCCTGTTTTTGGGGTAAAACTGGTCATGTGGCGACTGTTCCGCTTGAGCAACGTAGGACGGTCAATTCTGAGTGGTACACCATAATTTGTTTGCCTGAAGTCTTCGGAGAAATTCGAAAAACGAACAAGAGAAAACAGATCATTGTGCACCATGACAATGCGAGCTCTCACACATCAGCTCAAACCAGCGCCGAAACGTCGAATTGATGGGTCATCCGCTGTACAGCCCTGACTTGGCATCCAATGACTTCTTTTTATTCCCGCACATCAAGAAAAAAATGCGTGGTCAACCATTTTTGTCGCCCGAAGATGCTGTTGAAGAGTTCAAAAACCATGTTTTGGAGGTGTCCCAATCGGAGTGGAAAAAGTGCTTCGACAATTGGTTTGAGCGCATGCAAAAGTGTATAAATCTTGCTGGAGATTACTTTGAAAAACAATAAAACCATTTTTGGATCATAAATATTCGCGTTTTCATTATTAGGCCAGAACTCATCCAATTTTGATGAAACTTGATATAAAAGTGCATAGGTATTATCATCTGAAGCATACCCTTAGTTTTTGGTAACTTAACAAAAAAAAAAAAAACAAATACCAAAACGAAAACACATAAACAACTCAGTTACACTTTGCGGCATTGGACAAACCAAGTTAGAGTGGGCGAGAGGGACAAGGGCCAGATTTAAATCCGGCGACACAGCTGTGCTTGGCGTTGCGTTTGCCTGCAAACTTTTGGCTCTTGCACTGCACTGACAATGGGACAGTCCGGACCGGGCCGTGTGTAACTTGCGCTTAATGGCTAATTAAAATCGAGAAATATGTCCCAGCAGTCTCCGCCTTGGTCTATTGTTGCATGCAATTGGAGACGAGCGACTTTTGTTGCCAAGTTTTGTGCATTAAAATGCCATTTTCTAAATATTTGCAGAATTTTGGCACGCAATCGACTGCAGAGTTTGAATGTCAGCAATTTTGAGAATCTACAAAATCTACAAGAGCTGTAAGTACTTAGTCAGTTGCTAACCAAGTAGGTATATATGGGGTGGCTGTTGAATAATGCTACATTAATCAATTTACATAACCTTTTTTTAAAAACCAAATAAATTTATGTTAAGAGCTGGATGCAATTCCGTTGCATGAAGTATATTCTAGTCAGTTAAATCAAAACAAATAAAGTAACCGATTACAAGCTATTACTTAGTCGGGATTTACACGATGAAGCAAACTGCATGAAGTTTTGGTAAAAGCTTTTGTTTGTAGAAAGGAGGGGAAGTAATGTGGCTTTTCTCTCTACACCTCTTTCCTACAAGAAAGAGCTTTTCGAAAAACTTCATGAAGTTTGCTTCATCGTGTAAATCCCGTCTTAGTTTTTGGTAGCAGCATTCATCAGCCACCCTATACATAGGTAGATAATGAGCATTTGTTTCTTATTAAGGGACTTACGTGGCAATCGGATACGACACTTTAAGGCCGAGATCTTTGAACAACTACTGGACCTGGAGGTGCTGTAAGTATGCTGACGAGTTAAGCGGATATCCATTCAATGTATACAAATGTATAAGTAGATTTGTCTTATTTCCAAAGCTATCTGAATGAGAATTTCGTCCAGTGGCTTGAACCCGACATGTTTCCCCAGACGTTGCTTCACCTGCATACCCTGTCTTTGGCCCACAATCAGATCAGGGATATTGCCACAGAATCATTTCCCTTTCCACAATTGCGACACTTGTAAGTTCAGCACCTGATGTCAAGGTAAATGCCTAAGTAATTTAACAATCTTTGCAGATTTCTGTCTGGCAATCAGTTGACCTACATACGCGATGGAACATTTTGCAATCTAAGTCATTTGCAAGGATTGTAAGTGAAATAAGAATCTGTCATAATTAGACTTCGAAGTTTACGTAAACCTTTGTCAAATTCATTTCGAAATTATGCAAAAAATATTAGATTGTTCACTTCATTGTGTATCGAGGGACTTGTGCAAAAGTTTTAGCATTCCCTTCGAAAATTAAACACTTGTGCACGAACACACGTAAAAATCACGAGCAGGTGGGTATGATTGCCTCCATTTAATGAATTCAAAAATAACTAAACAGTGCGTGTCATGTGCAGCAGCAAATTTAGTTAAATTCATTCTCCGAAGTTGCTGATCTCAGCCTTCCAAAAAATCTGAGTGCAATTTCAGTTACTGAAATAAATATCGAATTGGCTATAGTACATCATAAAAATGTTTCTTTATAAAGTTCAGTTTAACAATCAACAATAATCTATGTATGTATGTATGTAAGTTGCCAGACTACTACCTTAAACAGCCCTCGAATTTCCAATTATTTTTTTTATTTTATTATTTAATTAATAAATAACACAAAACAAAAAACCAAATTGAAAAAGCTCCGATGGTTTTCTCTCCAGAGTTTTTTAAAAATACACTCAAAAATCCATTTTGAAAGGTAGAAGACCCCTTTAAATAAGCAAAATACTCGTTTCGAATCATAAAGTTCCCCTACATTAGCCCCGAGTCGAAAGAGTCAGTGGACCGTATTTCGTACAAGAAGACAATTGCTACGGTCAATGTAAAGCGATATCGCTACCCATGCTGTCAAAATTTATGACTCAAGAAGTGCAAGATCACGGTCACGACACGCTAAACTTTATGTTAGTTAGAAAATAAGCCTTGCATACTTTGAAGGGCAGCCCATAATATTTTTGTTATGCCTAAACCCCGTATAAGTTTGATATATCCAACGCTGAGAACCAAATTGTCATTTCGGATGTATTATTCTTCCTCCTTTGCTTTAAAATTTAAGATTAAAAAAAAAAGAACCAGGGGTGTAATTATTATAATTTTTAATTTAAAAATTACAAAATAAGAATTATTTAATTCTTTTTCAATAAATTGGCAAATAACTCTTTTTTTTAACCCAAAAATATTAATTACAAAGTAATTATTAAATTTCAATTTTTATATATAAATTGCGGATACAAATAAATAAAGAATATTTCGTCAATTTTTATTATAAAAATTGAAAATAAGAGTTATTTTTCAATTTTTATATTTTAAAAATTGAAAATAAAAATTGAATTTAAATATCTTTAGAACCAAGCGGTGCATCACAAAAGTTAAAATATATATTAGATCTACGATTCAATACCTTTCCTTTGATATATCACATGTCCTTAAAGGATCAATATTAAGGATCGCTAAAATTATTTCGGTTTAATTTCTCTTTAAAATGTTTACAACATTTTAAAACGGTAACAAGAAAAATCAGACATTGCATTGTAGAAGGTAACTAAAAAAGTTCATTTGGATTTCCGACTTACGCACTGGTTTGTAGACGGTGGTTTATTTTTGAAAATTTGCTATAAATTGAAAAAAAAATTATCTTTAAGGGCCAATTTAGTCACTTTCGGGTTTGCGGTTTAGTCACTTTATTTTTTAGGGCTGCATTGATGTATGTAGTGTCGCATAAAACTCATAAACCTACAAATTTGTGCTTGCTCCATAATTTTCCATAAGCTAAAAATACTGCAAAATGAATTTCCGCGATTTCTTGAAAACAAGAGCTGATAGAGAAGTTTTGGAGACCAGTTTTGGAATTAGTGCACAAAACTGAAACAGAATTTTGCATCGAGAAGGCTAGAGCAAAATACTGTAGCCCTGTGTTATTCTATTATCTTCCCAAAATTTCATTATATTCTTATTTGTATCAATTGACTTAGAAGAATATCCGTTAATTTCGGTCATGACTAATTTTAACTGTCATTGTCGTCATCCGAATGCTCATTCCCCGAGCACACCTCACATGAATTGAGATTCTATTTTAAATTGATCAGGTGCTTTGTGACGTATTGTCTGACAAGTCGATTCATGCGATGTTTGCGATGAAACCGGCTTCTTTTCAGATCCCTCCTACAATGCGATGTCTTATTTTTGTTGTTACCGTTTTGAAATTTTTTGATCCTTTATATTGATCCTTTAAGGACATGTGATATATCAATGGAAAGGTATTAAATCTAAGATCTAATATATATTTTATCTTTTGTGATGCACCGCTTGGTTCTAAAGATATTTAAATTCAATTTTTATATTCAATTTTTAAAATAAATTTTTTTTTATAAAAATCAATAATAATTATTATTTTGCAATTTATATATTAAAATTGAAATTTAATAATTATTTTGTAATTAATTTTTTTATGTTAAAAAATAAGAGTTATTTGCCAATTTATTTAAATAAATTAAAAATAAAAGTTTAATTTTTTGTTGGTTTGCGCACTCAAAAACAACTCCCGTAGTGTTTCTACATTCATCTAAGACCATTTTTCCACTTTGATTTTTTTAAACTCCATAACTCTTATTTGCGATCCCTGAAAAAAACAAAACAATCAGATACACGTACTAAAATTTAGTTTGATATTGTTATCTGAGTGTATAGATATGCAAATTAATATTATCCGGAGTTTAGTCACCATTAATCACTTGAATAGCAAACCAACCCCCTTTTCTGAGCTTCCTTTTCGTCTCTGACTTTTTCAATTTCCTTGCGGCTTAAGTGTCGCAGAGATTTTGCGCATTTTTTTGTTCCTTTGCTAGAGGAATTTAATTTATCAATAATGTTACTATGTGGGTTTTTTGGGGTGGCGAGTGGTCATGATATGCCTAAAAACTGTCAGTTATTCTGGAAACTATCATTGCCCACATTCCAGTAGGGGTGAACAAAAAAAAAAAAAACAACAAACTTTCATCGGCCTCTGCATATTGAACAGGCGGCCGAAGGAGGTGGAGTTGAATGATTTGCATGGACAAATATGGCAAACGTGCTCCGGCATCAGTGCCTCAACTTTAATGATGAAAGTTTGTCAGCTCCCTCCCCTCATCGAATGCCAAATGCAAATAAGCAAATACAAGAAAAAAATAACCTGCTTACCAGCACTGCATCAGCAGCTTGTGTGTCTTTTATGTGCCACCAGAATCTGTGCTTCAATATCCATCCTATTTTACAGGCACTTGGACGAGAACCAAATTGAGAAATTCGACCTGAATGCCTTCGACTGTTTGGAACATTTGAGCTCATTGCTATTAACGGGCAATCGCTTTCAGACGCTCGATCCGCGAGTGCTGAAAAACCTTACAAAACTGGAATTTATGTGAGTGGCAATTCCTTTGCTCCCCCAGGCGACTCCCTGTGATATGTGTATTGTCTTTTCCCCTTGGCAGTTATTTCTCCTGGTTCCATTTGTGTCGAGCCGCGCCGAAGGTGAGGGTATGCGATCCGCATGGCGATGGTATAAGCAGCACTTTGCATTTGCTGGATAATCAAATATTGCGTGGCAGGTAAGCTTACCCATCAAATTTGACTGAGAATGCCAGCCTTACCTAAGCCCTGCAAGGCCCTTATCAAGCTTAACCTAACCTTTTATCCTAACCAAATCTAACTAAGGCAAGCTAATCCCACTTTGCGTGGGGCAATTGATAAGTAATCGGAATATGCACAGAGCGAAAAAAACAACAAATATAAAATGAAGTACGCTAAGCGATTTAAGTAGTACGAAATACTTGACTCTATCTTTTATCTCCAAGTCAATCTCATCTTTGTATATCTATCTATCTTGTGTTACCCCACAATTCTGTTTATTTTATTCCTTTACAGCATGACAATCCAGAGCGCATCTTTTTATGAAACGAAACTTTTATTTAAATTAAGTTGGACTATACTCATTATTCCCTTTTTTGGTGAAGATAAAATTGTAATATGTTGTCCGGCTCGAAAGGCCGGATTTTGAATCCTCACAGGGTTCCACACACAGGGTAGTTAATACGTGGATTGCTATTTAAGTTTCTGGCCTAGGTCACTTCTAGCCACTTTGGGAACAAATAGGCCTTTTCCCAAAAAAAAGTTTGGACTTTTATCGATAAAAGCTCCATACAACTCTTTCATGTGTGACCGCGTTTGATATCGATTAACGATTAACCAAAAACTTACCTCGTCAGAAAAATGGAATTAACTCGTGAAAATTTTCGTGCAATCATTTTTCACAACTTTCGACGTGGATTATCACGACAAGAGTGCAACGATGAACTTAAATCTTTGTATGGCGATGAAGCACCATCCTATAGCACTGTGAAATATTGGTTTAATGAAGACGAAGGTCGTCCAAAAACAGTCGTTGTGCCAGAAAACATTGATGCCGTGCGTGAACTGATAATGCAAGATCGTCATGTGACATACCGTGAGACAGGCATTTCTTCGACCAGCATACATTCGATATTGCATGAACACCTGGGCGTAAAAAAAGGTTTGTTCTCGTTGGATCCCGCACAACTTGACAATCGCTCAAAAAAAGGCTCGTGTGGATTGGTGCAAACAAATTTGGAAAAAATATAATCGCGGTGTTTCAAAAGACGTTTATAAGATCGTCAAACGAACAACTATGGCGCACGAATCAAGGATCTAATGGTTAAAAGAGACGCACAGGGAGAATCATGAAAAAGAAAACAGCAATCGAAAAGACGAGCCAAATCCAACAAAAGTCGTTCGTGGAAGAAGCCCTTCGAAGCAAATGGTCGCCTGTTTTTTGGGTAAAACTGGTCATGTGGCGACTGTTCCGCTTGAGCAACGTAGGACGGTCAATTCTGAGTGGTACACCACAATTTGTTTGCCTGAAGTCTTCGGAGAAATTCGAAAAACGAACAAGAGAAGACAGATCATTGTGCACCATGACAATGCGAACTCTCACACATCAGCTCACACCAGCGCCTTTTTGACCGCCCAATGATGGTTCATTCGCCGTACAGCCCTGACTTGGCATCCAATGACTTCATTTTATTCCCGCACATCAAGGGAAAAATGCGTTTTCGTCGCCAGAAGATGCTGTTGAAGTGTTCAAAAACCATGTTTTGGAGGTGTCTCAATAGGAGTGGAAAAAGTGCTTCGACAATTGGTTTGAGCGCATGCAAAAGTGTATAAATCTTCCTGGAGAAATCTTTGAAAAACAATAAAACCATTTTTGAAACAATAAAAATTGGAGGATCAAAACGGCGGTGTATTCTAGAACGAATTATTAGGCCAGAAATATATATCAGCAATCTTAAAAACGTATACATAAACAGTTGTTCTTACTCAATAAACGTGGCGTTCGTGTTCTGTGAAAGGATGTGCTTGTTTTGTGAACGAAAATTCACGAACGAAAATGGTAAAAAAGGAGTCCGATTGGGCTGGGTTTTGCCAGTCGTTTTTTTTCTTAGAAAAATTCAAACTCCCCTCTGCACCCCTTGCCGAATACGCAAAAGTGTTGACAAAAGGTGTAAAAAGGCAATTGCTTAAAAACTCCCGCATCTTTGGACATAAAGAATGCTTAAAGTATTTGGTGTGTTGTCTTTTACGTACAGATGTACACATGCAACAAAATATATAAACATATATATGTAAACCAGTGATTGGGACATCAATCCAGGAACAAGAACTCCAACGGGAGCTGAATCCGTTTAATGTATAAGAGAGCAGTGCGCTTTGATGTCGATACGTGGAAAAAGACAAGAGTATATTAGAGTATGCGAAAAAGTTCACTCATATATTACCATTTAGATCTTAAGACAGTATAAGTAGAGTGACCATTACTGATATTCCTACATACATACATATGTATCTTAGCACGTCAGTTATCGCACTCTATTTTCAGTTGACATATCTTCAGTGTGCAGTTGATACTTAATGCGAAAGGGCGCCGCGCTACTTCGAATCTACTTCGAAAGCAAAGACTTGAAAGAATGTATCGGCAACCTTTATAAATGTTAAATTGTATTTGATTCACATACATTTTCATGCTATTATGAACAAAATAGTAGCGAAGTTGTATGTAGGAAAGAAACACAAAGAAAGGAACAAAAATTAAAGGGCCAAGGAAATTTTTAAAACATTGTTCCAATACATATTAATAGCCAGATCTTGGCGCAATATAACGAAATTCATGAAAAGGGTTTACTTGGTCGATTTCGAGTAATCTTAGTTTTTCAATATCCCAAACAAAAGTCTCCTTCGTCAGCTGGAAATGCTTAACAATTCTAGTCAGTCACACGAGTCTCTCTGGCGGCTGCAGTGCAAATATTTTGCTTAAATTTTTAAGGCCACAGGCGAGACACAGTGCAGCAAAAATATGTAGAGAAACCAGGTGGCCAATAAAATTCTACCCAAAAGCAGCCAAGAGAGTTGTTGCCTTCCACCTTACCCACCCTCCCAAGTAAAGTATTTAATTTTTATGAAAACGTCAACTAAAGAATAATGAAATAATATGCACGAAGAAAATTCTTGGTTTTTAACGTGCAGGCACTTTCCCATCTTCATTGCCATCTTCAAGAAGCATCTTTCTGTGTGTGTGTGTGTGTGTGTGTTGATGTTTGCTTGGCTAAGTGTGTGCCGCAGTTGGAGCAACAACGGGAGCTAAAACTCAGACTCCCGACACCAGACAGCACGCAAAGCGTGTAAATGTGGGCAAACAAACAAATGGCAGGCAACGAGTTGAAGCAACGTAATTTTCAACATCACGGAACGGAAGCAACATCCTAGACGACAACAACGTTGTGGCAGGCAGCCAGATAATCACTCAGCAGACTTGATGACAAGTGACTGCCGGTTGCCGGTCTATTTGCATTGGCCAAGTAACGAAAAATCATTTCAAATAAGAAGGCAGATAAAAGAGGCTTAGGCGCCCAAGGTGGGGCACTAAAATCTAAGTACTTGAAGCATCCATATGGTAAGAGGGCTTACTCACCTAAATTGTATATTAAATTAACACGTATCGAAGCGGAAATGTAGAAATTCCACTTACTTATAAGAATGGCGACCAACGTGGGGTCATCTGACTCAAGGTAAATTCCCTCGTTTTATTCCAAAATTAATCCTGTCATGTGCTTAAAAATGCAAGCTCTTTTTTTTAGGCTCTTGTTATATTGTACATAATTCAAGCCCTCTATGCTTGGCCCAAGCCTTTCGTACTCAAATGTCATTCCAAATGTTGTCACTTCAGAGAACGGAGCAGAGAGCAACGAACCAACTTTGTCTCTCGGATTTTTTTGATCTTAAGCCGAGAGGTTAAAAAATCAGAAAATTATGAAACGCTTTTTATAGCCTATTCACACTACAGTACATCTCATACGAGTGGCAACAAGCGTGTGCGATGCAGCAGCACATTTATATGCGATTTATTTCGATTTCAGTACAAAAGTTCGATTCCCAGACAAGACTAACGAAAGTATTTATATATCTTTGTATTGCAGAAGACTAAATGATGCTTGGCTCAAGCCTTTCGAACTCAAGTCATTCCTAATGCTTTTACTTCAATCCTTCTTAAAATCACATACCGCTAATAAGGGAGTGAAAACGAAGAACGGAATTAGTTTTCTCTTTGTTTTTTTTTCGATCCAAAGCCGACATTCCGCCATACAAAAAAAAAACGTAGCTTCGTTGACGTGTGTCAACAAACGTGTGGGATGGTGCAGCGCGTTGAGATGCAATTCAATTCGTGATTAGTGCAAAAGTTCTTGGTTTGATTCCCAAAGTTGACATTAAAAAAAGTTTCTATATTTCGACTTAAATTATCCTAACCTGATGGTGAGTCTTCACATGTAAAGCTTGAGATGTCCCATGGTATAAGGGCGAATGCCACACTATCGCCAAACTTGTTTTTTGAAGAAAGAAATAAGTAGCATGACAAAATGTTTGCAGGGAAGTTCAATACTTCCAAATGGTTTATATTCATTACGTAAATATATTTTTCCACCAACTGGAGTTGTGCCGAAATAATTTGATTGTCTGAAAATGGGATAAATTATATGGAATTGCGGAAGGAATTGCACTTAACTTTTTCTTGTTAAGGTTAAGGGATCCTGATCGTCAACCTCGTCTTCTTATCCCGCTCGAAAGACCAATGAAAATGTGGTAGGCCAGAAGTCCAGGTAGAGAAGTGCTGATTAAGGTTGTAGGGGGTGCTGCTGCGCTCAACAAAACTTTGGGATAGGAAAATGGGGATCAAGCAACAAAAATACGACTTTATTTTTTTACTTTTCAATATCAAGAGACGTTAATGTCTGTATGTATATTAACTTATCGATATGAAGCTACTTATTGGAATAGGGCTTATGACTACGACTTAGATCAGGTTTAGAATGAAACTGATCTTAACAAGAAATAACTTTAAACTCTGAAATGAAAAATGGGTCTTAGTGAGAAACCCGTTTATTATCTTAGCAGTTATGAATAGTTTGTGTTCTCAAACAGTTGTGCGAAATTTGGTCAAAGTCGGATGACTATATTCTATAGCTGCCATAGGAACGATCGGTCGGAAAATAGGTAATATTCCCCTCTAAAAAAAAAAGAGAAAACTTCTCCCCACAACCATTTTTATAACAAAGCCGTTCGATGAAGTAAAAAAAACTTTTTTTCCACGATAGCGTTCCTAAACTCAGGAAGTATGAATATTAAATGCTTTTAAATTGTTTTCCAAAATTTGGTTCAAATCGGATGACAGGTCGAAAAATAAGTCTTATTGAGAACAACTTTTATGTTTTCCATGATAGCATTCCTAAACTCAGGAATTATGAATATTAAATGCTTTCAAACAGTTCTAAAAAATAAGGTTAAATTTGGATGACTATATACTATAGCTGCTATAGAACCGATCGGGAAGAAAGTGGGTCTTACTTTCACATTTGAGGTAGCACTGTGCCAAACGAGTTCTTTTAAGGAATCTAACCGACTTTCGATGTACATGCCAGCGAAACGATCGAAAATGAAACAGTCGGAATGAAGAGAAACTTTGTTTTGCTTTTTACTGATCGTTTAGCTTTTTTAAATTCGCAATACTTTTTTAATTTCCTTTTTTTGTAAATCAACTAAAAAGTCAGAACTGAAGTGGACTTTCATGGAAAGTTTCTAAATTTATCATAGAATTAGGAAAAATTTAATTTTTGTACTTTTATCAACTTGACAATTACTTTTCAATCCACCTACCAGCAAGAGAAAATTTTATTTCGTTTAGGGGATGCGTTTAAAGGAATCAATTCCTCTTTCGACAAAATCGTTTGGAAGTGGAATGGAAAACATGCCTGATTAACTTAGGCCTAATATCTATCAAATATAAAACGCCCAATAAGATCGGTTGAAAGACATAGAAGCTTTGGAAGTAAAATGATTTTTACAGCAAAGGGGGGGCCAGCGTTGTGTCTGCCAAATTGCGACTGCAGCGTCGCGGTTGCGGCGTCGTAAGCGTCGGCAGCGTGTTTTTGTACATGTGTTTATCTGCTTATTAAAACAAGCAAAATCAAGGGTACTGAGTATTTCGTAGTCGAGGCACTCGAATACGGCCCTCTAAATTGTTTTACATTCATTTGAGATTAAATATTGTGAAACTTAGTTTTGCATCCAACGGAGTTAAAAAATTACTTATGAATATGTAAATAGATATTTTAATATCCCAAAGAAAAAAGGATATTATACAATAGTATCCATTTCATAAGGATCGTAATGGATCCTTTTTTCCTTGAAGTCAATGTAAGTAGTTTAAGTAACTGTTGCCACCTCCAGAACTAGGGGTTCTAAAGTAAAATTAATTCGATAAAACAAAATATATTAATTAAGAGCAATGATTAAAGCTATCGTAATCATCAACATTATTAATAATATTTTTCGAATAGCAAATTTTTAAAAACAAAAAATTTTAATTGAGCAATGGGTCTAGTCGCCTTTGTTTTCGGCATGTCATAAACTTCAATCTAACTGAAATCATACTTCGCCTGATCTGCAACCTGAAAACATCTACAAAATTTGTTGTTCAAATTGTAACCGGCCGTCCCCTTTAACAAGCTCAGCGGCATGTTGAACAATATTCTGGTGGCCCCGCTAGTAAGCCGCTATCGTGGAGGCGGTGCACCTGGTGTGGACACTTATATACGACCCACTTCCTTAATGGTAGATGTCGATGATCCACCATCTGGACCATTGAGCGGCGCAGATCATCAGCATCAGGTGAGATTGCTGATACTTCGAGAGCGTTTGCGACGAGCCCTCTACAATTGACATGTGGATGAATCAAGATGGAGCTAACAACGCAGAAGCTGGAGACGCCATTGTCCTGAAAATAGAATAGAATATCAAATGGTTGCCAAAAAATAAAAAAAAAAAAAAAAAAAAAGTATAAAATACAATTTGCCGACTTACATTGAATTCGCTCCTGGTTGGTCTCGGCAGCATCGTCGCCCACTTGAGTCCAAGTGTTGGTCTAAGTAATTGTACTTATTGCAACGAAGGATACAGCTGCTGCATAGGCAGTATCAGGCACTGCAACAGTTGAACATTTCCCCAACATTCTGTGGTTGGGGGCATCACCATAATGCCAAATACAATGCTCACACACACCCACTGAAATATTCAAGCTCAAGTGCCTTGAAACTGATTTAATTGGGACTTAATGAGTGAAATAGGCAAACCAATTTGTAATTGTTGATAAAGTGCCTGGGTTGGGTATTTGCTTTGAAGTGGCATGTGTATCGATAAGCCTACACGTTACTCTTGAGCGAAATTAAAAATACACACGAGCCAAGAGCAATTGTGAGGAGCTCGGATTGTAAAAGCCAGTTAAAAACAAGTAAGAAAGTCGGTAAAGTCCAACTGTAATATACTATGTATCTGCCATAGTTTGTATATAACTGATAACTTTTAAGCGTGGGACGACACAAGCTGTGTAAGTGCTGCCCATCACGACTACGACCAGTGCTGTCCAACCTAATTATTTGATTTGCTTAGAACTCAACTATTGTTCATCTGATCGGGAAACGGTGAACAGTGGATTGATAATTAATGATGATTTAAATATATGTCTAGAAGGCTCTTCAAAATTGTGGGAAATATGAGGTTTTTTCAAATTGAGTGGGTATATATTACATAGGGCAACAGCAATTTAGCTCTAGCCTTCTCGATGCAAAATTCTGTTCCAATTTTGTGCACTAATTCCAAAACTGGTATCGGTTTTTTCGCTATCAGCTCTTGTTTTCAAGAAATCGCGGAAAATCCATTTTGCAGTATTTTTAGCTTATGGAAAATTATGGAGGTCACACCAAGCACAAATTTATGAGACACTACATACATCAATCAGCGAACCCGAAAGTGACTGAATTGGACCTTGAAGATAATTTTTTATCATTTTATAGAAATTTTTCATAATAAACCGTCGTGTACAAAACAGTGCGTAAATCGGAAAACCAAAACAACTATTTCAGCATAAAGCCTGACATATCCGCTATTTTTACGAATTTTGTTCCCTTTTTAGTAGCTAGTTGGACAAAGCTACATACGTTTTTTCACGAAAAAATTTATTAAAATTTATGGCAGGACTACCAAATTAATTCACAAAATTTGTATAGGAAATATAAAAGGTTACTTGATTTAACATAGCTATTACGTTAATAGTTAATCAAATGTACAATAACATTCCAGCAACATTTTTGCTTGGTGTGAACTGCATAATTTTCCACAAGCTAAAAAAACAGCAAAATGGATTTAGCGCGATTTCTTGAAAACAAGAGCTGATAGAGAAAAACCGATACCAGTTTTGGAATCAGTGCACAAAACTGGAACAGAATTTTGCATCGAAAAGGCTAGAGCTCACAAAAGTGCTCATTTTGTTGGCCTGTGTTCATCTGATCGGGACGGGAATCCCGCTGGTTCCGCAGATCCCGAATGCTGGTCAGAAACATTTTTTTAAATCTTTGGAACGTCACAAGATTAATTTATAATCTCTAATCCATACATTCTTGAAACAATATAGCAGTATATAAATAAGTACAAAATTGTATTTAAGCGAAAAAAAAATTGTTAAGTTGTTACCCATTTGGTTCTGAAAACAAGGTTTCAAGGTATTGAATCAAATAAGGCTGCAAAGATCTAAAGGCCATGAAGTAACTGAAGTAACTGAAGATTTTTTTTAAGTCTATTTCGTACTCGATCCAAGAAAATTTGGACCATGAATTAAGAACGCTTTTGTTAGAATTGATTTAAGAATGTTTATTCTTATTTTAAAAATATTAGCAGTTGTTTGTGGTTTTAAGAATGTTTCGTGCTTAATTTAAGTACACACAAGAGTTAAAAAATACTTAATATTTTAAGTATAAAACGGTCTTACGATCATACTCGAAATTTTCTAGTCGTTGTTTTTCCCCAAAGGACGACTTTTATGTCCGAATTGATCAAATTGAACTATGAAAATATTTTGAAGCCTAATATCCCCTCTACAGAATTACTAGGGTTTTTAGCCCTGCTTTTAGAACTAAAATGTTTTCTTTTCGAGTTTGTGTTCTAAATTTAAGCTTTTTGTTGGATTCGATGTACAATTTGTTCATATTTTATATTATTTGCTGTTAAGTTTCTGAGCGCTGCATTCCCTTTTCGGAAATTGATTTCCCAACTATTCATCACATTTGTCAATCGTCGGTGCATTAATTTTCGCTGCAATCGGTAACCTAAGTAGAAGGCACGGAAATGCTGCTCTAGAGCAAATTATTAGATGCAAAGCAGTTGTCACTTGTCATTGCCATAAATTGCCAACACACTCACGCCCTTTGTCATCAAAATCATCTACAATTGTATCCATTGCCACCCGGTAACCCCTAGTTATTCCCACACATACAACAACTGCAATAATGAGACGCCCACACAAAAGGTTGACGCTTTTGTTTGCACCTAATTGGAACGCGGACAGTGGGACTCCCCAGTGGACCAACTTAAATTTGCTTTAATTGCCCGAATTTATGAGCCATTGATATTCCAAATGCATCTCTCAAGACAATTGTCCCTTCTGTCTCGTCCCTTTTCTTAGTGTTTGGGTCATGGCTTCCATAGCTGTCGTGGGCAATCTGCTTGTCCTGTTGGGTCGTTATTTTTACAAATCGCGAAGCAACGTGGAGCACTCGCTATACTTGCGCCACCTGGCTGCCAGTGACCTGCTTATGGGCATCTATCTTACATTAATTGCCTGTGCGGACATCAGCTTTCGCGGCGAGTACATCGAGCACGAGGAGTCGTGGCGTCTGAGCGGCCTCTGTGCCCTGGCGGGTGAGTGCACTGAACGTATATGAAATGTATAGATTTACGTTAGTTTCCTCCAACTATTAAGAAGCTTACAAAAAATCTTGTTTTCCCTTCCAATAGGATTTCTAAGTACTTTCAGCTGTCAGTCCTCCACGTTGCTATTGACTTTGGTTACGTGGGACCGTTTAATGTCCGTTACCAGACCTTTGCAACCCAGGGATACTGAGAAATTGCGGTAGGTACACTTTATTTATAAACACAGAAAAATTAATCCTTTGGTTGAATGCGGTGGGGGAAATAGTTAGTAAGTAGTTGAAAAGAGCTGTGTGTATTCAAAAATTCAATAGGGAAAACATATTTGAAAACCTAAACAAACCCCATAAACTATGGACAGTAAAGGTCATGAAAATAGAAACTAATTTAAAATCGGTACCTTATTTTGTGCAAAGAAATGTGCTTTTCTTTATTTCAGAGCTCGTAGACAAAAAGAAAGTAGGGAAAACCCGAATTGAATTTCGGTAACATTTTTTAAAAATTAAACCAAAAAACAATTTTGTATAGGTCCCAAAGTCAGTATTTTTTGACATAAACTCTAAACTTGGTTTATACGCATATTTTGGGTTCCCTTACGACTTAAGAAAATTTGCTCAATTAAGACCATTTTTAAACTATTGAACTGAAATAAGGTTTGTAAACGTATATTTTACAAAATTTGGTTCGATAACTTGCAACACTATTCTTATTTATTATGTAACCATAAAACTGATTGATCGACTTTAAAAATATTTGCTGTTTTTGAACCAAAATAATGCAAGAAATAAATAAAATTTGTTTAGTTTGCATATTTTACGCTTTTCATGCGACTTACCAACTTTAACACTATTTTATATAGCTGTCATTAGGGTTTAATCCCAAAACGAATATCGGTACCGGTTCTGGTACGTACCGAAATGAGAATTTCCGCTAAAGGTTCTTTTTCGATTTTCAGTTTAATTCGGTTTTCGGTTCCTATACGGTACTCAGATTTTTATTTCGGTGCACCGGTACGTACCGGTACAAGTATAATTTTTGGTTACATACTGTTCTAAATTTCAAACTTGTTTTTATACGGTCTCCAAAAAATTAATGGATGTAATAGAACTAAATTGTGTTCTAAGAATATGCCACATAAATAAGGTTTTTTTAAAATACCGATTTCTAGCCTTTTTTATTTTTGAACGAATAATTTCGCTAAACGCTTCTGTCCACGCTTCCTGTGGTATCCCTACACTCCTAGAATTAAGGAATTTTCGATTCTTTGGTCGCCCAGACAAACTCGCCTTCCGGTCATTTTTTATAAAGCTGACAAATATTTCTTAATAATGCTTCGAATTAATCCGCTCTCAAATCAGCCGTATCTCCGTTGGAAATAGAGATACATTTTGCTATTTGGAAATTTTAAGAAATTTGTTTTCTATATCCTAAAAATAGATTTTGATTCTGTTTATTCTTTATTCTTTTTGGGATTGGCTCTTCTTTCAATTTCTTGTATTTCATTATTATTTCTTTCAAGAATTATAAAAATTATTGCTAGTCACCCAACACAAAATAAAAAAAAAAAACATTATAGTCAGCAAATGTTTTACGGATTCGGGCAAAATCGGGCAGAAACCATTTAGACTATCGTGCAGAGGACACTTTAATGAACAATGTTGCATTAACAGTGGCGACAATCTACAAAAATCCATCAAATTTTTTCTCCACGAAACAGAATTACCTTGAGGCTAATTTCGCCTAAAACAGCACACTACAAAAAAACATAAAACCAAACAGATCCAAACAAAATTGTATTAATAATACCTCGGACATTATTTTCCATGTTTTACTTAAATTGTTTAATAGCCTAATTCCATTGACACATTGATGTACATATAAAATGTTGGTGATTCCATAGCAAATGTACATTCTAAAAAATAAAAGTCTAGTAGTTTCAGAAAAAACCTCATAATGTTCGGGGCTAATAGATCCATATGTATTTTCAAAACGTTGAATGATGGGAAAATAAGTTCCGGTTTTCACTAAAGTGAATTCGAATGTGGTATATGATCACTATTCTAATAAACGATCAAGGTACTCGGTATCAAAACTTTAATTTTAAATTACTTTTAATGCAACAAACTCGACTTCAAATGCATTAAGATGATTCACTCATATTCAAATTCGACTAATTCTATCGAAAGTGTAATAGTAGGCCCTATTAAAAATATGTACATTTGTAAAAGTTAACATATATGTGTTACTGGAATTAGGCTATAAATCTACTTAAATTTCTAAGCCACGTTCTTGGTAAAAGTAAAAGCTAACTTTCAGGGCTGCATTTTACAATAAGAGTTTTGTTTGGCGTATATATAATTCGCTGTAGTATAATACATATATTTTTCATACTGAACCCATATCTGGTTTTAGAAATTCGATATCTCTAATGAATTAAAAATGCAGAGTCCACTGTACTGTAAGTCTCAATTAGTTGGTTGCTTAAATTTAGCGTTTATATGGCGGTTTTAGTTAGAAGTCAGCTCAGACAAATCGGAAATAGAAATACTGTGACTAATCGAACTACTTTTCTTTAATTTTCCAGAATTGTTCTGCGCCTGCTGCTGCTATGGGGCATTAGTTTTATTCTGGCGGCTGCTCCCCTAATGCCAAATGCGTACTTTGGCACGCATTTCTATGGTAACAATGGTGTCTGTCTCTCGCTGCACATACACGATCCATATGCCAAGGTGAGCGATCCTTATGTAAATCTGAAATCTCGTATTAATCAGTATTACCATTTCAGGGCTGGGAATATTCCGCTTTGTTGTTCATTTGCATTAATACGATCTCGTTAATCTTCATATTATTCTCCTATGTGCGTATGCTGCAAGCCATTCGAGATTCGGGCGGTGGCATGCGAAGCACCCATAGCGGACGCGACAGTGTCGTGGCCACACGGTAAGTCCTCAGTCAGAAGTGAGATGAGTGCGTATTTCAAATTTCCAAACACGACGGGCACGACTTTCTTTAAAGTGAATATTGATTGAGAAGGCAAAGCATGCAAAAGTTTCCTCCAACTGATTTAACTGGTAGAATATATATTGGATATAGATATCAGATATTATTAAAATTAAAATCATTGAGAATCAAAATTTGATCGCGTTACCCTAAAACGAGAAAGCCAAGCTAACTTCGACTGTGCCGAAGTTTTAATACACTTGAAAAACTTTACTCCAACTGATTTAACCGGTAAAATATATATAGGATATAGATATCAGATATTTAAAATTTGTAAATCATTGATAATAAAAATTTGATACCATTAAAAAAAACTTTTCTTAGTAAAACACATTTTCCGACCGATCGGTCCTATGGCAACTATATGCTATAGTCATCCGATTTCGATAAATTTTTTCAAAATTATGTGAAAGCATATAAAACTAATATATACTAAGCTTGGGGACGCTACGATAGAAAACAAAATCGTTTTGCTCACTAGAAGTAGTTTTTTGACCGACCGTTTCTATGGAAGCTATATAATATAGTCATCCGATTTTAATACATTTTTCCAGAATTATGTGGAAGCATATAAAACTAACATATACCAAGATTAGTGACGCTACGATGAAAAACAAAAAAGTTTTTCTAACTAGAACTAGTTCTTAAATCGATCGTTCCTATGGCAGCTATATGATATAGTCATCCGATCCGGCCGGTTCCGACATATTAGTTGCGTGCAGTAAAAGAAGACCATGTGCAAAATTTTAGCTCGATAGCTTTACTACTGAGGGACTAGTTCGCGTAGAAACAGACAGACGGGCAGGCGGAAATGAACTCGTCATTCTGATCAAGAATATATATAGTTTAGGGGGTCGATAAATATTTATATGCGTTAAAAACTTCTAGGCAAAATGAATGTACCCTTTGTACAAGTGTATAGAAGTAACTATCGGAGCAATAAGAGCAGTTAAAAGCAGGCGCTTGCCCACCACTGATTTAGAACAGAGCTCGCCAGCTATATCCCCAGGGGGCCAGAGGCATTCGGCAATTCACATGCATATGAGCCGATTGCTTGCCGAAATGATGCTTCTTGGATAGCATGTCAACGTCGGTTTGCTACCAGTTTTCTCTCCTCTCTTCTTAATGAACCCTGATTTAGAAAATGAAAAGTATAAAATTGTTTTTGCTTTTGAGTCGAGTTTTGTCATGTTAGTTGATGTTAAACCATTTTCATGTCTGAATAACACGCACAAGCACGTACGAAATCGTATTTTGCAACACGAACACGTTGTGCTTAGTCTTTCAAGTTCGTGTCTCGAAAAAAAAACACGAACTCGTCCAGCTCTATCCATTAGTCAAATACAAACATATCGTCTTATTTTCAATCCATAGCTTTGCCATTATTGTAACCACCGACTGTGCCTGCTGGCTTCCCATTATTGTGGTAAAGGTGGCGGCCCTATCAGGTAAGTAGTGAAATTTCCATCACCTTCCTAAAATTACTTTTGAACATCTTCCGCAGGTTGTGTCATCTCGCCGGATTTGTACGCCTGGCTGGCGGTTCTAGTTCTTCCCGTGAACTCAGCATTGAATCCTGTTTTGTACACACTAACCACAGCCGCTTTCAAGCAGCAATTGCGACGGTATTGCCATACACTGCCCAGTTGCTCGCTGGTTAATAACGAGACTCGTTCCCAGACACAAACCGGCTACGAGTCGGGCCTAAGCGTGAGTCTGGCGCATTTGGGTGGTGGCGGAGGTGGCTCAGGACGAAAGCGCATGTCTCATCGACACATGAGCTATTTGTAAAATGTTGGGAGATCTACAAGACTTGAAAAATGCTCATAAATTAACAAATGTAAAAATTTAGGATAAAAAATATATGCAAAATTTAAAAGATCAGTCGCTGATCTGGTATGAAAATATCACGATAACGATTTCGATAGCAAACTCAGTGTAGTATAAATGTAGCATTACAAGAATCAGTTCCTCTTTCACCGTAAAATGCTTCTTCTTTTTCTATTTTCCTCTTTCGACATTTTATCGAGGCAAAGAAGAATCAACCAATCTTCCAATTAAAAACCCTTTCCTCATTTTTAATTTTAATTGGCGCTAAATAATCAAAAGAAAAAGCAGCTATGTACCCGTACTGCCAACCTATAATTAGTGTGTATTCATCCCTGCCAGTGTGACCGTACAATACCTAAATTCAAAGTCCATCTACACGAGAAAACCAATTGCGCGAAATCCACCTATGTGTAGATGCAAAATCTAGATGGATTTCGAAATCCACCTGTATAGGCAAAAACTGGAACATGTGAGAACTCTGGTATGGTGCACTAAACAGAAGTAAGGTAAGAAAATGGTTTATACAATCCTTCCAACATGCAAAGAATAGAGTCGAACATTAATCTTAAAAGTGCAGTTGTCCTCATATTTTTGGACTAACGGTATTGACGTAAGCTTTAAATGAAACGTAAGTAGTTAAAAAATAGATGCTCGGATTTCAAAATAAAAATACAAAAAAATAGACGCCGATTGCTTATGGTCGCCTACTTTTGCAGAACTACAAATCTACAAAGCTACATTTTCCACGTAGTTTACATTTTTCAGTCAATTTTGGTTTGGCGCTAAATTTAAAGTTGACAACAGATATAGTAATAAATAGCTGCACTATAATTTCTCAAGAAATATCAGCTGTTCAATACAATCCACACCGTCGATTGATATGGCAACTCTGGAAATTGCTTGTGTGTATTACTTGGCCTTCTGAGTACCCAACAAAGGAATGAGGCAAGGAATAATTCCTCAAGCAATTTTTATACACTTGAAAAGTGTATATTAATTTTGCCCAGAAGTTTGTAACGCATAGAAATATTCTTTTTCGACCCCATAAACTATATATATTCTTGATCAGGACGACCTGCTGAGTTCATTTCCGTCTGTCCGTCCGTCTGTTTCTACGCAAACTAGTCTCTCAGTTTTAAAGCTATCGAGCTGAAATTTTGCACAGGGTCTTCTTTTTACTGCACGCAACTAATATGTCGGAACCGGCCGGATCGAATGACTATATCATATAGCTGCCATAAGAACGATCGATCTAAGAACTAGTTCTAGTAAGTAAAACTTTTTTGTTTTCCATTGTAGCAGCCCTAATCTTGGTATATGTTAGTTTTATATGCTTCCACACAATTCTGGAAAAATTTATCAAAATCGGATCACTATAGCATATAGCTGCCATAGGAACGATCGGTCGAAAAATAAGTCTTTGTGAGAAAAACTTTTTTGATTTCCATCGTAGCGTCTCCAATCATAGTATATATTTGTTTTATATGTTTCCACACAACTCAAAAAAAATTTATCAAAATCGGATGACTATAGCATATAGCTCCCATTGAAACGGTCGGTCAAAAAACTACTTCTAGTGAGAAAAACTTTTTTGTTTTTTATAGTAGCGTCCCCAATCTTGGTATATATTAGTTTTATATGCTTTCACATAATTTTGAAAAAAATTATCAAAATCGGATGACTATATCATATAGCTGCCATAGGAACGATCGGTCAAAAAACTAGTTCTAGTGGGAAAAACTTTTTTATTTTTCATCGTAGCGTCACCAATCTTGGTATATATTAGTTTTATATGCATCAACACAATTCTGCAAGATTTTATCAAAATCGGATGACTATAGCATATAGCTGCCATAGGACCGATCGGTCGGAAATTCTGTTTTACATAGAAAAGTTTTTTTTATGGTATCAAATTTGTATTATCAATGATTTAAAAATTTTAAAATATCTGATATCTATATCCTTTATATATTTTACCGGTTAAATCAGTTGGAGTAACGTTTTTCAAGTGTATTAAAACTTCGGCACCGTCGAAGTTAGCTTTGCCTTCTCGTTTTTATATGTGATTTGACAGCTCAAGGAAAATTCCACCGCCCTCAGTACCAAGCATATATCTTAAAAAAAATAATTTGATTCTGGTTTTCCTTAAAGGCCGAATTTTTGAAAACGTCCAATTTTTTTTTCTAAGTGTATACGTTGCTATTTTACCGGTTGAAATATATATTTCAATAAAAATAAATAGTAAAAAACTAAAACAGTACCGGTATTAGAGTTTCAGTAAGGTTCCAGGTTTTTCGGTTCTTATTATAACGGTTAACGGTTTTCGGTTCTCAAAAAATGTTTAATATCGGTTCCGGTTTTGATACCGTTACGTGGCTTGAAACGGTTTATTTCGGTTAACGGTTCCGGTATTATTCCCTGCTTTAAACCCATCCAATCGTGGTAGCTTCCTTTCTCGATCTGGCTCAGGGATAGTTTCAACAACCTCCTAATCTTTACGCTCTCATTTCATTCTTTTGATGTTTCTCTGTAGGTGCGGAGCCGCTGGAGTAAAAGGCTTGGGGTACATCTTCGTTTCTGTTGAAATTGTTTACTTAATGATTAATTCACCAGGGGGACTTAAATATTGTAGTTAAATTTTATTGTAATTCTATACAAAAAAAATCAACAATAAATACACATTCAGTTGGTTTAAGTTTTTTTTAAGGCAGTTTTCAACTGCGCAGAATTTTAAATTTAATGATTTATGTTTTTGTACACACATTCGAAATGCTTTCATCCGCCAATCCTCTCTCTCTCTCTTGCCCCTCTCTGTCTAATCGTTGTGAGTTGCTTAGGCATTGCCTTGTGGTTCCGTGGCAATGTTAACATCCGACTGCATATGATAGGGTCCCTCATTGACATAGGCCGTAAAGCGCACCGTTTCGGTGGGTGTAAATTCTGTACTAACTGCCAGTAGTTCCATTATCTGCCATTTCAAAAACTTGACATCCTTATGCAAGTCCATTTGGCGTGCCAACAGAAACTCAATGGCACCGCCAGTACGTTGTAGGGCCAAAATACCCCAACGAAATTGACACAAAGTCTTTAGCAGAGCCAGGGCAGCCAACTGGAGATCAGGAAAGGGTGTCTGCATGAGCTCCATTATATGATTAATTTGCACTCCACCCGCAAAGCATTCATACCAATGCTTTAGAATGGTGCTCAGCTCTGCAGTCGGTGGACTTTCCAAAGCATAAATCACATCCAGCGAGTTGAGCAAACGTATCTTGATGGGCGGCGACAGCATTTTCGTATAGCCGGCATATTTCTTCAACAGCTGCTCCATGGCCGGCTGAAAGTTCATATGAAGCAGGACCTTGCCCTGCACCGTACCCGCCAAATTGGCCAGCGTATCCATGGCAGTGGGCAAAACCGCCTCATCGCCGGACTGCAGCAATTCGAAAAGGCAGGCCAACATCTGTGGATACCCGGTTATGATCTTTTGCGGCTGTACGGCCGCTATTTTGCCAAAAAACTTCATGATGCTGGGTATGAGCAGCGAATCCAAGGGATTTTCTTCAATGCGCTGCACTCGACTGCTAATCACATCGAACACACGGCGTCGCTCCATATACGAGAGGCCGTGATTCTGCTCGGCCAGTGGTACCAAAATCTCCATTACACTTGCCTGCAGCAGCACATCATCATTGTCCAGTTCACTCAGAGCCGCATCCAATATGAACTCCACCGAACTCAAAGAGGCAGCGCTACGCTTGGCCAGCATTACACCCAACTCGTAGGCCCGGCATCTGATGATCTCATTCTGTTGCAGCAACTGCACCAATTTGGACTGTATGGCCGCCTCATTGAGGCGCTGGCTCAGCACTATGGTCAAAATGCTAATGGCCGTGGAGCTGCATTGGGTCTCCGTCTGCTGCAGTTCATCCAGCACATAGAAGAGCAAGTCATTGCTGGGCAAGGGACGCACATCACAGGTCTTGGTCTGGCGACGCAGCTCCTTAAGCAGAGCATTTAACACCACCGAACGCAATGCGGGATTCGAATGCGTCAATCCTTGTCGCAGCAACTGTGGCAATTGCTCATCAGCAGTATCTATGTCCAATTGCTCCAGCAATTGACCCACAAACTCAATGGTCTGCTCTGCCAGTGGTTCCTTAGACGCCGGCACCTCCAGCACAGCGCACTCGTACAGAGCGGGCGCCTTCAATATGCGCTCGATGAGGGAACGCGGCAGGGCCGCTTGCTTGTTGATCATTGTATTTAGGCTGGTCATGGTTTCCAGGCGTTTGCCCTTCGACTCCAGATCCTTAAGGTGGGAAATCCACCAATTCTCTTCAGCCATTACAAGGCGTTTTTTTTCTCGCTGTACTTTGTGCTGCTTCTGTCGAGATTCATTCAAATGACAAACAACAATAGACATGTGTGTGTGTGTGTGTTTCGATTTGCCAGGGCTGGCGAAACTGTAATCGATAAACATGGCGATAGTTGATGGCGATGAACAAAATTCAATTGCTGGCGAATTGTTTATGTATTTGTAAAAACTACAAATTTTCATGCAACTGTTAAAAAGAAAATGTACAACCAAAGTAAAATAAATTTTAGAATTGATTTCGAATTGAAATGAATCTTTAGATTCTACACCAAAGCATAAAAATGTTTGTACTATTTCAATCTCTCTAAATCGGTTCAAAAGGGTTTTAGAAATGATCGAAGCTATTAACTTGAAATTTGGATTGTTAGTTAGTTTTATAAATATTGTCATTTATCTGATCCAAGACCGGTTCCGAACCAGCTGAACCGGATCGAAAGTGGTTCCGATTATTTTGAAATATTTTCCCAGTTCAAATCTGGTTCTGAACCAGGGTAACAACCCGATAAATATTTACTTGCATATATCGATATTTTTCGTGAGCGACTGCAGCCCTGCAGACCATCGATACACTATACATACTATCGCATCAGCTAGCACTGCAACCCTGTTTTGACGCCATTTTACAGGTAATTTTTTTTGTGTGACGCGTTGTTGTAACAAAAAAACAAGAAGAGAAAAACTATTTTCCTTCCCACGGTAATTGAAGAAACTCGTTGAAGGCAAATTGAAAAAATGTCGCAACGATTTGCGCCTGGCCAAGCGCCGGTGCAACAGCGTTACCCGCCGCCACCTGTGCGTTATCCGCCGCCGGGCGGTTTTCCGGTAAGTAGAAATAATGTAAAGAGCAAACAAATTCACAATCATCGATTAACTGTTGTGTGTGTGTGTGTCCGTTTGTGTGTCTAGCCTCGCGGTTTCCCCTTGCATCCGAACACAACTCAGCCCGTGCCGGGCACTCAAGCTGGCGCCCCGGGTGGGGTGCCTGTGGGACCTGGTCCTGGACCCGGACCCTCACTGCTGCAGCGACCCTCACAGCAACCCGCCTTTGCCAGTGGTTTGCGTGCCAGCGGCGCTGTAGGCGGCGGCGGTGGTGGCGGAGGTTCGGGTGGTGGTAGCAAACGCTCGGCAGATTCGCGCAGCTTGAACAGTGGGCCCGGTGGCAAGGGTGAGTTCGTGGCTGCGGCCAAGAAGAAGAAGAAGCTGGCCGACAAAATCTTACCGCAAAAGGTGCGGGATTTGGTGCCCGAATCGCAAGCGTACATGGATCTGCTCACCTTTGAGCGCAAACTGGATGCCACCATCATGCGTAAGCGTCTGGACATTCAGGAAGCCCTCAAGCGACCCATGAAACAGAAGCGCAAGCTGCGCATTTTCATTTCGAATACATTCTATCCCAGTAAGGAGCCCAACAATGAGGGCGAAGAGGGTGCCGTGGCCTCCTGGGAGTTGCGTGTGGAGGGACGCCTGCTAGAGGATGGCAAGGGTGATCCCAATACCAAAATTAAAAGGAAATTTTCGTCGTTCTTCAAATCGTTGGTAATTGAGCTGGACAAGGAGCTGTATGGTCCAGACAATCATCTGGTGGAATGGCATCGCACTCACACCACACAGGAGACGGATGGATTTCAGGTGAAGCGGCCCGGCGATAGGAATGTGAGATGCACCATTCTGCTGCTGCTCGACTATCAGCCGTTGCAATTTAAGTTAGATCCACGCCTGGCACGCCTGTTGGGCGTACATACCCAAACCAGGCCGGTCATTATTTCCGCCCTCTGGCAGTACATTAAGACGCACAAGCTTCAAGATGCCCACGAGCGGGAGTACATCAATTGCGATAAATATCTTGAGCAAATCTTTAGCTGTCAACGCATGAAATTCGCCGAGATACCACAGCGTTTGAATCCACTTCTGCATCCGCCGGATCCGATTGTCATCAATCATTTCATTGAGAGTGGAGCGGAGAATAAGCAAACCGCCTGCTATGACATCGATGTGGAGGTGGATGACACGCTGAAGAATCAAATGAACAATTTCCTCATGAGCACGGCCAGCCAGCAAGAGATTCAGGGTCTGGATACCAAAATTCATGAGACAGTGGATACCATCAATCAAATGAAAACGAATCGTGAGTTTTTCCTCAGCTTTGCCAAGGATCCACAAATGTTTATACATCGCTGGATCATCAGTCAGACCAGGGACTTGAAGGTGAGTGTTGAGATTTTATAGAATGAAGCCGGGAAGAGTTCCAATATATCTCTCTTTTTCTGTAGCTTATGACCGATGTGGTGGGCAATCCGGAGGAGGAGCGACGCGCCGAATTCTATTATCAGCCCTGGACGCATGAGGCCGTCTCCCGCTACTTTTTCACCAAGGTTAATCAAAAGCGGGCCGAGCTAGAGCAGGCTCTGGGCATACGCAACGGCTAAAGATCGTCAATCCACACGGCCAAAAAACTTTTCCTTCGCCAGTTTAGTTTAAGCTCAAAAGTATATCAGTTTTTTTTTTTCAAACAACCAAACAAACATCCCCCTAAATCCCCCCTCATCCCCAATCCAAGCACAAAGTTAAGCAGAAAATAAAATGGCATAATTATATAGAGAAAACGCTGAGAGAGGTCACGTAATTATAGAAGCATTGCATTGTCTGAATCCATCTGTATCTGTACATATGTCGAAACCAGCCGGATGGCTTAAGTTAAGTCGCTTTCAACACCACTATGAGGTGAAAGTTCGACATTTGGTTTAACATTTGGTTTGCAAGATGCCGTTGAGGAGCACCTAAAGCTCGGTTAAAATAGAAAAGAATCTCTTCGAAACATTTCTACAGCGTCAGTGCCCAAATCCCAACACAGATTAAGCAGAGCGTTCTCAGAGTTTGGGAATCAATCAAAGGGTTAAAGGACAAGACGAATCTCTGGCAATGAACAAATACAACTTTAGATCCGCTGGAAACCTAAGTAAACTTTTTGGAACTTGTTGGAACTCCTCGTTCCGTCATCTTTCTGCGTCACCTCGTATGCTTAAAGATATTTGCTGGCGGGTTTTGTGGCAAAATGTGGGTTCTTTCAGCTTGATCCCCCATATAAATAAAAAATTATAATTTCTTTGTGAAAATGAAACGCAAAATCTAGATTTAAAAAAAAAAAACTTGCCGATAAAAGTCTTATCAACCGTCGGATTGAAAAGCGGAGTATAAATGACTAGCGTATACCCGCGGCTTCGCTCGCACTTGTGTAAAAAACTCAGTATTTAAACATGAGCATGAATAATTAAATAAATTTTTTCTAACCATTTTCCGCCAATTATCCGGGTTCAAAATTGGAAAATCCCGTTGGTAACATTTTATTATGTAGATGCTCAAAAGCTCCAAAGTAATCTCTACCTTGAAGCTTATTTAATGAAAATAAAGAGAGTTTCATTCATAATTTTTATTAATAATTTTTATATTTTCCGACTCTAGGGGTAGATTTGAAAATGATATTGAATCCAATCAAATTGGAAAACAAATTTTTCAATATTTTTCCTCCAGTTTTCCGGACTTTCCAAATTTTTTCGTGGTAATATTTTGTTATTTAAAGCTTTAAAAATAAATTTGGTGCTGATCGGATGAAAACCATACATCAGTTTTTTGTCCATTTTCCGACTTTCGTGGAATATTTTTCAAAATTTCAATGTAATGTTTTTCAAATTTTTGTATGTGCAGCTTGAAATATGGATGGGTGAGTTTTCCCAACAAAACTGAATAAATTTTATTGAAATTTCCAGAAAAAGAATATGGGTCCGATCGAAGACAACATTGTTTTCATGAATTTTTTTGCAAATTTTCCGTATTTTCGGGATGAAAAACAAATGATCTTCATACAACAGTATTCCGACTATTTTCGCGTCGCTCCTATGTGTTCTACAAATCGCTTTTGATCCCAAAAACGACCCTATTCCCATACGATTTGGGTCGTTTTAGGGTCAAAAGCGATGGGGGCGAAAACTGTTAAGCAGTTATTGTTGAATTCTTATTTCGATTTTTTAAAAATTATTTTGGAGCTGATCGGATGATAAACAAAAAAGTTTCATACAACAGTTTTCTGCGCATTTTCCACATTTCCCGGCGGAATTTTCCAAAACCCCGTCTTAGTACTCACTTTCAGAACAAAATGCAACTACTGTAAAAAATTCAGCTTGCTATCTCTAACGGTTTGGCCTGTGCAAGGGTCAGCAATCAGTCAGTCAGGTGGAACTCTTTTATATATAAAATTTATAGCATATTTACCTTACAAGAAAACTTATCCGTTTTTAAATCAACAAGTTATTGCTAAAGATATACACATCTTTCTAAAGATACTTTTCTTTCCAATAGAAAATATAGCTTTTCGCGATTTCTCGAAAACGGCAGCACTTAAAATTTTGTATACCATTGCAGCGGATATATTAAAATTGTCAAAAATCACTTGACTAATTATTTTGCATACTATCCTTACAAACCGAGTTCGAAGAAAATTGAATAAAAACATTTTTTTTTCATATAGAATTTTCCTGGCATTTCCCGACTTTTCAACATCGGAAAATGTCATGCCTAATTATT
The DNA here is from genome assembly GCA_018904225.1 of Lordiphosa mommai. Lineage (NCBI taxonomy): Eukaryota > Metazoa > Arthropoda > Insecta > Diptera > Drosophilidae > Lordiphosa > Lordiphosa mommai. The sequence continues at coordinate 137,254 of JAEIFT010000491.1, read as the reverse complement.
TTGAGTTTAAAGTCAATCGAATGAAAAATAGTTTTTCCATTTGAATTTTGCGGGCATTTTTCTAGTGGGTGGAGTTTCCATCTAACAAAAAATCTCATGCCTAATTATTTTGCACCCAAACAAACCGAGTTTGAAGTCAATTGGATGAAAAATAGATTTTTTAATAAAGAGTTTTCCGGGCATTTTCCTTGTGGGCGGATTTTCCCAACATTAGAAAATCTCATGTCCAATTTTTTTCATTCTATCCTCACAAACCGAGTTTAAAATCAATCGAATGAAAAATAGTTTTTCCATATAGAATTTCCAGGAATTTCCCGACATCGGAAAATGTCATGTCTAATGTTTTTGCTTACTATCCTTACAAACCGAGTTTAAGTCAATCGGCTGAAAAATAGTTTATTTCATGAAGAATTTTCCAGCCATTTTTCTGGTGTGCGGATTTTCCGAAATCGGGAAAACAGGTGTCCAATTATTTCACACATTTTTAAAAATAGATTGTTCGAACCATCTAGACATAAATTCTACTCATCATTATTTATCGAGCCGCTATACACTGTTTTCCGATCAGATGAACGAGAGTAGAGTTGCCACCCCCATAATTTGAAAAGCACCTCAAATCTCCCAAAATTTTAAAGAGATTGCTCGAACCTTCTGGACATATATTTTAATCATCATTACTTATCGAGCCCCCGTACATTATTTTACGATCAGACGAACAATAGTAGAGTTGCCACAATTTGAAAAAATAATCAAATCTCTTAAAATTTTATAGATAGATTTTTCGAACCTTTTGGACATATATTTTAATTATCATTATTTATCGAGCCCCAAACAATAGTAGAGTTGCCACCCCCACAATTTAAAAAAATCCTCAAATCTCCCTCAATTTTATAGATAGATTGTTCAAATCTTCTGGACATATATTTTTATCATCATTACTTATCGATCTATTATTCACCGTTTCCCGATCAGATGAACGATAGTTGAGTTATAAGCAAATGAAGTAATTACGTTGGGCAGCACTGGCCGTAAACGTGATGGGCAGCACTTACACAGTTTAATACAATCTTTGACAGGTACCGAGTATGTTACAGTCGGGCTTGACCGACTTTCTTACTAGGTTTTTTTTTAATTGGACCTTAAATTTTGGCTTCAATACGCGAACTTCTGCAAAAATGTTTACCAACTTGCTCTCAAACAGGTCTATAAAGGTCAAGTTGGAACCTTCAAACTGAAACTTCTTCAGAATTTGATTTAAACATGAATATCACATATTTAGTTTTTCAATTCTTCATATAAAAGACACATTATTTTCTTTGAAACAGAGCATCAATCCATCCTCCTCTGCATCGTACTCTATTTTTAGCTGTTCCTAGACTTCTTCAGGGAATTTTCTCTTTGGAATGTAATAGATATATCTTTGATATGGCTTAATCCCCCACCCAACAACTTGACCACTTGACTTCGTTTCTTGGTTTTTTTTTTTTGTGTTTTGTTCTACTAAAAATTAAAAGACAATTGGTTTTGGGTGGTAAATTGACTATGATCTAGTGTGATATACATTATAGACGGAATGTGCAAACTATTTTTGATCTTCATCCTCTGTCCTCCTCCAGCTGCTTTTTCTAATTGCGCTTCTTGTTTCGTGTAGCCGTCGCTGTGGTGGATTCGGTGGGTGATTCTGTTATGGCCACACCCGTATCCACACGATTCTTGTCGACGGGATAGAGCCAACGTTGATACAAATAGATGAGGAAGACAATATCATCACGCAGACAGGCCACCCGATGTGCCGTTGGCATCGTTATGATGAAGGCAAAGAAATCATCGATAAACGTATTGAAGGCTTTGTACATGAAGGCGCGCCAGGGCAGAGCGGCCACCGACTTTAGCTTGTAGTTGACGAACAATTGTGGCAACATGAACAGAAAGCCAAAGGCATAGACCCCATTGACCAGCGAATTGAGGGTCCAGGAGTACCAGGAACGATGCGGTTGATAAAGCAGCGAGTACACGGCTCCGCCCAGGCACAGCGGATAGAGCAAATAGCTTAGATAGCGCATACCCTGGCGATCGAATTGATCAGTTTGCTGCTCGGCCAGTTGGCCCGCCTGCTGGGGCTGAGAGTCCTCCGACTCGGCCAGTTTGCGGCGGATAAGGCTGCTAAAGCTGAATTCCAAACGCAAAATCTTTTTGCATTTCCACAGCTCAATGAGTGTGCCCAGGCCCACGGGCACGATGACCAGATACGAGGTATTCTCGTCCAGCAAATAAAGAAAGATCACAAACTGAGAGAAGGCACGCCATAGTGTGGTGCGGGTGGAGAGACCCTCATAGGATTGCTTCTTGCGCCAGAAGGACACATCGTTCTTAAAGCTCAGGAAGTCGAACAGCATCTGAGGAAGGGGGAATAAGTCAGGTCAGATGGGTAGGTAGGTGCTACGCTTGCTACTCACATGCACGCTGGAAATGAAAATGGTGCCGCACAATAGATACACATTTGTGTCCGAAAAGATGCCCTTGACCTCGTCAATGTCCTTGGTGGCAAAGCCAATGGTCAGCAGGGCCTGAGTGGCATGCTCCATGAGCAGCATCAGCCGGAGTTTGCCCACGCCCACGGGCTTGTAATGAAAGCTAATGGTGAATTCGGTGGTATTGCGATTGATGGCCACCAGATCCTTGAGGCGGGTGTTAAAGGTGTCCGTCTGGACTATGGGCAGAATCTGTTGCATACGATTAACCCGTATTAAGGGTGCCATCTCGGGCGGCACATCCGTCTGGGAGAGGGAGAACTCATCCGTGAGCAGGCTAACATACACATGGGAACGTATGTGAGTGCTGGGGCGTCCCGATGTCGACATGGTGGAGGTTTTGCCCTTTTTTGCCGCTGAAACCGCTGGCCTTTCGCTCGCCTCGCCCAGCAGTTGGAAAGCCTCAGCCTTGGGCACCATATACTCCGTCAGACTCAAAGTATGCACCACAGTGGGGCCATCCCGGCGCAGGGTGCGCCAATCCAAGGGTTCACCCTCCAGGGCCAGCACCACATGCATATACAGCGAGCCATTCCTGCGCGTCTTTAGCGGCACATCCAGCTCAAAGTCATGCTCAAAGGAATGCGTGTAATCGAAACGCTTGGACTTGTAAATGTCCTGCACCTCGCTGGCAATGGGTGAGCGGGACAGTGAACTGAATAGGGCCAACTGCATGCGTGGACGCTCCGTCAGAAACGATGTGTAGCAGGGTGTGCTGCTGCACTGCAGCGTGGTAAACAACTGCGACATCTGATAAATGGAATGCGAGATATAGGCGAGAAATGCCACGCCCAATAGCGTGGAGATTGAGGGCATAGCCATGGCCAGGCGATGAGATGGATGCCCGATGGAGATGGTGATGTGGTGGTCTGGCGCAGAGCAATAAAAAAAAAATACCTAAATACTCATTGCGGCTGAAGCGAAAGCCGGTACCGGTACTGGGACGGTGCTGTCGGGCATCGGAACCGGAATCAGTGGTTCCGTTCAGGGGTGCGGTTGCTGATCAATTGCCAGTGTTGAAAAGTACCTACTTATGCAATATTGCTTTGCCATGCACACGTCACACGTTCATTACATCAAATTGCCACGTTCGGAGGAAAAATATATGCCTTTAAAACTTTTAAAGCATTTTTTTGTAAGGTGTATTATTTTGAGTTGAAAGAAAAGTCTGAGAATACATAATATCATATACATATATATGAGGCTAGGAACTAGGCATGTCGTATATTTGTAAAATATCTATATCGATATTTTTTTCGATATTGAAAAAGTATCATTTCGTTAACAAAATTTTGTTAACAAAATAATCGATATTATCGATATTTCGATTTATTTATTTATTATTTATTATTATTTTTTATTATTTTATTTTCCAGTTAAAAAGTCCAGACTCCAATGCGTGTTCTGTTAAATGAAGAGGTCGCAGACCACGAGAAGACCAAAAACGATAGATCGTGTAAAAAATAAATAAAGAAAATTGTTTTTTCGGAAAATAAGATAACCGTACAAACGAAGTCCAGACTCCAATGCGTGTTCTGTTAAATGAAAAGGTCGCAGACCACGAGAAGACCAAAAACCATAGATCATGTAAAAAAAAATAAAGAAAATTGTTATTCCGGACAATAAGATAACCGTACAAACAAAGTCCAGACTCCAATGCGTGTTCTGTTAAATGAAAAGGTCGCAGACCACGAGAAGACCAAAAACGATAGATCATGTAAAAAAATAATAAAGAAAATTGTTATTCCGGACAATAAGATAACCGTACAAACAAAGTCCAGACTCCAATGCGTGTTCTGTTAAATGAAAAGGTCGCAGACCACGAGAAGACCAAAAACGATAGATCATGTAAAAAAAAATAAAGAAAATTGTTATTCCGGACAATAAGATAACCGTACAAACAAAGTCCAGACTCCAATGCGTGTTCTGTTAAATGAAAAGGTCGCAGACCACGAGAAGACCAAAAACGATAGATCATGTAAAAAAAAATAAAGAAAATTGTTTTTTCGGAAAATAAGATAACCGTACAAACGAAGTCCAGACTCGCAGACCACGAGAAGACCAAAAACCATAGATCATGTAAAAAAAAATAAAGAAAATTGTTTTTTCGGAAAATAAGATAACTGTACAAACAAAGTCCAGACCTTAAAGAAAACCGCACGAGAGAAAATAAAATGGACAATAAGATATACAAAAAGTAGACTATGTGTTAAAAAAGTGCAGCAGAGAAGACCAAAAACGATAGATCATGTAAAAAATAAAGAAAATTGTTTTTCGGACAATAAGATAACCGTACAAACGAAGTCCAGACTCCGCCCGGAGACCAAAAACATATCGTAAAAAAAATAAAAATGTTTTTCGGAAAATAAGATAACCGTACAAACAAAGTCCAGACCAACGTGTTCTTTAAATAAAAGGTCGCAGACCACGAGAAGACCAAAAACGATAGATCATGTAAAAAAATAATAAAGAAAATTGTTATTCCGGGCAATAAGATAACCGTACAAACAAAGTCCAGACTCCAATGCGTGTTCTGTTAAATGAAAAGGTCGCAGACCACGAGAAGACCAAAAACGATAGATCATGTAAAAAAAAATAAAGAAAATTGTTTTTTCGGAAAATAAGATAACCGTACAAACGAAGTCCAGACTCCAATGCGTGTTCTGTTAAATGAAAAGGTAGCAGACCACGAGAAGACCAAAAACGATAGATCATGTAAAAAAAATAAAGAAAATTGTTCTTTCGGAAATAAGATTACCGTACAAACAAAGTCTAGGACATTCGATTTGAAAATAAATTAAGAAAATAAAATGAACTTGTCCGAACGACAGTCGAACGTATTCTGACCTGTTAGTCTTTCGTTAGTTTGAATCTAAACTAATTTTATGAGTCAAGGCCTACTGGGTGTTTGTTTGGTTGCTGTTGAAACGGGGCCTGCCAAGATGCAGGATGACTTCTTTGCTGTAAATTAAATAAAATAAAGTTAAATTGTGGTCGAACCTCAACCTAAAACTCAGTGATTGGAAAGGCACTCATTTGTGTACCTAAAGCATTATCTTAAATCCCAAAACAATATTGCAAATGGTACAATTGTGACGTAGTCCCCTCTTCGTCACAATAATCTAGTTATAATTTAGATGAAATTGGCCAGGAGCACTAAATAACACTTTCCCTTATTCAAGCAATCTGTTTTCAAACCCAACGGCCACTCACGCACCCTCGAAAGCGAACCGGTCCTAAAGGTTCGTGACTGGCGAGCAATCATTCCTAAGGGTGATAGATCCCGCGTAAAGCCTCAGGATGGTACTAAAAGATCCCTTAAGGGAATCTGAGGAGTAATACATTTATAAAATTCAGAGATGCAAACCGCTCGAGAATTGAGTTTGGTTTGGTTCAATGGTTCATGGAGGTTTTAAACCACTGGTTCGGTTCATAATATGGTTTTTTGGTCAAGCTGAACCACGGTTTCGGTTCGGTTCAGTGGTTCAATCTTAGTTTTCGAATGAATTATACTTCTTATTAAGGAAATGTTGACTCTTCTGTATTATTTTCCATATTTAAGTAGTAAAAACATTTTAAAAAGGTGAAAATATTATTTTTATATTTATATACAGACGCCATCCATAAGTTTCAGTATTATCTTTATGAGTAGGAATGCATTAGACATCGTATACACATTGAGAACGCCCAGTATCTATTGAATTCTAAGCCTCAGATCTTCGACCGAAACAAAAAGTCGGATATTATATTAAAGTTGGTTCCTCAACCGAGAAGAACACGAACAATATATTTACAAAAGCTAAATAGTGCACTAGAAAATAAATTCCTTGCTTAAGTAAGATTAAGGTGGAGAAACACTGCCAACGAAAGAATATTTAGAATAATGTGCCAAACAAGCAGCTGGATACTCACACTATTCGATATGAAACTTCAAAGAAACGAATGCAATATTATGAGAAAAATATTTAGAAAAGACTCGACAATTGTTGTGGAAACACTGTAACCCGACTGCAACCCGACAGATTCATGTTCTTAAAGAGATAGTAAGTAAAACTTTTCATTATGACAAAGGCATAAATTTCTTCGAAAGTCTCAAAATAGTTATTTTTAGGAAGGAGAAGAGTTAAAGCGATGCAAGTCTTTTTGTGTCGTTGATTTTCCCTATACAATTTCCTAAAATTACAACTATAGTAGGCACTTTACGTCATAAAACTCATCTATGAAATGAACCGAATCGAACAGTTTTCATTTGCGGTTTTCGGTTCGGTTCAGCATTTTTCGGTTCGGTTTACGAGCACGAATAAGCGGTTCGGTACGGTTTGGTTCGGTTCGGTTCAGAACCGGTTTGCACTCCTGATAAAATTGAACTTATGGTAAAATGTTTTTGCTTGCTCAAAAAGCTCAATTTCACACAAAAAGGTTGCAGTGCTCCAACTAGAAACAAGTAAGAAAGTCGGTCAAGCCCGACTGTAATATACTCTGTACCCGTTCAGGTCGCCGCTCCAATTGGCTCCCGATTATCGATAGGTAATGATGAGTAGAATATATGTCTAGAAGGTTCAAACAACCTAACTCCAAAATTGCGGGATATTTGAGGTGTTTTTCAAATTGCGGGGGTGGCAACTCTACTATCGTTCATCTGATCGGAAAACGAAGTATGGGGGCTCGATAGGTAATGATGAGTAGAATATATGTCTAGAAGGTTCAAACAACCTAACTCCAAAATTGCGGGATATTTGAGGTGTTTTTCAAATTGCGGGGGTGGCAACTCTACTATCGTTCATCTGATCGGAAAACGATGTATGGGGAGCTCGATAGGTAATGATGAGTAGAATATATGTCTAGAAGGTTCAAACAACCTAACTTCAAAATTGTGAAAGATATTAAGTTTTTTTCAATTTGCAGGGGAGGCAGGGGGCGTGGCAAAAAAAAAAAACTAAACTTGATCTGCCTGCAAGTATAAGAAATATATGTTCCGTACACCGCAAATCTCTATCTCTTACCATCTCTGAGATCTCAGCGTTCATACGGACAGACAGACGGACAGACGGACATGTCTATATCGACTCGGCTGTTGATGCTGATCAAGAATATATATACTTTATAGGGTCGGAGATGTTTCCTTCTGGCTGTTACATACATTTGCACAAACCCAATATACTCTTTGTACCTTCGGTACAGAGTATAAAAAAGATCCATTTTGGAGCATTTGCTACAATGTTTCGGGCTCATAAGCATAGATCCATGATTCGTCACCTGTGACGATCTTATAAACGTCTTTTGAAACACCGCGATTATATTTTTTCAAAATTTCTTTGCACCAATCCACACGAGCCTTTTTTTGAGCGATTCCAACGAGAACAAACCTTTTTATGCCCAGGTGTTCATGCAATATCGAATGTATGCTGGTGGAAGAAATGCCCAAGAATGCCTCTATCTCACGGTATGCCACATGACGATCTTGCATTATCAGTTCACGCACGGCATCAATGTTTTCTGGCACAACGACTGTTTTTGAACGACCTTCACGACCTTCGTCTTCAAGCGAGCATTGCCCGCGATTGAATTCATTAAACCAATTTTTCACAGTGCTATAGGATGGTGCTTCATCGCCATACAAAGATTTAAGTTTATCGTTGCACTCTTGTCGTGTTAATCCACGTCGAAAGTTGTGAAAAATTATTGCACGAAAATGTTCACGAGTTAATTCCATTTTTCTGCCAAGGTAAGTTTTTGATTAATCGTTAATCGATATCAAACGTCGTCACACATGAAAGAGTTGTATGAAGCTTTTATCGATAAAAGTTCAAACTTTTTTTTTTTGGGAAAATGCAAATTGGTCCTAAAATGGCTAGAAGTGACCTAGGCCAGAAACTTAAATAGCAACCCACGTATAGTAATTTTCAATTTCAACGGTAACTGCGCTTTGATCCAACCTAGGTTTGTCGGGTTCGTCGTGTTTTCTCGTGTTCATCGTGTTTTGCCGCGTTAAATCGTGTTCGTGTTTGAAACGCACGTGCACGCACAAAACCTGACGTTGAGTCGTGTGTGTTAGTGTCACGAAAAAAAACTCAAATTTGTACCATGTTTGATAGTACTCTGCAAATATTAGGTACCACTATGTTTATCAGAAGGATATTTTACTTAAATGTGCAAATGAAACGTACGAAACTCAGAAAATGTGCATATGTTATACACTTACTTCCGTGCTGGATCTATCTCTTATAGTCTCTGAGTTCGATGCGCTTAGATCGACTTGCATTCCATAACATACATATATCTCAATAGTTCCCAGCGAAAGAACCAGTTCAGCCCTTTCCCCCAGTGTGTTATCCCAAACTAAAGCCCTCTTAACCGTTTTCAGATTTGAATTGCCAACTTTTGTTTATTTGGTAGCAGTTTTTATTTAAACATTTTTATTTTATTATATATAACAATATATAGAGCATATGGTATACACATTATATATACAATATGAATTTATAAAATTAGGTACTAGAGTTGGTTTTGTCTTTTTGTTTTTTTTTTTTTTTAATAATTATTACTATTAAGTACTATGTATAACTTTTCTCGTCACGCACAAAATTTCCAAGCCTTTGGAATAAATTAAAAGACTAAAATGTACACATTAAGAAACAAACGGAGGATAGCAAATAGTTCAGGAAATAGTGTGGGGGAGTGGGTCAGGGTTGGGGTTGGATGGGATATACAATAACGAACAGGGTGGGGAGGGGGGAGTTAATGTATGAATCGATGCGATAAATATGTGGACACTGCTTGAGTAGGAATACAGATGGAGTTATGTATAAATAATCGAAGAAGTTGGTATGGTATGGTATGGTGTGTGGCTTAGGCGAGACGTTTCTTTCGACTAGGTGACAAGATTTTCAGCATTGTGACAACGGGCGCCTCAAAGGACATGGACACGACGAAGGACAGGAAATAGGAGGCCACCGTCAGGCCAAAGAACATGACCACCTGAAATTAAACAAAATAAATACTCATTCCAGCACATTTGAATCCAAACTCACCATCAAATCCCCGCCCAAATGCAGTGGAGCATCCGAATTTAGCGCCATGGAGCGTATGACAATGGGATGCACCAGATAGGCACAGTAGGTGACCCTCGAGAAGGGATACAGGCAGGGTGCCGATAGCAATGAGTTGATATACCCGCCATAGCCCGTCGAACAGGCAATGGTGATCCAGGCCAGTGATAAGGCCCACGCCGAGTGACTCAGTGAGCTGTACGCCGCGGCCGTAAACTGTGACAAATCCGCCTGATACAGACCAAAGACCAGCACAAACAAATTCAACATGGCCAGTGTCCAGGCCATGGCCACCGTCAGTTTGGGCAATCGGATCTTACAATTTGTACGGAACAATATCCAGCCCACAGCCATGCCAATCAAATAGGGACCCAGACGTGTCCAGGGTTTGTCGTAGATTTTATCGAACAGAGCCAAAGGATCATCGCTATTGGGACGATGATTGTTGGTGAAGGCTATCACAGCGGTGGTTATCCACGACAGCACCAGAAAGACCAATGTGGTTATGGCGGACAATTTGAAATGACGCACGCCCACAATTAGAATGATGGCTCCAATCATATAGAATTGTGTGTCATTGGCCAGATACCAGCTCCAGAGCATGCACTAAAAAGATAAAGCAGTAAAATTTAACGATTAATAGAGCAATTAGTTTGCCAGGATCAGAGATTGATGATATTTTATAGCTATTATATTACTACACTATACTCATATTACAACACACAATTTCAATATAAACTGGAAACAATATAACCATAACATAGGGAGAAGAAGTATTTAATAGCCTTTAATGTTATCAATTAACAGGGCACAAATTATAACATTCAGTTAGCAGACTAATATATGACAGAAGTTGAACTTTTTATATCTCATCCATCCGATCGTCATCAAAATATAACTAACTAGCATATAACCCGGTGCGCTTCGCTTCGCCACCATCAGTTTAGCCGCCAAAATGATGAAAAAAACGTTTGGCAATGACTCCACCCCCGCCCCCATTTTCCGACCATCAGAAATCAGAAAATTATTTTCCACCTAGTTGGCCCATTAAGCGTACAAACGCTGAAACCAACCCCGGCACCCATTATCCGACCTTGAGGGTGGGTATGTGCAAAGCTAAAAACTTTATCCTATTTAATTGGCCCAGATCGGCTCACAAATAGCCATTGTCACTGAACCGAAATACGCCCACCATTATTCTTGCCTGTGGGCGGAAATTCTACCACCGAGAAATCAAATGTCTAATTATTTTCTATAATGTGTTCACAAACCGATTTTGAAGCCAATCGGATTAAAAATAGGTTTTACCATATAGAATTATTTCAATCGGATGAAAAACAAAATTTTCCCCATAGTAGCTTTTCCGGGAGTTTTCCACCCCTTAGGGGTGGAATTTTCCAAAACCCCGCCTTAGTGCTCACTTTCAACTCATAAGGAAACTTCTGTGAAAATTTCAGCTTTCTATCTCTTACCGTTCAGGCTCTACGTTGATTGCCAATCAGTCAGTCAGTCAGTCAGTCAGGACAAATTTTTTATATATATAGAGATTATGGATTATTCTAGACAAGAATTTTACATTTTTTCGGTCTTCTGGTCGATGTTATTAACGATTTTTCTGTGGTAAAAATTATTTTTGAAGAACTTTTAAATTTTCAAATAGGATTTGCATATTTTTTCGTTATAGCTTGAAAATCATAGGCCCACAAATAAATCAAACACACTTTATATTGAAAATAATCGTTTTCCAGATATCTTGAAAAAAAAATGATTTTCAATTTTTTTTTTTTAAATTTTGACTTAAAAAACTCAAGAAAATTTGAAAAAACTAAAAAGAGGTTAATTTTATATTTTTTGATTGTAGTAATGCATCAATTGGGCGTTTAACAAGCTATCGAGTATAAAAATCTGTTACTAAATGGCCAAAATATGGATATATTTTGATGTTGTGCAAATCTGCCTTTGGGCAGGGTTCCATACAAATATCTGCAACAGTTCTCTGTTAAGTTACTGTTAAACAAGTAAGAAAGTCGGTCAAGCCCGACTGTAATATACTCTGTACCTGTTTGTATATAACTAATAACTATAAAGTGTGGAGTCACACAAACTGTGCAAGTGCTGCCCATCACGGATACGGGCAGTGCTGCCCAGCGTAATTTGCTTATAACTCGAATATCGTTCATCTGATCGGTGATCGGAAACGGTGTGTGGTGGATCGATAAACAATGACGATTAAAATATAAGTCTAAAAGGTTCAAACAATCTGTTTTTAAAATTGGGGAAGATATGGGACTTTTTTTCAAATTGTGGGACAACTCTACCATCGCTCATCTGATTGGAAAACAATGTATGGGGGTTCGATAAGTAATGATGAGTAAAATATATGTCTAGAAGGTTCGAACAACCTTACACCAAAATTGCGGGATATTTGAGGTGTTTTTCAAATTGCGGGGGTGGCAACTCTACTATCATTCATCTGATCGGAAAACAATGTATGGCAGCTTGATAAGAAATGATGAGTAGAATATATGTCTAGAAGGTTCGAACAACCTAACTCCAAAATTGTGGAAGATATGAGGTTTTTTTCGATTTGCGGGGGAGGCAGGGGGCGTGGCAAAAATCAAAACTAAACTTGATCTGCCTGCAAGTATAAGAGATATATGTTCCATACACCTCAAACCTCTATCTCTTACCATCTCTGAGATCTCTTCGTTCATACGGACAGACGGACAGACAGACGGACATGGCTATATAGACTTGGCTGTTGATGCTGATCAGGAATATATATACTTTATAGGGTCGGAAATGCTTCCTTCTGGCTGTTACATACATTTGCACAAACCCAATATACTCTTTGTACCTTCGGTACAGAGTATAAAAAGGCTACATAACTGAGCCTATAGCCGATGGAAGATCTTACATGGCAAATCTAGCTAGAAAGTCCATAACTTGGCCTTTTTACCACAGATTTTAACAAACAATAGCTTAAACGAAGTCAAATTGTAGGATGAAAAATAACTACTTTTTTTTGTATGAGTTTTTTTTTTGGTAATTAAAAATAATCGTAGTAATTTCGGTTGCAAGTTTTAATTACCTAAAATTTTTTAGGGTAATGAAAGTTTTAATTACAAAAAAATCATTATTGTAAAGGTCCCTTTGAGATTCGCCAAGAATGTTTGACTGTACTTTTAATCAGGGCTGCAAACTAGTTCAGAGTCGAACCGCTCCGGAGTCGTAGTCTTCGAGCAGTAACAGACTTATTTTAACTGCCCAAACCAAAACCTTAAACGGAGCATTAAAAGACTAAATTGGATTCGGATAAAAAAAAATATTATTTTAAATTCCTAAGGAATAAGGGACAAATGTTCTTAGCAGGGCTGCAAACCGGTTTTGAACCGACCTGGTTCGAAACCAGAATTCCAACTTTTCTTTTACTGTGAACCGAACCTCTTCTGAAAAAAATTGCTGAACCTGAACTTGTTCCGAACCAAAATTTTGGGTTTGGTTCAACAAGTTTTATATGCCTTTGTTAAGCGGGCATTTTACTGATAAAAGAAGTAGCATAGACCAACAATTGCTCGGGTAATCAAAAATTTAGAAAATTCTGTATATTTTTTTTTTGAATTTGTAACAAAATAATACTCTTCTAATGAACTTTGGTTAAACTCGGGACGAACCAAGGTTCGAACCAAAACCTAAGCACAAAAACCTCAAACCTTAACCATTGCACTATGGTCTAAAAGTCGAACTTCTCATTCAATAGACTGACTCAGGTCAACCATATAAAAACTTAAACTCAATAGAATTAGGAATATACATATAACAAAAATATATTTGTAATTCCAAGAAAAGAGGAAAAAAAAAATCTTAAAAATCATTAAATAACTAAAAATATCAAATAAAATCACTAACAAAAATAACCTTCCTCTAAAAAGCGTAATTCAGTCTAAAGGATCAACATTCAATTGAGGCTTCGGTCTATCGTATCGGTGTATTATTTTCTAAGGTAAGCTTTAAACCGAACTTTCTTTTCAATCTTCTCAATATGCTTCATTGGCGGAAGTCTCCTCTTCAATTATGAAAGCGACTTTCCTTGAACCCATTCCTGGCGCATCAATTTTGGACTTTCCAACATCCCATGACATTTTGGTAATTTCGGGACCTGCAGTACCTAGAGAAACTTTGGGATCCACGGAACAATTTGAAAAATTGCCGGAGTATGCGGAATTGGAACAAAATCTAATAATTCGAAAGGGGAGGAATTTAAATTCTTCCCTCGCGCTTACCGCTACTACAAATCAAGTGATCAAGACAAATTTTCTATTCCTTCAGGAGTTCGAGGGTCCAACAACAACATCAAAACACCAATATTTGATTAAAAAATTAACTTTTGGACTTTCGTCCACCACTCACCATTTCATCCACAGGAAACAGCGTGTTAATGTACAATATATTCCGCCACCAATAATCCGGACACGTGATATGATCCATAGTGGGCGGATCAAAAATGGAATAGGCAGCCAAATACTTCATGGTGACCTGTACCACACCGAGAACAAACAAATATGGCGCAGTGAGGCGCATAAAACGATAGGCGACCAGACCAAAGAAATGGGCAGTTCCGGCCGTAAACTCATTGGCGCCCTTGCTCAGCTTATTTAGCTTGCCTTTGGCATTGGTGCGGAAATACAAATAGGAAATGAGGAAGCCACTAATGAAGAAGAAGGTGTCCACACTAAACGGTCCATTGGTGATGGCCTGAAAGAAGAAATTCTGCTCGACCTCTTTGCGCATCTCCATATTATCCGAATACTTAAAGACCACAATGCAGGTGTGACCCAAAATGACCCAGGCCATGCTGAAGGCCCTCAGGCCGTGAATGCAGGGAATGGTATCGGCGCCCACATTGCGATCGCAGATGGCATTGAAATTTGTGATGGCCGAAAAGGATAGAAGAAGCTCGGAATAGATGCTCAATTTCTCGGGTTCATGCAGATGTCCCTCCAGATGCTCATCCGAGTTGCTGTTGTTGTTGCTGCCATGATGATGATCGTGATCGTGATGGCCATTTCCACTGTCCGCGTCGCCACCATTGTTCAAAGGAGGCGGCAGATTGAGCACCAACTGATCCAATTGCTTCAACGAACTGGACTGCGAATGTGAGTGCGTATGCGAATGTGTGGACTGCTTAAGGGGATCATCATGAGCGGTCATCGTATCACTATAGTCTGACGAAGCACATCCTATGCCCGAACTGGTCTCGCTATTATTCATCATCTCCTTGTCCTGCCGACGCAAAGCCTCCTGCAGGCGTCGCGTCAAGTAGATCTCATACAATGTGCCGCAGCATATCAGACCCAACACTATGGATGACACCACGCTGCGAAAGAGGGAAGAGATTCAAAATTCAAAATTTAAATTCAAATTCGATTACGTGCTAATTGGAGGCGTGGCACTTAGTTTCGCTTTCACACGATTTCCAATGCTAAGAGCTCGCGCTATTGTTTACTCCGTCCATTAACAGGCCGGGCCTCAGCGACTTTTGAAAGTGAACATGAAATTTGATGCGAATGAGTAAAACTACTTACATCAGCAAGCAGAAGGTCTTGTCGGCCCAAATATTGAATTCCTTATCGGTGGGCACTCGTATGTCCAGCACATGCAGTTCCCTTGTGGGTAGCTCCAGATGCGAATGATTGGTCATTTCGATGACATCGGGTATGGTGCATCTGGAAGGTAGGCACATGCCCACATAGATGGTGCGCAGCTGTTTGGGTAAGAAAAAAAGGTTTGGATAAGTAATTGCATTTTTAAATGTACCAAAATATCTGAGACAACGTTTTTTTTTTTACCTTAAACCCTTTGAAAATGTGAATAAGTGACCATGGATGAAAATATGGTAAGCAAATTTGCCAAATAGGCGTTTCGAACGCATCAAATATTTTGTAAGACAACTCAAAACGATATCTTCGCTATGTATATTGAACAGATCTCTTAATATTTTGTAAGAGCGTGTTTCGTCTTTGCAGAATTTACCCTTCCACTTTGTATTGATCGTTTATTGTCTTCGAAGTGATAAAAATTATATATTCTATCGGTAATTTCCTACAGAAAATAAATCCCTTCGGGAAAATTCGGAATGGGATCAGTGCCGCGCCCAACTCTAGTTAAAACATATCGCCGCAATTTTTGAGAATTTTTCAGAAATTATACAATCATAACCCAAGTCCACTTATTTGTTAACCATATGTCGAAGGATCCACTTTTACATCTTTGATAATCTTTACACTAGGCTGAAAGGTTTAGCTTAGAAAAGGGATGGTAGTGATTGCAGATGATTTTCGTGCGTTAATCACGAATCTGTTAATCAAAAAGCTTCAAAACGTTAGGTTTTTTGTCATTTGGGCTTAAAGCAGCGTTTGTCAAGAAGAGCAAGGCGAAAAAATGAGAGTGTATTGGTGTGCGAATATAATGAGACGAAAAGCGGCTCTGACCTACTTCATTGAACGCTAGCCAGCGACTGATTGATTTAGCTGATTTTTTAAATCTCTTGGCGAAGGGCTGGGCATGTGTTCGGCTCGTGTCTGTATGTGTTCAACCCCCAGTCGGTATAGGTGACAAACTCTGGCTTTAAGTATACAGTATAGAACTCAATATACGTATTATATTTTCTCATATCAATTAAAATCCAAAATGATAAATTTAAAATATATTTGATATTTTCTCACAAATCAAAATTAACGTTCCTGTTCCCGTTTTTGATTTCGATCAAATCAAGCGGAATCACAATTGCTAAATGATTCCGTGTCCAAAAACCGATGGTGTTAATGGGAGAATAACTTCATATTTTCATTTATCTTTATGCGACTGTCTTGCTGGCAAAATTAACTAATCAAATTCTCTAACCGATTCTTGAAAATAAGAACCTTTACCAATTTCGAATGATCGAATTTGGAAACGAAACAGGCCTGTATGTTTTAAGATCAAATTGACATTTTCTAATAATTTACAAAATAAAAATGGAAATGGTAAGTTGAGCTAAGTAGTACATATTATAAATAGTTATGGTAAACTATAGTCTTACTGAAAAACAAAAAAATATTTATATTCTTGTAGTCAACAACATTGCCATGTCTGGGGATCAAGAGCTTGGGACCAATAACTTAACACGAATGGAAAAACGTTTCAACGCAGTACGCCATCGCACACGCGTGTAGGCTAAAGCCAAAGAGACTACTAATATATTTTTCTAGACTGCCAAAGTTTTCGATGTGTTTAATTTTTTGTTTCTTTCTGGGTTTATATTACTTTTGCCCTGAAGTGTGAAATAGAATAGAAATATTTATTTCCGACTCCATAAAGTATATATATTCTTAATCAGGACGACGAGCCGAGTTCATTTCCGTCTGTTCGTCCATCCGCTTGTCTGTTTCTACGCAATCTAGCCCCTCAAATTTAAAGCCATATGGCTTCTTTTTACTACACGCAACTAATATATCAGAACCGGCAGGATCAGATAACTATATCGTATTGCTGTCATAGGAACGAGCGGTCGGAAATATAGGTCTTAGTGAGAAAAACATTTTTGTTTATGAATAATATATATCTTTAAAGCGTTTTACAAAATTTGGTTAAGATCGGTTGAATATATTCTGTAGCTGTCATAGGGCCGATCGGCCGGAAAATGTTAACGTTTTCTGGGTTTTCTCATTTTAATTCAGTTTTTTTTTCCGAAGTGGCACGCGATTAAAAATGAGTGATTGTGAAACAATTGTTGACGAAACTCAACCATTTTGAGTTGAAATCAACCGACGAACAGAAAAATATAAGTAGCATCAAGCGTGTGCGATGGAGCAGTGTGATAAGATGTCATTCCAGTCGTGTTCAGTGCCAGATCCTAGGTTCGATTTCCAGACCAGACTTAAGCAAAGTTGTATATTTTATTAATTTATTATATATTAGCGCTTGTGAAGGAATATCATATTTCCAAACCAACAAGATGTGCTTAATTATAAATGACTATTCCTAGCAAAATTATATTCTTTGTCGTTCCGAAAAACATCTGCAAATGTCATTAAAGGAAGCCACAAGTCGGGGTGTATTAGTCCTACAGTGCACTGTTATGGCTCTATGGCTTATAATCCAGCAGTGAGTTTTGCTGAATCTGCCGAGATCCCTTAAGCGTTTTGTGTCTCGTGATATGCAGGTAAGCCTGACTGACATTCTTGGTTTGCTTTTAACGTAAAGATCTAGAGCAACCTGATTCCACTTTTCTCTCGAATGGTGTATTACCCAGTAGTTTGTTCGAGTGACCGAAAATAGTTTATTTATTTAGTTAAATCCAGTGGAAAAGTGTAAAAAAGTGCTCAAATTTTTCGTTGCTAATTTCCAATTTTAGATAAGTATTTGTACATATTGGTGATATATACTAGCTTGGAAGCATGCAATTTGCAAAAAAAACATATTGGTGATGCCATATCGCATTATTTAAAATCAAAAACCCTTACTTTTCCATTTCTTTCTTAAAATACAATGTTCAGCCTTTCTGCTTCTTTCACACTCACCATTTGTGTTGGCAGCGTCTCGTTTAACTGCATTTTGATTACAAAGAATCCGGGTTCAAATGGTGGCGGTGCATTATACACACTGCTGTACGTCTGGGTATGTGCCTTAGCGAAAGGCAATCCACTATTTTTCGATATGGACGAGCTGCTACTGCTGCTGTTGTTATCCTTGCTCGGGGCCATACCGCTGCCATCGTCAATGGCATCGCAAAGGGCCAACGAACCCATCCAATAGTTGTTGCCATAGAAAAAACCGGATGTGTAATGGCCGGAAGCATCGTCCACTGTAAACAAAAAACCAAAATATAACAATGAAGAGAAGGGCATTCAAATAGCAGAACTGCAACAGGCTTGAGGTGTGTATGTGTATATGTGCGTGTGCGTGAGTATTATGCAACTGCTGCTGCTTCTACACCCAGTCAAACTGAACCTGTCAAGCAGTTGAGTGGGCCCCCCAAAACGCCACCAGCTTAGACGACTGGGTGAGGGCGCTAGTTGTATTTATATGATATGAAAATTAACGATCGGCAGGGAACAGAGATCATAAATTGTTGACGGTTTAAACCAACTATATTTACAATTTTTATTATAAGGGGTGTCAAGGAATTTTCTAGAGATTTTGGCCCCGGTTTTTGGTTCTTCTTATTTGAAAAACTTGTTCCTCTAACTAAATAGTGCTTAAGTGCCTAAGATAATGGTCCATCTTATTAACCAGGATTGCAAATAAAATATCCCAATTTTTAGTTATCAGCCATTTTCATGAATATGATACTGTTCACAGATCGCAAAATACTGTCAATGACAAATTTTTAAGTAAGAACCTTGTGTCTGTGAATATATTAACTTAGACCTAATATCTATCTATTTTAAAAAGGCAAAATAAGATCGGTTGAAAAACAAGGGAGTTTTGTAAGTAAAATGCTTTTCAGTCATCCAACAGGCAGCGGGGGTCCTGCGTCGCGACTGCGTTGTCGTAAGCCTCGGCTGCGTCTGTGTGTGTATGTGAATAATCGCGTTTAAAAATACCCATTATCACAGGTACAGGGTATTTCGTAGTCACAGTACTCGACTTCACAGCTCTTTCTTGTTTTTATTTTTGTCAATTTTTTTTGTCGCTCCTGCAAAAGTTGTTAGCCGTGAGCGTAAGAGCTAAGGGGGCAGTACACAAATTTTGTATGCATGTGTATGTAAGGCATGAGTGCTTAAATTTTTGCAGTTGACAAACAA
Source organism: Lordiphosa mommai (assembly GCA_018904225.1). Taxonomy (NCBI): domain Eukaryota; kingdom Metazoa; phylum Arthropoda; class Insecta; order Diptera; family Drosophilidae; genus Lordiphosa; species Lordiphosa mommai. The sequence goes on along the minus strand of JAEIFT010000491.1, from coordinate 117,886 downwards.
GCGTGGGCATAACTTTTCGCATCAAGCAGCTGAAAAGAGAGCGCTTTGCTGGAGCGCCCCACCTTATTATTGTATCATGTTACTAAGATTGAGGTTTTGGTTGATATGACAGAAATCCAGAAAAATAGTTCTTTTTATATCGATATAGCCATTTCTGTCCGTCCGTCCGTTTCTACACAGAAAAAAAAAATGCCGGGATATTTTTAAGTCTAAAAAGCTTGATTTGAACCCGACGGAAAGATTGAAGTTTTAAGCTCGATTAGGATTGATTATTCGTGATTGATCCTTATTTGGATTGTTTTTGATCCGATTCGGACTTAAATGTCGAGTGAGAGGGCGAACAAGCTGGCAAGCGCGCTGCGGTCGAGTGCGTTGAGACGCAGACGTTTTTAGTGAATCAAATATATATATAAAAAAAAACGAACAAAATCTCTCGAGCGTTCTAAATTTTTTAAACTTTGTTTAAAAGGTAAGTAATTTTATTACTCCGATATGACGAATATTAACTTGATATGATAAAAAATATCAAAACGATTTTTTCTATAAAAAACAAAAAAAAAAAAAATCCCTTCTTTGCGGGGGTTCGAACTCTATACCTTGCACTTAACTCGAATATAATGACGTCTCAACGCAGTCAGCCAACGCACACACTAATGGGCAAACGTCTAAGAGACTATTTTTATTTTGTAGGAAAAAATTAATATTTTTAAAAGATCATTTTAACCAGCAAAGATGAAATTGATCTTGAGTTTTTTTTTCTCTGTGTAGGCTTATTCTTGCGGATCAATACGCACATGCAGCAACAAATTTGAGATTCAAGCATATGCACATACATACACATGGCGCCAAAGGCAGCGCATTCAACCGTTAATGAAAAAATATTTTGCCGATTTAATATAATTTTTGGGCGAATACTCTTGAGTCTCACTGTGCACTTTCAGTAATCACAAATTTGTATTTCTTTTTCTAATAAAATTGAAATTCTTTGTTTTAAAATTGAGGTTAGAGAGAAGTTATTCTCTTGGAGAAAGAAAAAGGTTCCTTATTAATTTTGTTTGTTTTTATTGTAATTTTTATAGTTTCGTGCAGAAGGGACACTCTGTCCCTGTCATCAAAGTGAACAACTGGCTTCTGGAGTTAGCCTTCTATTTTCCCTAATATACAAATTATTTCAGCATCCAAGATAGTTGCATAGATCTTCCTATTTTTCAATCAAAATTATTCATTTATTTAGCCCATAGAGCACGATTGACTTCCCTTTCCCCATTTTTCGACCTTGGCGTTGGATTTTCTCAGTGTTTAGATCTATTCGCTGATTAATTTGGTCCATAGAGCTTACAAGCCGAATTTAATACAGAAAGGATCAAAACCGTTCGACTTTCAACCCTCTCTCGGCCTTAGGGTTGGATTTTTCAATTATTTTTCCTATTATTGCGTTTGCATCGAATTTAATTCGGATTGGTTTGAAACTAACGATTTACCTTAAACCCACCCCATTTTTATTGGTTTTCTCAAATTGGAGAAGTGTTTTTCCATTTATTTGGCCCTTAGAAAATAAAAAACAGAAATTAAAACCAACCCCGCCCTCCATTTCCCGACCTTAAATGTGGATTTTACAAATTTGAGTATTTTTATTCTATATAGAGCTTAGAAATCCAATTTCATAACGTTTTTTCTTATTTTTTCCGCACTTGGGGCTGGATTTTCCAAAATCAGGAAAGCTCAAGTCCAATTGCAGTTCCATAGAAAAATATGTGGCATTTTAAATTTAGCCAAGTCCGACAGCTATATCCTATATTGCAAGTGTACGAATACTAAGGCTCAGACAATGGGCGCGTTCAGCAGAAACACTTGGTCACTGATCAGCTTAATTAAACCACTCCTATTATTTAGCATACTTTTGGGGGGTTAAATTGACATTTGGAAATATCATAATTAACACAAGAGCAAAAGTAGGCTAGCAAGTTCTTCTGCTGAACACGGCCAAATGTAACCTTTGCCAGCTCGTTAACTTTAAACTTCATTCCCTGAGCCGAAAAATCGATTAACCCCAACAGGTGTAGCGATCCAGCAGCAGCAGCAGTCGTCAATCCAGTGTCAGTCCCAGTCCCCTCAATCCGAATCAATGTAATCTCCTTTTTGCTTATTTTTTTGTTGATTTATTTGCACATAGTTTTTGTTGTTGTCTTGTAACCAGTTGCCAAGGCATGCAAGACTTTTGGATGCTGGTCAACCTGTTTCGAACGCAGCTTGAAGCTGCAATCAACGTTGACGTCGCGACGTACGCGTTTGCCATTTCGGCAACAAAATACTTACATATTTGTGTGTTAAAAAAATTCAACAAAAAGTAGGGGGGGAAAAGCTCTTACATGACTTTGTTTTTCATTTCCACTTCCTCTAAGGCATTGCCTTGACCAATAGTCAGCCGGCCGCGGCGATCATGACCATGGGAGTGCGTCAGGATTGGAAGTTTTGCAACAAAATTTCCAAAACAATTGCCGCCCGCCTTCAACTTTTGTAATATGTTTTTTCGAAAACATGTTTTCAAATTAATTGGCGATTGAGGTCATTTGATTAGTTGGTCAGTTGGCATTTCATCAGCAGCTTCTTTCTCATGTTCAATTGAACGTGTCATTCAAGCGTTTAACGTCTTAGCACACACACAAAAGACTCGAAAATGGAAGCTCACAAAGATCACAAAGATGGGGCAGACACACACACACACACACAAAAAATAGTTATCAAGGTGACAGTCAGTGAACATGACAGAGCTCGATTGCCAGTCACCCAATCCCAGCTTCAGTTGAACTTGGCTCCGGCTACCGAAAACCAAAACACCGCACAGACTATTTTTTTTTTATCATGTATTCTTGTTAACGGAAGGTCAACGCTGCAGAGACGTCAGCGATGGAGTATTTAATTGAGGTTATATACATAACATAACAAAACACATTGGGGCAGGGGAGAGAGGTCGGTGCGATCAACCAAGGCTTAGCGGGGACATGAACCGGGGTGACAATGAAATTGTATTAGTTGGTGGATGGCCGAAACAGAACCAAACTGTCTAACTGAGAACCGTATTTCGAAACATATATGCGAGGATTCTGCTCTTTTAAAGGTCCTGTAGCCAGACGAGGAAAATTTGTCTAAAATTTTTTCTGTACGTGCCCCACTTTAAGTTTTCGAAGACAGAAATTCCAAGGCTCACACTTTCTTTCAGATATCTTCGAGTCTTCCCAATCAAAAGAGTGAACCCCACAATGACAGATCTGCTTATATCCCCATAATTGTGGTTCCCATATTATTTTGCAGATTAAGCAAATTTTGTTCCCAGTTAAGTTGCTTTTTTCTCAATGAAATGTAACAAAACCAATTTCATTTGAGTTCTTGTGCTAGAAGTGAGAACTTTCAATTTCAAATGATAAAACCATAAAACTTCTGACACAGATTTTGACATGAACGAAATGAAGTGAAAATAACAATGCATAAGTTTCTGTTTCTTATCTTATAACTAGGTAATATCTCTTTTTATAGTTCGAGCAGGATTAAGTAAATATAGTGCACTATTTCAAATTAATTTCTTTGTTAATATAAAAATGAATTATTTCAAAATTCAAAAACGACCGTTAAATTAAGAGAAATAAGAACACACATTCTTCATCATCATCAAATCAAATCATGTCATCAAATTCGAAAAACACGTTCTTAATAACGTTACAATATTTTTTGCAGGTTTCTCGCTTTGAATTCCCAATGAGTTACATACAAAGGCAACTTTTGGCCTGCAGTCAATAGCGAAGATTTTATTTCTGATATGCAAAAATTATTAGCGATGCTGCGCACACAAACTGCATGCTTCCTAGCTGATAAACATTATATCAAAGTTTACTTATAAAAAAAACCAGGAAGTTCTTAAAAAAGGTGTCAAGTTACTACGTGGCCTAATAATGAAAACGCGAATATTGATGATCAAAAATGGTTTTATTGTTATTCAAAGTATTCTCCCGCAAGATTTATACACTTTTGCATGCGCTCAAATCAATTGTAGAAGCACTTTTTCCACTCCGATTGAGACAACCCAAAAACATGGTTTTTGAACTCTTCAACAGCATCTTCTGGCGACGAAAATCGTTGACCACGCATTTTGCCCTTGATGTGCGGGAATAAAAAGAAGTCATTGGGTGCCAAGTCAAACGTTTTGGGCGGTCAAAAAGGCGCTGGTGTGAGCTGATGTGTGAGAGCTCACATTGTCATGGTGCACAATGATCTGTCTTCTTTTGTTCGTTTTTCGATTTTCTACGAAGACTTGAGGCAAACAAATTGTGGTGTACCACTCAGAATTGACCGTACTACGTTGCTCAAGCGGAACAGTCGCCACATGACCAGTTTTACCGAAGAAACAGGCGACCATTTGATTCAAAGTGCTTCTTCCACGAACGACTTTCGTTGGATTTGGCTCGTCTTCGAAGACCTACACGGTCGATTGCTGTTTTGTTTCGGGCTCATAAGCATAGATCCATGATTCGTAACCTGTGACGATCTAATAAACGTCTTTTAAAACAACGCGATTATATTTTTTCAAAATTTCTTTGCACCAATCCACACGAGCCTTTTTTTGAGCGAACCAACGAGAACAAACCTTTTTTACGCCCAGGTGTTCATGCAATATCGAATGTATGCTGGTGGAAGAAATGCCCAAGGATGCGTCTTTCTCACGGTATGTCACATGACGATCTTGCATTATCAGTTCACGCACAACGACTGTTTTTGGACGACCTTTAAGACCTTCATCTTCGAGCGAGCATCGCCCGCGATTGAATTCATTAAACCAATTTTTCACAGTGCTATAGGATGGTGCTTCATCGCCATACAAAGATTCAAGTTCATCGTTGCACTCTTGTCGTGATAATCCACGTCGAAAGTTGTACAAAATGATTGCACGAAAATTTTCACGAGTTAATTCCAATTTTTCTGCCGAGGTAAGTTTTTGATTAATCGTTAATCGATATCAAACGTGGTCACACATGAAAGAGTTGTATGGAGCTTTTCTCTTTTTTTCACTTGAGAATTTAACATTTTTATAATTTCCTAACATAACTCTCATTTGTAGCTTTACGCACACAATCAAACGGGAGTCCACGACAGCTTCTTCTGATTTCTGTTGATCAACTTTAGTGCTCTTGAAAATAATATAAATAACCTGCAGATTAAGCCATATAAAACTCACTTGAAGGGTATAAAATTAAAAACAAAAAAAAAAAAACACACTCAATGTTACTGTTTGGAATTACCTCTGGGTTTATCGGTGGAAATGGTGGGGACAACAACACAAACAAAAGTGTGAACATACGGGGAGTGGCAGTGACAAAACTGTTGAAATTTATTTGATTGATGAAATGTGGGTATAAAAATAATAAGCTTAACACTTGAACAAAGACATGGCGAAAACATAGCAAAAAAAAAACACAAAGAAGAAATAAAGAAAAAAAATAGTTATTATATATTTCGCTAGCTTTTTTTTTTTTTGGTACATTTGCCAATGGGCAGAGGGGGGACGACACATTGCGAAACAAAAATAGCGCAACGATTTTGGTGGGCGACGCGTCGCAAATGTAAACGTTGCAATTAAAACATAACACAAATTCACAAAATGCGTCAGAACGAACAAATTTGTTTCTAAATTATTTAATTACTTCTCTCCCCGTGTTGGTTTAATTACTTTTAATGCAGTTAATTTCGGCGTATTTGGTGGGACCGCCGAAACTGTTTACATCATATGAGGAATTTTTAGGGATGGGCGCTGCTACGTGCTACCCGCCGATAATAATTACTAAAATCAACAACAATCCACCAAAAATCCACGAAAAAAATGAAGTTGAGTATTCACAATACGTTGGCTGCAGCATCACTGGATCTATGTTGTTTTTTTTTTTTTTGTTGTTTGCCTGCACTTGAAATTGCTTAGCAAATTGCTATGCCTTGAAGTTGACAATTATACTGCGCGCTGCGTAAATCAAACAAAATCAATTTTCCATAATCATTTGAAATGCTATTGACCAAGGGTAAACCCATCTGAGCACTTTGACATTCATTACATGCCGTTTCGAATCTGTTCATTGTATACGACAGAATACCTTTTAATAATTGGGCGTCATTTCCTTCTCTACTTAGTTCAAATTGCTGCCAAAATATGCTTAGGTATTTAGAGTACTTAGTGTAGTAAGTATATCACATTAATATGTGTTTAACTCATTAGAACTTCAAGTCGATGGACTCTAGCCAAAATGGTTGGACATTAAAGGCGTGTATTGTAGTTTGCTTAAATGTTTGAAAATAAACAATAAATGAGAGAATGAAAAGAGAACTGAAAAACTAACTTCCTGCTGCTTTCAGAGCTTACCCATTAAATTGAGTTAATTCATAAAAATTCTATATATATATAGAGAGAAAATGATGATATCCCTGAGATATGATTAAATTAGTTCATTTCGAACAAGAGGAAGCTGGCAGTTCTACATCTTAGACTATTATCGCTTAAATTCATACCTACGAACCGAGAACTTTGTACTCAAATCAAGTTCAAACGGTGTCAATAGTACGCCAAGTACGAAAATACTTGATACAAGTACAAAATACTTGGTTCAAGTACAATTTTTTCAATCCCGAAATACTTGATTTTAGACCGTTTCGGGATACATTAAGTACATTTGGATCTATTCCAATGAAAGTCATATTATTAGAACGAAATAATCCTGACCCAATCCCGATTCGTTTTTATTAGATTGATTCGCACTTAGTTTAAGTACACCTAAGAACGAATCATTCTTAATATTTTAAGTACAAAACGGTATTGATTCTATATCGTTGGTTCTAGAACGTTTGAGTACAAATTTCTTGAGTTCAGTATTTCGTACTTGATTTAAGAATTTTGTTCTCATTTTAGGAACATTTTGGATAAATTTGAAACTTAAGACTGATTCGTACTTAGTTTAAGTACAAAATTCTTGAATTAAGTATTTCGTACTCGATATAAGAATTTCTTGAATTAAGTATTTCGTAATTGATATAAGAATTTTGTTCTCATTTTAGAAACATTCTGTGTAAATTTGAAACTTAAGACTGATTCGTACTTAGTTTAAGTACAACCAAGAACAAATCTTACTTAATTTTTTTAAGTACAAAACGGTATAAATTCTATCTCGTTGGTTCTAGAACGTTTAAGTACAAAATTCTTGAATTAAGTATTTCGTACTTGATTTAAGTATTTTGTTCTCATTTTAGGTACATTTTGGGTAAATTTGAAACCTAATACTGATTCGTACTTAGTTTAAGTACATAATTCTTGAATTAAGTTTTCGTACTTGATATAAGAATTTTGTTTTCATTTAAGGAACATTTTGGGTAAATTTGAAACTTAAGACTGATTCGAACTTAGTTAAAGTACAACCAAGTACGAATTATACTTGAAATTTTAAGTACAAAATGGTATAAATTATGGCAGCCTTTTTTTCTGAGTGTATACCTTGTAAATATTAAGAATACAATATGTAATAGGCAGAAGTATACATTTCCAACCATAAATTAAAGTCTATAAAGCCATGCCCGTCTGTCTATCTTTTCGTATTAACACAAAGATCATAGAACTAAAAGAATAAGAACTACCAATTTTTATTTTAGATATGGAGAAATTTGTCGTTACCCATAATTAAGTAAGTGTCTTAAGACTTCAAATAGAGGTAAGCTACATATATATTATATAAGCAACGATTTTACTAATTTTTTACCAAAATTTTATTTTCGCTTAGAACAAGGCTAGTTGAGTAATTTCCCAAGCTGACCAATAGATGGCGCCACTTTCTTTATGAAAGTTCTAATATATTATTATCCGATTCTGATGAAACTCGGATAAATTGTGTTGAAGCAGATAATATTCACGGTTAATAATGTATGCTATAGTCATCCGATCCAGCCGTTTTCGACATCTTTATGTATTTCAAGTCGTTTTGCTAAGTTTGGTCAAGAAAGCCTTAGAACTGAAAGAGGAGATAGCTTAGTCCGTGTTTACACGATGAAGTTTGCTTCATGAAGCTCTCTTCGATTTTGTTTTGAAGCATCTTCAAAACTTCATGAGCATTTACATGAAGAAGTTTGCTTCATGAAGTTCGATTTCAATTAGCCTAAGAGCACGAGTTATCAATAAGCAAATAACCCACAAATCAACCCTGTATCAGTTCAATCAGAACAAAGCAAAGGAGAATTATCGAAAAGCTTCACGCCACGGTAGGCCATGAAGCTTTGCCAGCTTCGGCTGCCTCTCTTTACCTCTTTCCTACAAACAAAAACTTCATGAAGGAAACTTCATCGTGTAAATGCGGACTTAGAAACAGACAGACTGTCTGACCGTCAGGGCCAGATCGACTTGTCTATTGATGTTGGATTTGGATATGGATTTATATACCATAATTTTTAAAGTTTCTAAAACCCCCTTTGCTTTATAATATTTTCGTAGAAAAACAGTGGAATTTAACTATTCAAAAGCATTTTTATTTTCTTATTATCTCTTTTCTTATCATCTTATTTTTTTATTTCCCTAGCACTTTTTATTTTCATACAAGTTCTTAAAAGTCTCCCTGTATGCATTGACTTTTGCATTCTTAAATCTTTCCAAGGGTACAAAGAGTCAAAAAAACGAGAAGGCAAAGCTAACTTCGACTGTGCCGAAGTTTTAATACACTTGAAAAACTTTTCTCCAACTGATTTAACCGGTAAAATATATATAGTATATAGATATCGAATATTTAAAATTGTTTAATCATTGATAATAAAAATTTGATACCATAAAAAAAATTTTCTTAGTAAAACACATTTTCCGACCGATCGGTCCTATATCAGCTATATGCTATAGTCATCCGATTTTGATCAATTTTTTCTGTATTATGTAAAAGCATATAAAACTAATATATACCAAGATTGGTGACGATACGATGGAAAACAAAAAAGTTTTCCTCACTAGAACTTGTTTTTTGACCGAGCGTTTATATGGCAGCTATATGCTATAGTCATCCGATTTTGATAAATTTTTTCAAAATTATGTGAAAGCATATAAAACTAATATATACCAAGATTGGGGACGCTACGATGAAAATCAAAAAAGTTTTTCTCACAAAGACTTATTTTTCGACCGATCGTTCCTATGGCAGCTATAAGATATAGTCACCCGATCCGGCCGGTTCCGACATATTAGTTGCGTGCAGTAAAAAGAAGAATCTGTGCAAGATTTCAGCTCGATAGCTTTAAAACTGAGAGACTAGTTCGCGTAGAAACAGACAGACAGACAGACAGACAGACAGACAGACAGACAGACGGACAGACAGACGGACGGACAAGCGGAAATGAACTCAGCTCGTCGTCCTGATCAAGAATATATATAGTTTATGGGGTCGGATATGAATATTTCTATGCGTTACAAACTTCTGGGCAAAATTAATATACACTTTTCAAGTGTATAAAAAGTCTTTAGAGACTATGCAATTGGAAAAAAAAAATTATTATTAGATTTGCATTATGGCATATTTCGATGTCCCGTGCGACATTGATACACAACATTTGTTATCTGTGCGTCGAAAGTACATGCAGTAAGCTTATCTAATATTGAGTACAAATATACATTTTTTATACAAATAAAAAAAGCCATGTTAAAAAATAAGAAGATTTGTGATCTTGGTACTTATATAAAGTTGGTCCCGTGCGACATTAAAACATTTTATTTTTTCCATATAATTTTTTTGTTTAAATCACACTTTTTAATTATTTTTATATTATAATAAGCAAAAACGGCGGCGAAAAAAAATTAAAAAAGCTGCAAACGATGTAGGGAAAAGTTATAGGATGAACCAATATTTTTGAAAAAATTGTTTTTTGTTATTATGTAAAAATAAATACATTAAAGTCTTCTGTTGACTTGAAAACATTTTTTACTACGCTTATTTATATATTATTTCGTCAAAAGAACAACTGAAATAATAGAATTATTATGATGGAAAGAAATGTACCGTGCGAAAGTGCTTAATATTGAACTTAATAAAAAGTATAAGATTTTTTTGGGAAAAATCAAAAGCATTTTTAAGTGTCATCAATGTACAACATTCTAAAATTTAACACATTAAAATGTTGCCACAGGTTTTGCTGAAATCGGTTTTTGAATTGTTGGTAGCGAAAACCACTTCTGTTTTTGTCCCGTGCGAATGCCTTGGTTTTTAGCAATTATATTGAGAAGTACAAATTACTCAAAATCAACCTTAGCACTAAATTTTGGGCTAAATTGGAGCAATAAGTTAAGCCTTCTGACAAAATAAAAATTCGTTTTATTTTGATTTTTTTCGGGGTCGGAGATGCTTTCTTCTATGCATTACTGATATTTGAATTATAACATTTATTTAATTGCTCACAACTTCGCTATTTATTCGAAGATTTTCTTCATCAATAGCTCATTTTCTGCCTAGAAGAAGAGATAAGAATAATTTTTTTTTTCAATTTCAACCTTTTATGAATTTTAGAACAAAAAAATCGTTTTTTTTTCAAAATATTTTTGTGTGTACCATTCAAACTTCTAATCGAAGCAAATTTGATATCCTTTAAATATGAACCTTGTTTGGCTCCATTTAATGTTTCTAACTTGAGATATGGCTTAAGATATAAGGGTTTCTACCCAAAAATCCACAAATCCTTGTGTAAGGAGGGTAAGTAATTTTCGGTTCATCCCAAAGTTTGTTTCTACATAATAGCCTCCATTATATGTCTTCATAAATACTAAGCTAAAACGTTATGAGGTCTGTTAACAATTATACGTTGTTATTTAATTTTTTTGATTTATTACAATTTTTATTATGCTGTGTTTATTGCCTAATGGCGTCACATAATAAAAACTAAAAACACGCGAGTTGTTTGGCCAATTTTATGCTCGAAGATGCGCAAAATGAAGCACCTCTTCCTCGCCTGGCTGAAGTCAGAGAGAGAGACTTCCTGAATTGCCATTCAGGTCTTAGAGAAGATGTGTTCCCTCTCTCTCTCTCTTTCAACATTTTCAATGTCAATGCTGGGGTTCAAGTGAGTTATTGGTCGCCTACAACAACCCAAAGAGCTGACATTGAAAGCCGGCTAACATTTTGCCATTGGCGCTTTCGCTTTGACACGAAAGCCCACAGCAACAACAATAACAAAAACAAAAACAATACCAACGAAGAGTGAGAGTGGTTGGCAGAAGTTGAAGACTCAAGACTGAAGACTGGCTTCGGTTTGTTTTCATTTTCGGCGTCTCTTTCTGTCCGTGTGTGTGCGTCTGTCTATCCAGCTCTTTACACAGATTCAGCACAAGGTCAGCTGCATCTTCAGATTTGGTTTCAATTCGGTGACTAACTGGTATTTCACTCACTGACACGTGGCCAGTTTTTTGGTATTTGCGCAATAAATTGAATTTAACATTTTTATTTTTGGTCCAACCAAACAAAAAAAAAAATTTGCGTCTCAGGGCCTGCATTTTGCATAACAATCAAAATGATGATCAATGAGTCATGTGAAATGTCATTATTGAGGGTATAATTAGCCCTAGGCTAATGCTAGGAATTTCTACAAATTGCAATAAATTCAATCCAGTCACGATGCAAATGTTTAACAAATTAGGAAAATTACTTTATTAGCCATAAAATAAACACACACATATGAAATTAATGAAATGAAATTAACAAATATTTGTAAACAAACATAAACAAATGTCGAATGGGAAATGTAAGTAAGATTCATTAAAAGCCAGTCAAGAATCCTGTAGAAATTTTTTATAAATTCCACTATTCTAATTTTGTACCTAAACTAGGTAAACTAACATAAACACAATCTCAAACTCCGTCTTCGATTAATAAAACAAAATTTTAACAACGAGTTCATTTCAGTATAAGAAAACATTTGTTTCTATGGTTTTGAATAAAAAGTGGATTCATACGTAACTCAAACTATTTAATTTAAAGAACAAAACGGTCTTCATTCAATCACGGTCATACCAAAAAGTTAGAATGTCGTTTTTTTTGAGTATAGAGTAAAGTAGCTAACATTTTTTTTTCAAGCAAGCGTTTTGCGAAATCGTAATCTAGAGTCAATTCTAAGAATAATTTCACAAGAAACCGTAGGTCTGATATCAAAAGCGAGTCCCAAAAGAGAAACTTTCATAATCTTTTAAAATTTACATACATAAAAAATAAATTTCGACATTTTGATATGATCCAGAGAAAATTTGATTTAAAAACTGTCTTAAATAAATTTTTTGAAATCCCAAAATAATTATTAACTTATTAAAGATCTTTATGACTTGAATATTCCTTGAACTTAACCCAATATACTGTTGGAAAAAGGATTTTTATTTTTCATAAGATTCTTACAACATGAAATACTTGAAAAGTGCATTTATTCTTATAGGCCTTTCCACATGACATACAAATTTATGTCGTTACAATACCTTATCTAAATAGGAACACTTTTGAAGAACTCTTAAAGCTGAATGCCTTTTATAAGTTGTCTTATTTATATAAAGCATAGTGCCTGAATAAATGAAATAATGTTTCTTGTTTGAGCCCTTAAAATTCTTAAAAAAAAATCCCAATTTATTCTTAAAAGCAGTCCGCTGCCTTGCCTCAGCTAAGAAGGAATTACTTTAAGTCAAAACCCTCTCATCATACTATACCCCGGCTTTAAATTTTAAGTACAAATTGTTATCAACTCCACCCTTTTTGTACCCGAAAACTGGATGCCGTTTTTTTCAGATGCTGAGTAGAGGTGGAGAACTATCGATAGTCGGCACCATCGATAGTGAACGATAGTTTTTTGAAAGCCATCGATAGTCCACGATAGTTTTCGATAGTTAAAAAATGTAAAAAATTTAAATAAATATTATTAAAAACGAACTTTAAAAATTGTTTCCGTCACTTTTGTTTTCAACTTTGGTATTAATATTGGGTTGTGGATTCCGATAAGATATATCTACCATTGCATGCATTCAAATAACTCTAAAAACCGTATTTTTTGAACCTAGGGTCCAAAATAGAGGTAATTTTTTTTACGTACGCTCAAGTGGCCCAAGCAACACCAAGCCAAAGCATGATACGCGCAAACCCCAGGCAAAATAGCAGCCCACCTCCCGCCCAACCGACCGTGGGGCTCAGTCACAAACGTGTGACATGAAAAAGCGTAGGAAAAAACTAAATTGAGGCAAACTAGGGGCAAAATACGTTAAAAAAGAGGTTTTGATATCAGGTGGAGATTTTTCTAAATACAAAGCATAGTTAGTAGTACAACGTTTTAGAGATTAGGGGATAAAGTTACGAGTCGGATTAAAAGGAGTCCTAAGATTAATTTGACTAATCAACTCTGATGAGTTTAGATTTGAAAAATAACGTTTTCAAGTGCAAATTATTTATTTTTAAAAGCTATTTAGAGATGTGTAAAGCTTGCAAAAAAAAAACTATCTAAAACTATCGATAGTGCAGGGCTACTATCGATGGCGACTCGATAGTGCCCAACCATCGATAGTTCTCCACCTCTAATAATGAGCTGCTGCCGCCTCTTTTTTTCTTTAAAAATTTAATTTTAAGAAATTGCAAAATCGTAAAGGAATAAGTCGGTTAAATATTTTCAATACCTGCCACAGGAACGATTAGTCCAAATGCAGTCTACAATGAGAAAAGCATTTCCCCCCGATTTTTGCCACGCCACCACGCAATTTCAAAAAAACCCTTATATCTTCCACAATTTTGGTGCTAGAATATTCAAACCTTCTAGAGATTTATTTTACTCATCATTATTTATCGACTCACCATAAACCATTTCCCGATCAGAAGACCAATAGTTGAGTTATAAGCTAATCAAATAATTATGCTGGGCAGCACTTAAAAATGATCAGTTATATACAAACTTTGTCAGGTACAAAGAATATTACAGTTCGTTTCGGTGCCATCAAATTTTCCTCAATTAGTGAAGACGCCAGAATAGATTTGTGTTCGTCCCCTTTAATAAAAGTGTAAAAAACGGAAATTCGAGAACCGAACCGCTTCTGATTAAATATTAAGAGTAAACCACTGAACCGAACTAAAATCATGGCTTAAACCGAACCGGTCGTTTAAATTTGCTGTGAACCACTGATCCGTATGGCTACCGGCACATCAAAACGTATTAAAAACATTTAGATTTGGCGTACGACCAACAGCGTCATAAATGATTAAATAGTCGTTACCGGAATGCCATAATTAAATCAGCGAAATAATCATAAAACTTAATAACAACAATTGGACTCTAAGTGGAGGCGAAAAAAATCATTCATTTGTATTGTGTCATCCGTGAAGATCATCATGAGATGGCGCTAATTTGTATTAGAATTTTTTGAATATTGGGCCTGGATATACGTCATTGTGCAGTTTGTTTTGTTTTTTTTTTTTTTTGCCAAATCGGTTTCAAGTTTAATGCGCCACTCGGTCTTGGGCCTGTTTAATCAAGCGATTTCTATGGCAGCGTTGCATTCGTTTTCAATGTCTGGCCCGGGTCCAGGCCATAACGGTGAGCCATTAATATCTGTGGCCCCGATTAGCAATTGGCACTGAGGCTGTGTGGTAAAAGTAAGCTTTGACTTCCGTTAGGTAAAAGTCCGGCAAACAACAGCCGAGTGAAGTCGACGTGCCCAGCATTTTGAAGTGACTGTCTCGATTATGACATTTTACATATTTGGGGTTATTGACCATAATTGCAATTTGATTTTTAGATTTTTGGTGGCCAGGCATTAAGGGCCTCAGCTGGAGAGTGTTATGCAACCCCATGTCATTTGAGAAAGTAGAGACGTGAGCACGGAAGAAAAAGAGTGTAACAAATAAAATATCTCAGCTATTGTAGATGAAGTGGTGGAAATTGTCTACCATAAATGTGTCGACATAAAACTTTTAGAATCTATAGAAACTATATTTCTGTATATTCTATTTGACAAAATTAAAAACAACGGCTCCCGTAAAACAAATGAGATCAAACATTGCATGTGCGTCTACGAAATTTTGAATGAACCCATCCTATAGGAAATTTATGAACGATTACAAATATGCAACCCAAAAAAATTGGATTTTTATTTTAGAAGTTATAACACATCAAAGTTGACCGATTTTCAGTTTTCAAAAAAATTAAACTATTATTAGTTAATTTAGGCCGCTCTCAGGTAGAATATCACGAAAACTTGGCGACTAATTTTTGTTTCTTTGTATTTATTGATGTTTTCATAAGTTTATAATACACAAAAAAGTTTACTGATTGCTGTGTATTTCTAATAGGCGTAGGACCCCTTTTTAAACACTTATTTTATAGGTTAAACAATTATCTATCAAATGGTTTTTAAATTGTTTGAATGTCACATTTGGTTTAAAGCCCAAATGGCGCCACTGTGCGTCGGTTACTTTTTATATTTCTGGTTTGCTTTAGCCTTATTAGAACCCAATTGCCAATTACATTAAAAACTTTGGTATTTTCGGCGATAAGCCTACATTTAATTTTTTGTTGTACGGTCACCCTGTTTATTGTTGTTAACATTCTCTTAAAAAAATTTATTTCGGCGGAATAATGGAATTAAACCCCTTCAACCCCAATAATTACACTGTGCAAGTCGAAAAAAAAAGACATGGTCAACTTTAACGGTTTTCCCCTATTTTGGGCCCTGGGAATCGAACTGCATCTTTAGTTTTATGAGTTATAACGATGGCTTCATACAATTTTGTTTTTTTTTTTTAATTTTTCATCAAGTTAAATTTTTTTCTAAATTGTAAAAAAATTATATCTGATTCTTTTGAAATCTGAATAACTAGATTTAAATGTGCTCTAATTTACTACATTTACAGATTTTCAATATCATTGCTCTTTCAAAAGTTATGGTCCAAAAACTACGACGAAAAATTGCAAAATTTTTTACATAAAATTTATTACAAATAATTATTTAAAATTTCCAAAAATTAGGGAAAATCACAGTAAAATAGTTTCTTAATATCTATCCTTTTGTTCTCCAACAATAACTTGATTTCTAATTAAATATTTCCTAATTTAATGCAAATTTTGTAATAAAAATTATGTAAAAATTTTTTTAGTTTTTTTTTAGATTTTAATCTATAACTTTTGAATGCGCAATGATATTGAAAAAACTGTAAATAAAGTAAATTAGAGGACATTTAAAACTATTTATTTAGATTTTTCAAGAATAATATATTGGAATTTACAAAAAAATGGTAACTTCGTAAAAAACTTTAAAAAAAATGTTCCTATGAAACTACAGCACAAAAAAAGTAATGATGCAGTTCGATTCCTAGGACCCGAAATAGAGGGAAACCGTCGAGTTCGGTCATGTCTTTTTTATTTTTTGAAAAAAACTATCACAGTGTTATTACTATTAAGCTAAATTTAGTATATAAGTTTAAGTTAATAAATTCAGAAAAGGAATACACAAATATCAATGAAATACAATTTAAACAGAGAGCTCTGGAAAAGACTAGTTTAAGTTAATTTAAGTATACTTTATGTTCATTAGTACATAAACTTGAATAATCTAACAAAAAAAATGCAAATAAACCGTGAACATTTTCGTGAAATTTTTTTTTTTCGCAATTTTCGGCGTGGTAGACACTAATACATCGATGAACTAAAATCATTATGCGGTGAACAAGCACCATCCTTTAGCACAGTAAAAAAAAATGGTACAATAAATTTTCTAGTGGTCGTAGTTGTTGTGCCACATAATATCGATGATGTGCGCGAAATGATTGAGCAAGATCGTCTTGTTACATACCTAAAGGTTGAGGCATTCTTGGACATTAGTATGACAAGCATCAATAAGATTTTGCCTAGTGGTAAGAAGTTGAATAGGGTTCGCGTTGGATCCCATACAATTTAAAAATCGGCCAAAAAAAAGGCTCGTGTCGATTGGTGTAAGAAAATGATTAAGAAATACGATACAAAAAATTCTTAAATGTTAATGGAAAAGGCAGCTAAACAGCAACTTGCTAATGAATATTATTTTCCTCTTAATTAAGTTGAATTAAATATAAAAAAAAAATGTAATAAAAAACTTTGACATTTTTTGTGCATAAATAAATTTCCAGACTTAAGTTCGGACATTTTTAAAGAAAGTTTTTAATAAATACGAACTAAAATGACCAAAACACTTAAGAACTGTTATACTTGAAGTGAAAAAATTAAAGTTTTGAATAACTGTTGTCTGCGAAGCATATATCTGACATGAGATTCATCAAAACAGAAATAAAGAGAAGTATAAAATGCGGCGGCTTGTGGTTAGAATGGCTACCTGCCCCTTCAGCACCCTCAAACTTAGCCTTGCCCTTTAGATATTTTTGTTTTTTTGTCTTAACTTAAAAGTAAATTCAATTTTTTCAATGCAAACATTGTCCCATTTGAACTTCAACTTCACAGAGCCGCAGCCTTCTTTGTCTAATTTGTAATTCCAAAAAAAAAAAAAAAATTGTTTGTGGTTTTTTGTTTTTTTTTTTGCGTTTTAGTGTTGAATCAAAGCTTTCGTCGGCAAAAGTCTAAGAGGAAATGCAAATATTTGCACACATCATCGTCATCAGCAACATTTTGGTTTTTTTTTTTTGTGCGATCCGCAAACTTCCTCAAAAGCTTTCACAGTTGTTCCAGGAAAACCTGAAACACAAATTTTGTCAACGACCTCGCCGAGCTTGTGCCATATTAACAATTGCAAATTTGATTGAATGTTGTTTTGGTTTGCAAATTGCCAAATCACAGTTCGACCTCGTCTTGCATTTCACCAGACAGACAAAACGACACACAATAGCCGCAACTGACAACTGAGTGAGGTCTCTGTTTGCCTGACTGCCTGCCTGCCTGTTTGGTCATTAGTCGGCCGCACGAATAATATTTCGTTGTTTTTTAGGCCAATATACTTAGCCGACTTTTTTTCAAGGAGCGGATTGTGGCGGAGGGGGTGGCGGGGTAACAGGCCCAATTACAGTCTTTGTGCGAAATGAAACGTCACGCCACATAATTTCTACGGCTTTCCCAGATCCAAGGCAATAATAGAGAAATAAGAAAATGGAGAAGCAACAGCGGCAGAAATAAAAATTGCACAACAATTGCGAGTCTCCCCTCTGGTCAGACGAACAACGTCCAACATCAAAGCTCAGCTTATGTAATGTAACTTTAATTTGATTGTTGCAATGTCTTGCAGTTTTTTTTTTTGTTCGTTTGTTGTTCGGCGAAAACGTATTTTATGGCCGGGCCAGTTTGGTTGTAGCTGCTGGCTAGCTGCCGGTGTGCGAGTAATAACGGTTAATCTCACCATTCAGTCATATGTAAATACTTTCAACTTTGACATACATATTTTTATGTGTTTAATGTTTTTGTTATTTTTTATTATTTTTATTATTTTGTATGCCGCACTTAACAAAAGACTTAGGCAACGAACTTGCTGGTGGTTAACTACATAATTGTGCGCAATTGATATACGACCCGTCAATTGTAAACACTCCCAGTTGGTGACGAGGGCTAAGGTCAAGGACACATTGGTTGGCTGGTCAAGTGTTGGAAACAGGTGGAAACTGTTTAGAGTTTCAATTGGCGTTTTGGCCATGTCATGGTGACCCAGCTCAGGTTCATGCATTGAAAAGATTTGAATATTAAAATCAGCGAGCATGAAACGATTTTTGGTCCTTTTGGTCATTTTAGTTTCTTTAAAAATGTCCGAACTTAAGTCTGGAAATTCATTTATGCAAAAAAAATGTCAAAGTTTTTTATTACATTTTTTTTTTTATATTTAATTCAACTTAATTGAGAGAAAAATAATATTCATTAGCAAGTTGCTGTTTAGCTGCCTTTTCCATTAATATTTAAGAATTTTTTGTATCGTATTTCTTAATCATTTTCTTACACCAATCGACACGAGCCTTTTTTTTTGTACTTTCGGTACAGAGTATAAAAATTCAATAAATATCAGTTTCTAAAGACTTTTGTTTTATTATGCAGAACATAACAATGATTAAAGACTTTAATTTTTATTACTCCAAAAATTACAGTTATCGAAAGACTTTTATTATTTAACTCCGTAAATAAAACGCAGTCAGAGACTTATATTTTTTAATCACAATATAATAGTCTTCTTTTTTGTATCGCAGGTAATGATAAGGATGTGGCCTTGTGTGGCTCAGTGGGTAGCGTGTGTGCCTACTGTGCAAGAGGTTTTGGGTTCGATCCCGCCTCGAAACATCTAATTAAAGTTTTTATTTAAAAACTTTTCACTTTTACTGCTTTTGGCGCCATTTGTGGAGTATTTAGCCATGAAAAAGCTTCTCAAAAACTTTGGTCCCTTTCTCTTGAGCGAAAATTAAAAGACCTACACGAGCCAAGAGTTTGAGAGAAGCTTGGCTTGGCCCCATCGGGGGCTCTGTAACTGCCAATTTTAACTTTTTTAATGGTAAGGCACACTGAATGGATTATTCACGCATCTATGATAAAGTAAACGTCTTTTATAGTGCGATTAAAAAAGTATTTGAATAAGTTTTATTTATAAATTTGAATTGGAATTTTATAAAAAAAAGTCTTACAATAACTGTTTTTTTTTAGAGTATTGAAATAAAAGTCTTTAATAATTGGCGAGGGTGTGTTGAGTTGTTGTTACTTTGCTTAAATTTAAATATAGTGAAATATATATTAAGAATTCATTTCCAGAAAACGATTTCGATCAATTCAAAAAAATTCTTTATAATCAATTTAAAACAAGTAAGTCGGTCAAGCCCGACTGTAATATACTCTGTACCTGTTTGTATGTAACTGATAACTGAGAGCGCGCAAGCAAGGTCCAATTGGGAAATTACCAGTTAGCTATTGCCCTCTCGCTCTCTCTTTCTCGTAAGTTCTACCAATCGCTGTGGTATTGTTGTTGTCGTTGGTTTTTATTTTCTTTTACGTATAGCTCTTATATCGTTCATCTGATCGAAAAACGATGTATGGCGGGTCGATTCATAATAAGTAGTAGAATATATGTCTAGAATGTTCGAACTATCTATCTTGAAAATTGTGGGAGTTATTTCGTTTTTTTTTAATTTGTGGGGGAGGCAGGGGAGTGACATAAACTTGATCTGCCTGCAGGTATAAGAATTATATGTTCCATACACTTCAAACCTCTAGCTCTTACCATTTCTGAGATCTCTTCGTTCATACGGACAGACGGACAGACAGACAGACAGACGGACATGGCTATATCGACTTGGCTGTTGATGCTGATCAAGAATATATATACTTTATAAGGTCGGAGATGCTTCCTTCTGGATGTTACATACATTTGCACAAACCCAATATACTCTGTGTACCTTCGGTACAGAGTAAAAAAAAACAACCGTTTTCTTTTTTGGTCCCCATGGAAGTTCAACTGCTGTTTTTTTAGTCAGAGCTAAAATCTAATAGTTCCAACCTTCTCTTAGCCCAATTAGATGGGAAAGTAAAATGCTTTTGTGTTGTGTCTGCAAAGCTTGGGCATCGTGTGTGTGTATATATACGTATAAAAACACACAAAATCAAGGGTACAGGGTATTATTCGAATAACCTCAATACTTAGTCTAACAGGGAACATAATGATAAAACAAGTTTTTCAAATGGTTTTTTATAACAATTTTTTGGGAATAAATTATTAAACTAAACTAAAACTATTAAGAATGATAATCGCGGTTTTGTCATATTTAAAAGGAATTATTTCTCTGGGTTACAAAATTAACTAATATAGATAGGTGCTTTACCTCATTAAACAAATCGATAAAAGAAACGTTGAAGTGGTTTACGATCAAGAATAATTGATTCGCTTCGGTTCACAATGTCAAGTAAGTTTGTTCATACAATTGCCCACTGGTTTTATTACTTTGCTAATAATTTTTAGTAGATTTCTGACTTAAACTTTAAAACATTTCAATTAATTTGTTGACTTTCTTTATATATATTTAATAGTTCTCTTTTTTTACCATTCAGACGAGATTGAGTGATAGTACTTAGCTATGATTTAATAAAGGATCGTTTTTCTGCAGTCGTTCTGCATTGAATAAAATTGGTATGTCGCTTCTTAGGCTCCTTTCTATATCTACAATTATCTTGCAGCTGAGCTTAATTAAAGGAAGTCGCAGACAGTTTCCCACTGACGTGAAATTCTTTAATATATTTCACTTTAAATGATTTGCTCATCTCTGATCTAATTCAACTGAATAACTGGGAATTTCTGGTTAGCCATGGTTGATGTTGTGGCAATGGGTTGCAAGTCATGGTCTGTTTAATTTGAAGCCCTCCCCTAAGTGAGCGTCAATTCCTGTCTATTAACATTATTAGTAGTTGGGAAAAACTGAAAGCGATAGTCGATTTCAACACCAACATCCAATTCCATTTGGCCAAGAACTTACACCACATGACCAACTTTAAGTGGTTGTCAGTGGTTAAATAAATGGAACCTTCAACTTTGCTTAAGACTGTTGTACATTGAACATTCGCTGCCAATCGGCTGCGACAATCAGCCAAAGCAACGAAGCGTAGCTGCCATCGAAAAAGCGGCAAATGCAGCAGCAGCAGCAGCAGCTGCAGCAAAGGTAAAGCGGCCACATTTATTAGCCATTGATCTTGGCCATCAAGCTCCCGTCTTGGCTGGTCAAAACTGGTGCAAATGTCCACAACGTTTAAATAACAATTCGAGCCAGTTAAATAAGAGCCAAACCAATCCAAGTTGATGAATCCAAGTCCGGTTTACCTCCGGTGAACAGGAAAAATACTTCCATTTAGTTCAAATCGAAGTTGGTGACTCTTTCAGGTGACAATGACAAAAGCCATTGACACAGTTTGTCGGGGGTTGACTAATTGAAAATGTAAATTCACCATTAAGATGGGCCTCTGTGAGTCAGGTGCATCAATTCCAAATGGCCTGCCAAATATGTATATGGAAGTTTTTATGACTCTGCAAAATATTTGGAAACTTTTGTATAAAGATACGATTTCAATTGGAGCAAGAAACTTGAGTTTCCTTTTTCCTTTTTACTCTACGAATAACGGGTATAACAAACCTCGCTTGCGCACATTGCATGTATTTTGTTTTAGCTGCCGTTTGCTTGAAAATGCTTGCATTTTGTGTTTGTTATTCTATCCGAAGCGACGCAGTTGCCTGTGCGACGGCAAAATAAGCGCTGGTTTAGAGAAATAACAAAGTGGGCTGAGCCAAAAGAGCGTAGGACTGCCCATAGCTGCCTAGGAGTAATAACACTAGTTTACAAAAATAAATAAATAATAAAAACCCATTAAAGCTGTTATTTTTTAATGATGTACTTTGGAATGCTGAGCTCAAAAATAAAATTCCAAAATTTTGGTATGAATACGTTTTTGAGTTTGAATTTTTTTTAAAATTTATTTGAGGAATTTTTTTCAGTTTTTTCGGTAGGTACCCTTACATTTTATGACATATCTCGAGATAGAAACTTTAGATGTCGTCAAGCAAGGTATTAATCTAAAGGGTATGCAATTTTCAATAATCTAGTTGAAGATCTCTTTCCAATCGGTTTATTAGTTAAAATGCTGCAAGCAAAAATATTTCGAAAAAATCTATTTTTTTCTCAAAAACGTGATAAATTTTTTTTCCTAAAATCTGTAAAAGGTTGAAACTGCTTAAAATAAATTGTTTTTTTTTTTTTCTTTTTTCTTATGAAGGCATTGATAAAGCATATAAATGGGTAAATAAAGGAGTTGTGAGCAATTGAGACAAATTTCCGTGTTTTACGTATTTATTAGAAAATATTTTTATTTTTTCTTCGATTTTGGCCTTGCTCTTAATTTTTTCTGTGATTTGGCTTTTATTGGAACTCGTACATTGAGCGAAGAGCAAAGTAAAAAAAATTTTTTTTAATATACACGTAAAATAGTCAAATTTGACTCTTAGTACTTTCACAAAATTGCACACAACTTCGCTATTTATCCACCGATTTTCTACATCAATACCTTATTTTTTTTCGCAAAAGTACAATTCGTAAGTGTAAGAGAAAAAAACAATTTTTTGATTTTAATTTTCAACCATTTACAGATTTTTAAAAATCAAATTTTTCACGTTTTTGATAAAAAATCACTTTTTTCGAAATATTTTTGCTTGCAGCATTTTAACTAATAAACCGATTGGAAAATGTTCTTTAACTAGATTATTAGGAATTACATACCTTTTTGATTAATCCCTTGCTAGAATCCATAAAAAGTTTGTAACTCGAGATATGGCTTAAAAGGTATGGGTACCTACCGAAAAAAAATTCTAAGTAACTCAAAAACGTATCCATTGAAAAAATTTTGAAATTCATTTTTGAGTTCAGCATTCCAAAATAAATCGTTAAAAATAATGGCTTCAATGGGTCTTTTTCGCTGTAAACTAGTGTTATTAGAGATGGGGGCGGGACAGAAAATTCGATCCCATCCCGTCCCGATCCCGATCCTAGTCTATCCCGACCTGTCCCGATCCCGACCACAAATTTTTAATTCAATCCCGTTCCGATCACGAAGAGTTTTTGCAGAAATTTCCGGAATCCCATAAATTCTCATCCAGCGCCCATCTCTAATATGTAAGTATATTAATTTTATATTAATGATGAGTTTTTATCTTTAGCTAAGTGATATAAAGACGATTAAACATTTTAATGCTCCATAAACGGAATTAATTACAAAATTTGTATACTTTTTGCCACCTTAAAAACTAAATTGAAATATTGAAAAATCATCATATCTACCACAATTTTAAAGATAGATTGTTTGAACCTTCTAGATATATTTTTTACTCATTATTATTTATCGATTCACCGTACATCATTTCCCAATCAGATGAACAATGGCTGAGTTATAAGCATAAGAAATAATTACGTTGCGCAGCACTGGCCGCAATCGTGATGGGCAGCACTTTTACAGTTTGTGTGAAGTTATCAGAGTTACAGAGTATATTACGGTCGAGCTTGACCGACTTGACCACTTGTTTTCTGAGTGTAATAGTTTCATAATAGCGATCAAATTTCTGACCTATATCGTTTAAGCTTTGACCTGTTTCTTAGGTATTTTTTTTTAAACTTAGCTTTCACTGTGGACAGCGACTGAACTTGAACTGAAATTCAACGGATTTGCTCACTTTCTTGGACATTTGCCAAAAAAAAAAAAAAAACAAACCAATAAAAAAAAGAAACCCAAAATCAAACTTTGATATCTTTCTTGGTTTTTGAATTCGTCTTTTCCACCATCAGCATTTGTGTTAATTGATTACATAACCGTCACACACTTAAATAGCTGGGAGAGTGGCCTGGCCAAGTTGGCCCAGTCAGTTGGTCAGTGGTGGTGGTAGTAGTTGTACATAGTAGACATAGTCCAAGCCGTCCACTTGGAGGGGGCGGGGCGCTATTAAACTGTGACTTGTCTTGCACGGCGACGGCGGCGGCTGCGGCTGCGCAACCAACGAAAAAGCAAAAAAACAAGTCGCACAACATTTATTTTATTCATATTTTGTTCACTCACTTTCCACGTTGCAAATGCGTTGGTAAGCAGTTGGCGAAGCAGTGGCCAAGCAGTTCGCTGCCGCTGACATAATGACCGAACAATTTAACCAAAAATTGTAAATCGAAATTCAAAAAAATTTGATTGAGTTGCTGTTGCGGCCGTTGCATGTTGCAGTTTATGGCTTTGGCAAGAACTAATTGCGACCTTGGCGTGACGGGCGGACGGCGGCGGCGCATGCATTTATTCAGATTGTGTGCCATGGGCTTGATTTTGGTGTCTGGTCGGTCGCGCCAGCCGAATGGCACGTTCACATGCCGCGGTTCGCTACTATTGGCCAAGTGAAAGATCAATAAGTAAACAATCTTAATAATTGTTGGCCAAATAACATAGAAAATGCAACAATATTCTGCAGAACTTGAAATTGAAACTGATACCGCAACGATAGCTGGAGTTGCTGCAGTTCCAATAACAAGGGAGGGAATAATGACAGCAACAATTGCATTAGAATGCTTACATATGTATAAATGCTTGTAGACAGTAGTTTTCTCAGTAGCGGAGAGTTTTTATGCCTCATCCGAGAGATGCAAAAAAATATAAACTTGTTAGCTCAAGCTTTTACTTTAGAGCCTTATTTTAAATTTAATTTTTTCTTCAGTTGTTTTTCTTTCATTAAAACTTCAAATATCTTGTTATAATCTTGAAATTTTGTTCAATTCCTTGTTTGAGTTTAAGACAATTGTTGAGAAATTTTAATAAATATTAATCAAGTCATACCCGAGTTACTTGAGGTCGGAACCACCTAAGGAACTTTACTTATTGTTTTATTACGAAAGAAAGAATATTTCTGAATTTTGAAATATTTCTCCCAATCTTTAATATAATCATTACTTAAATTATGTGTGAATTTTAAAAAACATTCATCGAGTCAAACCTGAGCTACTTGAGGTCGAAAGCCACAAGGGAAATAGCGAGCCACAAAGGCCTGTTTCCTTTTCCAAATTATTTTAAAAAGTAAAACAATTCCAATTCCGAAACGTTTTCATTTAGCTGTTCCCGTTTTCAAGTGATATTAAAATAGTTTTTGCTTTCGAATAAATGTTCGAATCGTTTTCGATCTAAGCCGATAACAGTCAACTATCGATAAAAGCCATAAAAGCGATTGCATGATTGCTTTCGATTAAAAACGAGAGCGTAAGTTAAAGTCGGCCCTGCTCGACTTCGATATACCCGTTACTCAGGATATAAACATGTCCAAATTGTGGGAGATATGAGTTTCTTTCCAATTTGCGGGGGAGGCAACTCTTCTATAGCTCATCTGATCAGGAAATGATGTATGGCTGATCGATAGTTAATAATTATTAAAATATATGTCTATAGGGTTCAAAAAATCTATTTTCAAAATTGTGGGTGATATGAGGAATTTTTTAAATTGCGGGTTCGTGAACTTTTCTATCGTTCATCTGATCAGGAAACGATGTATGGCGGATCGATAGGTAATGAGGATTAAGATATATGTCTAGAAGGTTTGAACAGTCTATTTTCAAAATTGTGGGAGGTATTTTTCAAATTGCGGGGGCGGCAACTCTACTATCGTTCATCTGATCGAAAAATGATGTATGGCGGATCGATAGGTAATGAGGTTTTAGATATATGTCTAGAAGGTTCAAACAATCTATTCTCAAAATTGTGGGATATATGAGGTATTAGTCAAATTGCGGGGGCGGCAACTCTAATAAAGTTCATCTGATCAGGAAACGATGTATGGCGGATCGATAGGTAATGATGATTAAGATATATGTCTAGAAGGTTTGAACAGTCTATTTTCAAAATTGTGGGAGATATGTGGTTTTTTTTCAAATTGCAGGGGCGGTAGGGGGCGTGGCAAAAATTTGAAACAAACTTGATCTTCGTGCAGAAGATACAAGTCTACACTGAAAATATGGTAGTTCTAGCTCTTATAGTCTCTGAGATCTAGGTGTTCATACAGACAGACGGACAGACGGACGGACGGACAGACGGACAGACGGACATGTCTATATCGACTCGGCTATTGATGCTGATCAAGAATATATATACTTTATGGGGTCGGAAATGCTTCCTTCTGCCTGTTACATACATTTGCACGAACTTAGCATACCCTTTTTACTCTACGAGTAACGGGTATAAAAAGTACCTATCGACTTTAGAGTTACCAAAACTTACGCAATTATTGTTATCGATCAAATTTGAAATCATTTAGTTTGTATAATTTAAGTAACATATTTTTTAACCAAGTTAATTGAAATACTTCAAACATTTTACATGCAGTTTTAAGCAGAAATTTGAGTTTAAGAATTCTACTTCTTCTGAATTGGTAACCTATACTTGATACAGAATTGTACGAAGCTGTTGAAGCGTTTAAAACCCATGATTTGGAGGTGCCTCAATTGGTAAAGAAAAAGTGCTTCGAAAATTGGTTTAAGCTTATGCAAAAGTGCATAAAATTTCATTGAGAATATTTGAAAAAATGTTTGTTATTATTTGCTATTCCCGAAATATATAGTACCCCCATCAATATCTATACAATGACCGATCTATAAATGTTTTATTTAGGCTCAATCAATCCATGAGTTTATATCAATTTTAAAGTTTTAGAAAAAGTTCTGATGTTAACCATAAATAATATATCTGTCCCTGAACTTTAAGGCCACTTGCCGCTTGTTTATACTAATTGCATCGTTCTTCATCGAATAAAGTCAGTATGAGGCACGTTTTTGCAACAAGCAGTCTAAGCTTCCGTGGTTAAGCATTTCGTGATGCAGACTGTTGGTTTTTTTCCGGTTACTTTTGCCACATGATTTGTCATTTTGTTTCATTTTATAGGCATTTTCAATTTCAAGTAATTGACCACTAAAATACATTTTTGGTGTCTTGGTGTCATTTTGAGGTCTCATGTAGAATATGTGAATTTAATGTTGTTGGGAAAGAAAATTTGTTGGACAATTCATTTCCTAGATCTTATATATACATAATACTAAGAAGAATTAAACGTGAGTACACTGTAATATTTGCCTTGACCTAGCTGAGGCGTGTCGTACTTGAAAGAGTAAATATTTAACAACTTTTCAAATTTGAGTACCTTTTGGACACTTCGAGGAATAACATATAAGTAGAAAACTCTTTGAAGTTTGTTTCTATATATATATATATAAATATCAACAAACGTTCTTTAAAGAAAACAGACATATACGGCCCTGTTCCAGATTTCCGGTGTTTGCCAATCGAATCATTTGCACGCAACCAAGTCACTGAGCTTGAAGCTGACGATTTTAAAAGTAAATTGATTTTTCACAAAAATGTGTGAGATCAATGACTAGAAACTATTCTTGTGTGTGTTTATTTGATGCTTAAATATGCTTTTATAATAATATAGGGTTTAATTTATAAATATTTTTTGTAAAGCAAAACACACACATTTTCTGCGCCGCTTAAGTAAAAACTAGTTCACTTTTTGGCAAAGAAGAAGTAAATCGTTTGAATGTAAATGTAAATGCTGCAATCTTGCAGCGTAATGTTTTGGATTTTGAAAATATATTGTGCCATATTGTAAGACACCTAAAAAAAGGGAAAAATTGTTAAGAAAATAAGTTGTCGTATACTTGAAATTCAAACAAAACATTCTCAAACATTTTGCGTAAAATGAGCACAATTCAAGTCAACTCAACCACCGTACAGATAAAATATAAGTAGCATCTGAAATGTATGGCTACAATCGTGTGCGATGGTGCACTACATTGAGGCGCTATCTTAATAGTCCCGAATAGAGTTGGGTCCGGGACCGGATAACCGAAGTTTTCCGAATTTTGCGTATTCCGAAACTTAAAAAATTTAATATTCTGTTTAAAATTACATGAATATTATAATTTGATTTCGTGACATTCTGAGAATTTTGAAGAAAGAAAGCATTTCAAATTCAGGTTTCACGGGACCCGCACTGGACCACAACAGGCCACTTATATAAATCATAATCCCAGGTATTCCACAAATTGCTTCCCAAAAACGACCAAATTCCCATACGATTTGGGTTGATTTTGGGTGGAAAGCGATTTGTAGAACACATGGGATTATTTTTTTTAGTTAAGCAGCCTCCCCACAAAAGGTCAGAGTGTGAGTTAATATCTATCCATGTTGCTACATAATCAGTCACCATAAATGCAGAGTCGTAAGCCAAAAAATAAACTTATTGATTCTAATTAGTTTCCTCCTATTTAAGCAAATTTTTTAAATACAATAGAATTGATAACAAAACTTAATTATTTTCTACATATGTAATGGCAAACGAACCCAAGAACTGCAACATAATCAACATCCTGAAAAGAACTTCGTTTGGCCAATCAAACATGCAAAGACACCAAGGTTTGTTCTTGGTTTACAATCAATCAGGTTAAAATCCAGCCCCAATAAATTTTTGCACAGAAAGAGAGAGAGAGCTCGACAGACTTGGGAACCGTAAGGAAAGTAAGTCAAAAATATTAAGACTTTATTTTATTTTGCCAATTTCAGCTTTTGTTTGCACAAAAATTAGCAAAAAATTTTTTTCAGCTCCCCACCCAGTTAATTGTAGCATGTGGATGGATAGCTTGTTCTTAGAATTTTTGACATTCGTTGATTTTGTATGATCAAAAATGAGCAGCGACAAGATGTCGATTTCTTGGACAAGTGTTTATAGATGAGTCAGCATTTTGGGGTGCGATCGAAATCAAAAAAAAAAGAGCGTAAGTAAAGCGGCCCTGCTCGACTTCGATATACCCGTTACTCAGGATTAACGTCCAAATTGTGGGGATTGGTTTCTTTCAATTTGCGGGGAAGGCACTCTATTGCTCATCTGATCGGTGGGCTGCGATAGGTTTTTATATGTAGAGGGTTCAAAAATTTTTTCAATGGAGAGGTTTTTACGGGGGCGTGAATTTCATCGTTCTCGAAAGGAGAGCGTTGCGGATCGTGGGTGTGTTGTCGGGTTCGTTCTTTAAAAGGGGAGTGGGGTATTTTGAATTGCGGGGGCGGCCTCTACTTCGTTCTCGTCGTTAGTTGGGGATCGTGGTGAGGTGTTTCAGAAGGTAAAATTTTTCATGGGGATGAGTTTTTTTCATGCGGGAGGCTTTCTTCTCATCGATCGAAAGTGGCGTCGGGTAATATTTAAAAATATACGAAGTCAAAATTTTTTCAAATGTGGGAGATGAGGTTTTTCTGGCGGCATTACTTCTTCTCGTCGGTGTGGCTGTCGTTTTTTAAATGTCAGAAGGTCAAATTTTTTAAAATGAGTGTGAGGTTTTCAAATTGCGGGGGGGGAGGTCTTACTATAGTTTTTTCGTGATGTATGGCGGTTCGATTATGAGGGGGGGGGATTTAACTTAGCAAATGGCAACATAAAACCTACAGAATGGCATGACACTGTCATTAATGATAATGCGGAATGAAAACAACCTGTCACGATCTAATTTTGTCACATTTCTTTTTAAGTAATTTAATTAGTGGTTCACTTGGTTTTGTAATTTACAAAGTGTTAGGGAAAGTAATGTTAGGATCAAGTTAAGTAAAATTTTTAACCAAAATAGGATTTTTTTTATTACACAAGTTTGTACAAATGTTTTACTTTCTGTATTGGGAACATACGTAAATTAAGCGCCGATTTCTTATCTCCTTTTGTCACATAAGCTAACAAATTACAGAGTAAAATTTTGTTTTATCTGACACATAGCAGCTATCTAGAAGATGAGAAACCGGTCCTTAGTATAATAACAACAATTTGTGTTTAATCTGAAATTGGTATAAAAATATAATGCAAATATTGGATCATATTTTTGGAGGTGACTATTTTTAGTAGGAACTTTTTGAGTTGCTGTGGGTAGAGTGTGCTATTGGCTCGAAAAATCTTATAAATTGTTTTTTCTTTGAAACCTTTAACACATTCGGTCACCTTTACCAGCTACTGGCGCCAACTGTGAAGTAGGTTGCCATTATAAAAAAGCTTCTCAAACTTTGCTAAAAATGAAAAAAGCACACTAGTCAAAAAATTGGGAGATGCTCGGTTTGGCCCCTTTATATATATATAAATTTGTTTTATAATGGAAAGACTGAGCCGATTTCACAAAAATTCTGAATTTAAGATGTCCGTGATTTAATTGGACTGTTTTGTTCTTAAAATTTGAAGTTTGTTTTGTTTCTTTTTTTTTTAAATTACGCATGAATCAGTCTTAAATTTTGAAACATTTAAGTTACGATAATCATACAATATCAAAATACATTTTATTTCATTTTAAAAGGAATTTTTAAACAAAATACGAACTTCAAATAAGAATTACTCCCATAATTAGCCTAATAACATATAAAAGAAATAATCTAAAAATAATATATTATCCGAAAACTTAATAATTTGTACTATTATTTGAATTCAAAAGAAAATGCATTCGCCAAACCAAAACCTTATCTCTTTTAAGGTTCATTTTTTAATATTTTAACAAAGTTTAGTAACTATTTTGACTTTTCTAATTCTAATTTCAATTCTTCATATATGTACTATATAAGTTATTATACAAAAATTGTGGAATGCTTCATAGTTCTATTAGCCTGAGGATAACATACCATAAAATGAGGATGGGATTGCAAGCGTGTTAAGGGCTACTTATATTTATAACACTTCTGAATCTAGTAGCTGCTGTTGGTGACGGCTGTGTAAAAGCAACAGTCAGAAGAAAAATATCTAGAATTCCGTACTTAAAAAGAGGAAATTTAAGTTCAAACGATTTCAAAAGCTGACTAAGTTTGGAATTTCGAATTTTGGGAACAAAATTCTCACTTCAAGTTTGTTTTTTTTGATAATAAAGTCCTTTTAACTTGAAATTAAATGTAAGCTATGACACTATAATTATTTGAACTCTTATGTTTTAAAATGCAAGACTGATTTATGCCTGATTCAAAAAAAAGAACAAAAAAAACCTTTAAATTTTAAGAACAAAATTATTCTAAATTTTTTTTTTGGGTGTAAAAACCTTTTAATTAGATATGACTTAAACGGGGATCAGTTTTGTGCAACCCATTGGATGGATACATTAAATAATATGGCATTGAAGAGGCCACTATTGTGGATCATTGAAATGTAAGATTTGCACTGTAAACTTATTGCTGGGCTTAATGACAAGTTTAGATTCGGAGGTAAAATCAATCGATATAATGAAGTCAAAGACAGAAATTTAAGTTAGTTTTAAGTAATTGCAAAAAATATACCTAAAACAAATACGATTTACTCAAAATGAGTACGAACAATCGAAACTATATCAATAAAGTTTGCGAGTACTGCACTCAGAAAAAAAACCGAAAAAAAATCAAATACAAACGGTGTCAATAGTGTCAAAAGTACTGAATACTTGATACAAGTACAAAATACTTGGTTTAAGTACGATTTTTTCAATTCGTTTCGGGATGCATGTACACCGCATTCTTAGAACGAAATGGTCTTGAACCAATCCCGATTCGTTCTTATTAGATTGATTCGTACTTAGTTTAAGTACACCTAAGAACGAATCATACTTAATATTTTATGTACAAAACGGTATAAATTCTATCTTGTTGGTTCTAGAACGTTTAAGTACAAAATTCTTGAGTTCAGTATTTCGTACTTGATTTAAGAATTTTGTTTTCATTTTAGGTACATTTTGGGTAAATTTGAAACCTAATACTGATTCGTACTTAGGTTAAGTACAAAATTCTTGAATTAAGTATTTCGTACTCGATATAAGAATTTCTTGAATTAAGTATTTCGTACTCGATATAATAATTTTGTTCTCATTTTAGAAACATTCTGGGTAAATTTGAAACTTAAGACTGATTCGCACTTAGTTTAAGTACACCTAAGACCGAATGATACCTAATATTTTAAGTACAAAACGGAATAAATTCTATCTCGTTCGTTCTAGCAGGTTTGAGTAAAAAAATTTCTTGATTTAATTATTTTGTACTTGATTTAAGAATTTTGTTCTTATTTTACTCATTTGAAAATTAAGACTGATTCGTATGTAGTTTAAGTAAAACCAAGTACGAATTACACTTAAAATTTTGAGTACAAACCGGTATAAATTCTATCCCGTTCGTTATAAAACGCTGACAGACGTTTTTTTTCTGAATCTACTAGTATTTTAGTGCGAAATGAGTTTGGCGTACTTTATTTAAGTAATTTCAAACTTATCTGACTTTTAAAGATTGATTTGCAGGATTCAGGTAGAAAATACTTGATGTTGTCTCTCTGTGTATCAGAGATCATCAACTTAGTTAACAAAATGGGTTACTAAGATTTGTCCTCTTACATTTAATTGTTCTGTTAAAGGTGGCCTAAAATTTTAAGTGTTTAAGAAAAGAGTAAATCCCCTGGATTTGAATTAATAAAAGTTATGTCAAGAATTGTGTTAAAGATGCTTTTAGAGAAAGCCTTTAAATTGTTGACTTGTTGACAATCTTTCAATATGAGACCAATTAATTTAAAGATTTTTCTAAAGCTTGAAATGTCCACCATTAAAATTGTTTCTTTAATAAAATATTAATTCAAATTACAGAATTAAAACTATATTTGTAAAGTTTTTTTAAAAGTTAATAAAAAGGTCTGTTGGTCATAAAATTTCATCTGATCACAAAATTTTTTATTTTACTTCCCAAGAGTTCAACCCAAAAAAAAAATCAAATAATGCTGTTGTTTTTCTAAAAATTAGAACAAAAATACTAAAAACTAATTCAGAACTTGGGACTGGCCCGTATGGCAAGAAAATATATCCATATATTTTCTTTAGCTTTGATATCTTTGATCAAGCTCTCGAGATAAACTTATAAAGTTCAAGTATTCCATATAACTGAAGTCATCCTTGAAATAAGTATGGCGTACTTTGTATTAGGATTTTGCAAACTCAATTCGAAATTGCAGAATTCAAGCATGAAATACTTATACAGGATTTATTGGCCTTAATCCAATGTTGGTTATTTTTCTACAATCCATAAACAACGTCAAGGACAAACTATTTTAAGCCCATTTTCGTAAATTTTTTCAGTTTGACTTCAACTTACTTTTTAAGGCCCACATTTTGGCCTCGCTGAGACCTCTCAAATAGCTATGCATATCCTTGCTGCAATTTGTGGACAATTTGGCCTCGGCCTGTACCCGTGGCCATTCCGCGGCCAATAGGCTCAAATCGAAAACATTGAGTGTATCGCGCAGGCGCTGAGTCCTGGTCAAATCGAAAGTCTCCTCGTTGTGGTTGTTATTTAGGCTCAGATTGATGACATTATGCTGTTCCGGGCTGCTCATATTGTGCTCGGCCATTGACTTTTTCTCGTCCTTATCGATGGCCGCACGGGTGTAAGCAACTGCCAGCAGCAAGCAAAGCAGCAGCAGCTTTAAGTGTTTTAAGCCCATGATTCAGATTAATCCTACAAATTGGCTGGGCACGTCTTTTGTCACGCACTTTCACTCAAAAACCACAAGAAAAAAAAATACAAAAATAAACAAAATTCACAAAAAGTATTTAAAATATTAGGATCCAATGTGTGTCGCTGTTTTCGGTTTTAAAACATTTTCACAATGTAAAAAAAAATAATTTTTAAATTTCCGTTAGAATTTCTTTTGTTTTTTTTTTTTTTTTGGCACTTTTACTTTCGTTGCGCACGCGCGACTTTTGGGTTTGATTTTTTGGGAGCTGCGACCACACCACGACCGCTTGGCATGAACGCACGTCTACGAATTGCGACTGCGCGTCTTGAGCAGCTGTAAAAATATGCTAACAATTTCGAAAAAAAAAAAACGCAGCCCCAAAAAGTCACAGCCGCAGCAGCAGCAGCTACAGCGACGCGTGAGAGAAGCCAATATAGCCAAGCGCAACTCTCAGTTTCTCGCAGGTTGGTTGAAAGCGCAAGTAAGCCAGATGTACCGTTAATAAGCTTGGCTTACCTCAACGAAAGTGTGGCAGCCGAAGAAATGCAAGAGAGCCAACTGCAGAAGTTGCCTGTGTGTGTGTGAGAGACTTGGAGTGTGCAGACCGAGAGCAAGTGAGAAATATGTATAAAAGCCCTGCGTCATTGGCTATGTTGTAATACGAATGTTGTTAACATAAGCGATTGTGTGTGTCTGTCTGTGTGTCTGTCTGTGTGAGTGTCTGTTGCAAAAGTGGCCGCAAAATTAGCCATTGATATTTGAATATGGGCAAAAGTGGGAATAAATGCAATTACAAATAATTGGGGGAATTTTTGTTACAAACAAAATCAATCAAAATTCTTCAAATGGAAAATGAATGGAACAATTAATTGATATGTCTGTATGTAGATTTATTTAATTCGCCCTTCGTGATAACAGGCACCTGCCATCACCTTGCGATCAAAGATTGCGTTTGATTTGATATGCCATTGCCTCAGTCAATTTTATTGACAAGCCACTTAGTCTTGGCCGGAAAGATTTGCTTTGGGAAGCCTCATCATCTTGTCAATACTTCTCCTAAAGGTATTAATATAAACAGAAACTAGGTTACGCTCGGTTCAGAGGAATTCGCAAACACAGTCTGCAATGGAACAGCGCTATGAAGGTCAGTTTTTCACAATGCACTTTAGTCCGAATGTCAATTTTTTCAGAGCTGCAAACTGGGTTGAACTCGAAGTGGCGACTTTTTTATACTGTGAACCGAACCTTCAGCTTCGCGATGCAAAGCAAGGGTTCGAATATGAAAATCAAGGCTGCAAACCCCTGCCAAACAGTCGCAAAGTTCATAACTTATTTAAACATTTTCCTGACTATTTTTTGTGAATTTAAGATCTGATAGTAAGTGGGAGTTAAAAACTTTCTAAATAAAAATGCGCGGCGAAATTTTATATTCTGCCCTTTTCCGTGTAAATGGTTTTATTTTAAGTTTTTGTTTTAGAAATTGATCGGGGGTGTCATAGAAATATCTACACTCAAAAAAAAAAAAAATGCCAACCTATATTTAGGTATGACAGTAATTAAATTCAGATTGTTTTGTTTTTAAAATTTAACACTTTTCGGTCTTTTTATTGCATCATGTATAAATCAATAATTAATTAAATAACAAAAAAGTAAGAGTAAATAAGAATCAAATTGCAGTATCCGAAAAGTTGTTATTAAAAGCTTAAGTAAATTTATAATCCCGACACGAACGTGAAATGAGAAATTTGGTCTCGAAATTCCAAGCTTAGTTAGCATTTGAGATCGTTTGTACTCACATTTCCCCTGTTTAAGTAAGGAATTCTTTTTTTTTTTTTTGAGTGAAGAAATTTTCGTATAAGCTTTAGTATTCAAATTAATTAGCCAATCGCAAGGGTGTCCTTTTTCATCATGAAATCGGAATTGGGAAGTGTTGGCACATTCACCGTATAGCCCGGCCCTTGCAACTTTAGTTTTTTATTTGTTTCGATTACTCCCAAATTCTCAAATGGTAAAACGTTTAATTCTAATGAGGCTGTCAGAAAGCACTTTGTCCAGACGATAAGGGCGAGAAGTTCTTTAGTGTAGAATTAGGAAGCTGCCCTAAAGATGGTCAAAGGTGGTCGAACAAAATGGCCGGTACATAGTCGATTAATGTTTATTCTTTATATTTATAATGAAATTACCTTTAAATTTTATAGAAATGAATAGAAAGCAAACTTTTTTTTATTTTATATAAGAATTGGTTTTGCCGTTTTTCTTAGAAAAATTTTATTTTCGCTCAGAACCTGTCCCAAGCTGACCAGCAAATGGCGCCACTTTCTGTAACCAATTGCCTGACCAAGCTATACGTTATATTTATCCGATTTTGAGCAAACCCGGCGAATTTGTGTTGAAGCAGATAATATGCACGATGAATAAGTATAAAGCTGTTAACGTTGAAAACAAAAAAGTTTTTCTCACTAGAACTACTTTATGAACCGATCATTCATATGGCAGCTATATGCTATAGCCGTCCGATTTGGATAAAACTTTCCGGGATTGTGTAGATTAGAGGTGGAGAACTATCGATAGTCAACGATAGTTTTTTGAAAGCCATCGATAGTCCGCGATAGTTTTCGACAGTATGGTAATTTAAACGCTCGTGTTTAAAAATGCCGAAATTTAAAATAATTTATTAATAAACGAACTTCAAAATTGGTTTCCGTCACTTTTGGTTTTAACTTTGACATTAATATTGGGTTGTGGGTTCCGATTAGATATATGTATCATATCATTTTTAAGAAACTCGTATGCTTGCATTCAACTCGCGAACTCAGGCAAAATAGCAGCTCACCTCCCGCCGAACTGACCGTGGTGCTCAGCCACAAACGTGCGACACAAAAAGCGCTTAGGAACACAAAGGCAAACTACGGGCTATATACAATACATTAAAAAAGAGGTTTTGATACCCGGAAGAGATTCTTCTAAGGTAATTACTCCGTAGAGTTTATTGTAATCAGCACAACGGACTCGAAACGGCTCATGCATGCAAAGCATAGTTAGTAGTACAACGCTTTAGAGATTAGGGGATAAAGTCACGAGTCTGTTTAAATGAAATACTAAGATTAATTTGACTAATCATCTCTGATGAGTTTAGATTCGTAAAGTAACGTTTCTAAGCTCAATTATTTGTATTTTTATTAAGAGATACCCATTTAGTGATGTGTAAAGCTCGAAAAAAAATTATCTAAAACTATCGATAGCAGAGGTCTACTATCGATGGCGACTCGATAGCGCCCAACCATCGATAGTGCCGATAGTGCTATCGATAGTTCTCCACCTCTAGTGTAGATGCATTTAAAATTAATAAATAATCAGTTTGGTGACTCTACCATTAAAAACTAAAAAGCTTTTCTCATTAAAACTAGTAGTATATTTCACTCCTAAGGCTTTTATCGGCAACTTTGCTTTAAAATTGTCAGTTTTAGATAAATTTTGACCAATAATACAAATTGGAAAATTAATATTTTTGCTGGTCATCAAAGGCAGATCTATTATAATTGTAATGCTCTATAATTCTTTAATCTATTGAATATTACAGAGGTTATTGGAATTTGGGCAACCAAATTTTTAAATCTTATTAAATTGTATAATTTTGGTTAGAATAAATGTTTTATTATATAAGAATTATTCAGATACTTAGCAGTCTGACTCGTGCGATTTTTCCTTCTTCCAAATGGCAGGTTTAACTAATTTATCAAAAGTCAAGCTTATTCGAGTTTTTACACAAAAGCGAGCCGAAGTCATGGCAAATAAGAACTTAATTTTGCAAGTGAGTTCGCTGTCGACTGTGGCTGATCACTAACACATTTTGCCTCTTAATTAAATTAATTATTTTATTTTTGTCATTCAATGTAGTCCCCTTTCAGGTCGATACACTTATTCCAGCGAAAATTAATGTTTTAAAGGTCTGCAAAATATAGTTTCTACACACAAGCCTGAGTAGGTCGCTTAACTTCGCGATCGCTGTCGCACATCTCCAAAGCTGCAACATCGTTCCTGTATAACTTTCGTGTTTTTTTCCGATCTTATTGAGACTTTCATAATAAAGAGATATTAGACCAAGATTAAAATTTCGAAGCTCTTGCACTTTTTAGCGGAGTAGGGAGTTCAAAATTTTAATTATTTTTGAAATGAAACAAAAGCAGCCGAATTCGAGCCTCCATTTAAATTAAATTATTTTAAAAAAAGACAAAAACGGCCAGAGGAAATTAAATACACAGTAATCTTTATACTTTTGCGAATAATTTGCAACGAAAACGATTAGTTGGATCGTTGCAGAATCAGTTCACTTACAACAAGTGGACAGCAACAACAAAGCACACACAATCGTCTGAAATTTATTTACAAAATTTATTTGTAATACCTTGACGAATGTGTACCATATTTGCACTTTGTTTTTTTTTTTAACTTTGAAATTAAAGCCACACAGCATACGACGTGCAAAGTCAATCAACAATTGCTACCAATTTTCGATAAGTAAAAGTTGCACTCAATCAGTTGACTTTGACTGCGCGGCGATGATTAACCGATGACCCATCATTTTTGTCCATCTGAGGTATGAATTGTAGAAATATAAATTGAATTTGATTTTAAATTACAAAAACTTGAACAATTTTAAATTAAATCAATTAAACCGAAATCGAAGCACAAATTTAACAATGTGCATAAACTTGAGTTTTATGGTTTTTGTTCTTGTTTGTATATTTAGTATCAATAAATGTATATTTTGTTAGACGAAATGTGGTATTTCGATATAATATTACTTGTAGCGATATAACCGATCATAGATGTTTTCTAACAAAATATATTGAAGTCAAAATTAATGCGATTAACTTGAACAACTTTGTAGGATTCTTAATGGTTCTGTCAGGTTTCAACGAATCGGATCAAATTTGGTAAAGTAATGATAAGACTGATTAAATAACTTACTTAAATTCGTTGCTGAATAGTCGATTCCTCATTATGTTTAGGTTAACAAAACTATTACCATGTGTTTAACAAATTGAAATCAGATATAAGCGAACCTCAAAAATCAATCCAATTGAACA
Organism: Lordiphosa mommai; assembly: GCA_018904225.1. Lineage (NCBI taxonomy): Eukaryota > Metazoa > Arthropoda > Insecta > Diptera > Drosophilidae > Lordiphosa > Lordiphosa mommai. Next base: position 78,775 of record JAEIFT010000491.1, on the reverse strand, counting down.
AAATTGTTTAAAATTTTTTTTGTTGTTTTTTAGAAAGGAGATGGTTTTATCTTAAAGTCAAATACGAACCAGCTCTATTCAAGATTGTCTAATCCAAAAAAAAAAAGAGATTATATTCTTGGTTTAAGATTGTTGTCGGTTTTGATATAATCTTAATTTTTTTCTCTGTGTATATTAACTCTAAATTTCCTGTAAAATATCAGATTTAACTAAAACTTACAGTTTGTTTTGAAGAAATCTATTGAACTGTAAAGGAAATTTCAAAATTCCGGCATCCTTTCCTTTATATCCTTGTTGGGTTAATGTCTTAGTTAAGAAAGCTTTGTCGAAAAATTAAAAAAAAATATTAAAATTAAATTGTTATGTGATTTGTTTACTATATTTATGCTTGGAAAAAATCTGGATATACTAAATATTAAAAATATATACCGATTTGTAGAATTTGTTAAACATGAATTTTGACAAAGATTCAAAAGAACAAACCGAAAAAAAGCCTGACTTATAATCAGGGAATCAAACCGAATCGAATTTCTGTTCCGGTTTCAGTTCTGGTACGTACCAAAACTAATGTTTCGGTAAAAGGTTCTGTTTAGGTTCTAGTTTATTTCGGTATTCGGTTCCGTATCGGTACCTTGGATTTTATTTCGGTATACAAATCTTTCAAACCGAAGATATAATAGAACCATAGCAACCTTCACAACAGAATGTAGTTATAAAGAGAGAAAATTAAACATAATCAATTTTACCCCGAAAACAGATGTCCTTATAATACTTGTGTAACTGAAGGACCAAGAAAAACTTTTGATATCTGATGGAATATTAAGATAACATTTACCTACCCTTCTGTTAGGTTAAGAATAATTAATTAAGGATTAATTAATAATATTTGGAAATTATTGAACCAAAATAGATGAAAATAATAAAATGAAAAATTAATTTTTATTCAAATATTAATATATACCAGATGGTCCCTTAATCTGACTTTTGAAAGTTTTTACTAACCTAACAGAAGGATTAAGAACATTTTTTTAATTTTGAAGCAATAAAACTGAAATATGCAAAAAATAAGCATCAGAACCGAAACTGTACCGGTACAATGTTTTGGTTCTTTTCGGTCATTTCGGTTCCAAAAATAAATGCTCCGAAATACCGGTTCTCAAAAAATAAATAATAACGGTTCCGGTTGCGGTTCTGGTTCTGAGTTTTAATCGGTTCTTTTCGGTATAGGGTTCCGGTTCGGGTTCCGGTTTGACACCCTGCTTTTAATGCAACAAAAACAGAAGCTTTTAAAAGATAACTGTCGAAGTTTAATACACGCACTGATTTAACCGGTAAAAAAGGATATAGATATCAGAATTAAAAAATTTTAAATCATGATAATAAAAAATGATACCATAAAAAAATTCAGTAAAACAATCGACATTTAAATGTTCGATGTGAAGATAAAACAAAAACCAAGTGGAATAGAAAACAAAAAGTCTAGAGTTTTGACCGACCGTTTATATCCTATATCATAGTCACGATTGATAATTTCCGAATGTGTGAAAACATATAAAACTGATGGTGACGCTACGATGGAAATCAAAAAGATTTTCCACAAAGACTATTTTCGACGATCGTCGACCTATTTTAGTCTCAAGGTCGTAGTAAGAAGACTCTGTGCAAAATCAGCAAAGGGACAAGTTTGCGTGAAAGACAGAAGGGGAGGGAGAGAGAAAGGGGAAAAAAAAAAAAAAAACAGAAAAAATATTTCAATCGTTACAAACTTCTGATAATTAAAAAATTTTTTTTATTTAAAAAATAACCGCAGTATTTTAAATGAATTTAAATGAATGAATGAATGAAAACCCGACTTGTGTTCGGTTTTGCCGATCGTATAGGAATTGAATAAAATTTGTACCAGGGGTCGGAAAAAAACACAATTACATTTTGGCATTGCGTATGTGTGCGTGGCAGCAGACACAAAATTGACGTTGCACAACAACTTAGCGATACAGCACAACAAGAGTCGTAAGCGTATTGCCCGAGCTGCACGATGAGCTTATACTATCGGTGTGCTCACGTCGCTGCTGCAGCGTAATTTGAAATGCACAAAAGATGGCGATGCGCCGAACAACCGTACCCATTTCTTACACAAATAAAAAGGAGAAGGCAAAGTTATCTTCACTGTGCCGAAGTTTTAATACACTTGCAAATACTCAGCCTAATATAGTTATCCGATTTAGACCGAATTTTGCAGAACTGTGTGACAGCAAATAATACTCATATTTGCTGAGCAAAAGAACGATAACATTAAAAACAAAAAGGTTTTTCATTCTAGGACCTATTTTTCGACTGATCGTTCCTATGTCAGGTATAGGATATAGTCATCCGATTTTAACCAACTTTTGCAGACCTGTGTGACAGCATGTAATACTCATAATTGCTGAGTTCAAGAACGCTATCATAGAGAACAAGAAAGTTGCGTGCAATAAAAAGAAGATTCTGTGCATAATTTCAGCTTGATAGCTTTAAAACTGACAGACGGACAGACGGACAATAATCAATCGACTCAGCTCGTCGTCCTGATCAAGAATATATATAGTTTATGGGGTCGGAAATGAAAATTGGACAAAACAGATTCTTGATCGTTTTTAATATCCGATCATCTGACTAGAATATCTTTTTATCAAATCCGGATAAGTCTAAAAAGACTTATTTTAGAGAGAAATAAAAATCCAATGAAAATGGATTGTTCAAACCTTCTACAGATATATTAGAATCATCATTACTTAGACGGGATTTACATGATGAAGCAAACTTCATGATGTTTTCTTAGTAGGCGAGAGATTCAAAGTCATTTCTTTACTATTCGTTTAAAAGGTCTGAAAGATTAACACTAAATTCCACGCCTACTAAGAAAACTTCATGAAGTTTGCTTCATGGTGTAAATCCCGACTTATTGTTTCCCAATACATCATTTCCCGATTGGATGAACGATAGTCGAGTTATAAGCAAAACAAATTATTACGCGGGGCAACATTGGCCGCAATCGTGATGGGCAGCACTTACACAGTTTGTGTGAGCCAACAATTTTAGTATATTACAGTTGGGCTTGACCGACTTTCTTAATTGTTTTACACAAAATTTTATGAATGAATCATACAGCAAGCTAATGAAAACTATTTAAATGAATGATTTGACCGACTAAGTTAGGCATAACGAAATAATTTTTAAGGATTTTCCAAACTTAATGAAACTAATGTATGGCCAATGATCAGCTTATTGGACTGAACCATTCACTAGACAAGATGAATTCAACGAATTGAATGAATAATTCAATGACTACTTGAGGCAAGCACAATCGGTTATTTATGATTATGAATGGCTGTGAATGAGGCAAATTCACTTAACGTCAGTCAAAAGTCGCCTTTTCGGTTGAAATGCGGCGTCAGGAACGAAAAAAGCGCAGGAAATGTGGCAAGAGGCGAGCTACTTAATTGTGGTATGCGTTGACCTGTTTACACTCACGCACACACACACACACACACACACAACACAGCTGTACGTGATGTGGAGCTGGAGCTCCAGCCTCCCCAATTCCAATGGTCGAAATTGTCTGTCGACTGGCAAAAGTTGTAAATATCAACAACAAATACTTACTTACACGCCAGCAAAATAACAACAACAACAACAACAAGTTGGCGCTGCTCTCTCGCTCAGCCACAATATTGTGCAATCCTACCGAAATACAAAAACCAAAACGTCTTGCAATGCTTTTTCAATTTTCCACAGAAACGAAAAATCAAAAAAAGTTGGGAGCATGGTCGCCACGCCGTTAGCTGCACTCGGGTGTTACGCCGAGGTACTTGGAAGATGGGGAAACCAGTTCTTTGGGGACAAAACGCTGCCAAAACAAAAATGTAAAGTGCTGACTGACATTTTTTTGGAAGATGCGGGCAGAAGCAGACAAACGGGTTTTGGTTTTTTTTTTTTTTTTGGCAAAGTGCATCCAGAAGTTGTAAGCATCATCTAGATTGGCATACCCGACTTGACTCAAATATCGCAGAAGCTGTGGATGAGCCGGAGAGTGTGAGCAGAGAGAGAGGCATGAATGAAGATGCAAATGAAATCACCAAACGTTTAACTGGGTGAAGGGAGGCGAAGCTGGGCCATTGTATGCTGTCAGCGAAAACCTGTCGCTGCGGCCCTAGGTCGGACCTCATATTTTAATGAGAAAAGTGAAAGTGTCAAGAAACGAACAAAAAAAAAAAAATGAAGCAAAATCTGTTAACAGCGAATAAATAATAACGCAGCTCAAATCTGAGCTGTGCTCATCATTTTGATGTTGAATAATTTGATGGAAAATTCACTAAAGTTACTAGATAATTGAGGCAACTTAGTATCCAGTCAAGTAATGATTTGACCTAGATGGGATTTAGCGAAAATCACATATTGAAAAAAATTCAATTACTGTTAAGCTGCGCCTTAAAAAAAGCTCATGTCTGCGCCTCAAGCAAGTTCCTACAAGAAAACATGGGGGAAAAAATAAATTTAGGGGTCATGAAAAAGTCATGAATTTATTTATGCTAAATTCAGTAACAAAAAATTGTAAGAGCCGAATTTAAAGGCGCATTGGCTCTCTTTCAATCTTTTTCTATTCGAAATCGTTAGTATTAAAAAAAAAAAGGTTTATAAGAGCAATCGAAAGCATTAAACATACGTGGGTTGCTATTTAAGTTTCTGGCCTAGGTCACTTCTAGCCATTTAAGGGCCAATTGGCCTTTTCCCAAATAAAGTTTGGACTTTTATCGCTAAAAGCTCCATACAACTCTTTCATGTGTGACCACGTTTGATATCGATTAACGATTAATCAAAAACTTACCTCGGCAGAAAAATGGAATTAACTCGTGAACATTTTCGTGCAATCATTTTTCACAACTTTCGACGTGGATTATCACGACAAGAGTGCAACGATGAACTTAAATCTTTGTATGGCGATGAAGCACCATCCTATAGCACTGTGAAAAATTGGTTTAATGAATTCAATCGCGGGCGACGCTCGCTCGAAGACGAAGGTCGTCCAAATACAGTCGTTGTGCCAGAAAACATTGATGCCGTGCGTAAACTGATAATGCAAGATCGTCATGTGACATACCGTGAGATAGAGGCATCCTTGGGCATTTCTTCTACCAGCATACATTCGATATTGCATGAACACCTGGGCCTAAAAAAGGTTTGTTCTCGTTGGAATCGCTCAAAAAAAGGCTCGTGTGGATTGGTGCTAAGAAATTTTGAAAAAATATAATCGCGGTGTTTCAAAAGACGTTTATAAGATCGTCACAGGTGACGAATCATGGATCTATGCTTATAAGCCCGAAACAAAACAGCAATCGACCGTGTGGGTCTTCGAAGACAAGCCAAATCCAACGAAAGTCGTTCGTGAAAGAAGCACTTCGAAGCAAATGGTCGCCTGTTTCTTCGGTAAAACTGGTCATGTGGCGACTGTTCCGCTTGAGCAACGTAGAACGGTCAATTCTGAGTGGTACACCACAATTTGTTTGCCTGAAGTCTTCGGAGAAATTCGAAAAACGAACAAGAGAAGACAGATCATTGTGCACCATGACAATGCGAGCTCTCACACATCAGCTCACACCAGCGCCTTTTTGACCGCCCAAAACGTCGAATTGATGGGTCATCCGCCGTAGAGCCCTGACTTGGCACCCAATGACTTCTTTTTATTCCCGCACATCAACGTGGTCAACGATTTTCGTCGCCAGAAGATGCTGTTGAAGAGTTCCAAAACCATGTTTTGGAGGTGTCTCAATCGGAGTGGAAAAGGTTCTTCGACAATTGGTTTGAGCGCATGCAAAAGTGTATAAATCTTGCTGAAGAATACTTTGAAAAAACAATAATACCATTTTTGATCATAAATATTCGCGTTTTCATTATTAGGCCAGAAATCTATATAGCAACCTACGTATAGCTGCCATAGAAACGGTCGGACAAAAAACTAGTTCTGGTGAGAAAAACCTTTTTGTTTTCCATCGTATCGAGGTATATTTTAGTTTCATAATTCTGGAAAAATGTATTGAAATCGGATGAAATCGGTCGGAAAATGTGTTTTACTAAGAAAAGATTTTTTCTCAATGATTTTGAATTTATAAATATCTGTTATCCATCTCCTATATATATTCTACCGGATAAATCAGTTGGAGTAAACTTTTGCAAGTGTATTAAAACTTCGACACAGTCGAAGTTAGCTTTGCCTTCTCGTTATTCATATATTTAATTGTACTAAATAAAGTTTAGTCGTTTTTTTAACTGAAATTTAATTGAAATATTATTAAATTCCTTCAGCTGAGTTAAATTTTGTTTAATTTTCGAACTAAAAAATTGTGGCTCTACGGTTACATGTGAACGGCAAAACACAATGTAAGCAAAAGAATCGCAGTAAATTGCAATCAGCTGTCAAATTTTACAATTAAAATTATTTGTATGATTTTATTTAAATAATATAAACTGAATCCGTAAGAAGACTTAAGGAGCGCAGAGAGATTAGATTAGATGAGCATAGACCCCTTTTTCTCAATTAGACGATTTGTAGGTGTTTTTGCTTTCGGTTGCATAAACTACTTCTTGTAGTGTTTATCACATTTAACAAATTTCGATACTACTCATACTCATTAATTCAAAATTCCATTTATAAAATCTTATTTATTTTTCTGATTCAGTAAGAGGCACCTGGTTAAACGGTCCGCCTCCAGTGGCTCTGGTCTCCTTTCTAGTTTTATCACACCTGTAAGTGACAACAGTAGCTCCAAAAAACACGCGCTATGATCCAAGACGTACTTATATGAAGCCATCTGCCGATTTTACGATATGTCCATTGGCATTTAGCTGATGTGCCAATATATTTCAGGCTGCAGTCACAGTTACCCTGTCGGCCTTTAAGGAGTTGCCGACTAGTCCTAATGCTTCTTCACAAACGCAAAGAAAACTTGGCTCTGAACTTCTGTTCCTTAATAATTTATTCAAATTATAAACATTTTAGGAGAATATTTTAATTTACTTACATTTATTGCGACATGTAGTCGTAGTTCAGTGAATTGCATTTTCCGACGTTGCCACTTTATTGAACTCAAATTGGCAGCTTTAATTATACAAATTGCATAATAAATACGCAAAAGATAATCATAACCATTTATGCGAATAAAATTAATTTTTGTATCTTTGTTTTAACACAAAAATCACTATTGTATAGACTTTAAAAACCAAATTCGATTAATTTCGAAATTCAAATGGAAAAAGGTGGCACCACTAAAATGCTGGCTTTTTCTGTGAATGACAAATTTAACTAGCGATTTAAAAAAATGTTAATAAAATAAACTTAGCATGCGAAAAGTTAAATCTGTTTGATGTATATTATTCAGAAATTGAACATTAATAAGGTTTGTTTTTATCAAAGTGCATTTTGAGGATTTTTTAGGATTTACACATAATTAAATCATCATTACTTACAGATGAGCTATAGTAGGGTTGCCACCCTCGCAATTTGGAAAAAGTCTCATATCTCCCACAATTTGGGCATTTTGTGATCTTATACAATATTCTTAAATAAACCATAGCCTGAGTAACGGGTATATCGAAGTCGAGCAGGGCCGACTTCAACTTACGCTCTCGTTTTCTGTTGCATAGTGTAATACCAATGCTAATTTATAAGACTCTGTCTAATTGTATTGGGAAAAGATTTAATCTAAGTCTAAATCTAATCTATACAATCCAAACAATCTAAAGTCATCTATCGAGCTTTCAATCTGTGCCGTTTTAAGGGTAGGATATGTGTCCCAAAAAAGGGTGGTAACACATCTCGGATCTGTTTTTGTATCATTAAATAAGATTAAATTTCTGTCCTGTGGTTCTTCAAGAGATTCAAACTTAGTTACAAAAAAAAATGGTCAATTATCGTGTGTTAAAACTTTCCCGATTTCGCGCATGAAGTGTTGAGCATGACTTGGCACTATTGCACAGATCGTTGTTGATGGCCGGCCCCATCCGTTGCGTCACGTTTGACACTTTGACCATGAACGCATTTCTTGGCGTAGGAAAATTGAAATTGAATCATGAAAACTGCCGTTGGTCGTAACGTCTTTTTCAGTTGTGATTGCTGTTGATTTTTTTATATATATTTTTTTTTTTTTTATAATTACTTCATTTGCAATCTTGCATGAGGCAATAGAAGAAACTTGGCCGTTAATTAAAAACGCAAACGCACAGGCAAATGAGCGCAAAAGATTGCGTGAGAGGGGGGAAGCGGGAGCGGCGGAAGCGGTGGGAGCGGGACGGGGATATCTGTTATAACAGCGGCGCCAAAATATTTTCACTTGACTTTTTTTTTTATGGCCACGCGAAGTTCACAGCCGCCACACCAGAGCGGCGGGAATTACACGTTATGCAATGAAGAGAAAATTTACAATAAGACAAAAGCGCAAAAATGAAAAAAAAAAAAAAAAAATGAAGACAGAAAATGAAAACAAAACCAAGCTGTGTGAGAGACACAACGAAAAAATGCAATGTCACTTTTAATATTAATAATAACTCAGCTCAGTTTGGGTTAAGCTGGACGACAGCATTTCGTATAATTCGAATGTAAACAACCGTTACGGCAAGCAGTTGTACAACAATTTGACTGCAGCAAGCAGTGCCTTGGCTTGGCCCATAGATGGCAGCACCAGCGCATTCTCAATTGGTTCTTTTCAAATTTGAACCTTCTTTTGATATATCAGGTATTAGGACAGACTTTGATTAAATCATTAGTTTAATTTTTAATTGATTTAAAGCATAAATAGGTGTATATTTTTATTTAATATCAAATAAATTGCTAGATTCATTCATTTTCATTTTACATTACAGATAGATTATACATACTTGGCAATTAAATTTTGCACCGAAGAGCGACTTAACTTTTATCGCAATCTAGAAGTCGTAATGCTCAGCTCATCCCCGAGTCACTGGCTTAAACTAATGATAATTTGAAGGATCCCATTTCTGGTTCTCCAATTGGTTTTCGACGGCCCTGGCAAAATCTGGCCAAAATAATGGCCATATCGTGCCTTTGCTCGTATCGCGTCCGTTTCCCGAAGCTTTTAATCGGTGGTCAATGGCTTGTTGGGCAAATCCCAATGATTCTGCAAGCTATTTATGCATTTGGCATGAATCTGCATAACAGCAAAGTGTTTTATTTAACGTCTTTACACATTTTTAAGCGTTTTTTTTTCTGCTACGTCATATTCATTCAAAGCCTCGAAACCAGTACTGGCAAACTGGAATCGATGGAGTATCACAGCCAAAAGCTTTTAATATCGTTTTATGGCTTGCGGTAGCATTTTTCTTGAAATTGGAGCAAAATAATAAAGCTTTGCGCGAATGACGTTTTGTTTGGCTGACATAATTAATTCAATAAGAAAAAAACAACTAAGAAAGTGGGTCAAGCCCGACTTTAATATACCCTGCAGCTGGCAAAGTTTGTATATAACATTTTAATGGTGTGACTGATGCTGCCTATCCTAAGTTTGTGTGAACTGATTAATAGGATGCTTCGAGTATTGTGTCGGATGCCTGTAACGCTGTTGCTTCAATCGGATGATTGGTTGAGGATTTATATAATATGGACCATTGATTTTAGGGTGTCCCGGAAATCTCTAGATTTTTCATGGTATCTAGTAACCGAACTAATTCCTGTCACCTTACATATAGAGTGCAATCGTTTATACATTCATAGATATACATTAATGGATCAAGAGCATTCGAGCACAATAGTACGGTAAGAGTAAAAATTCTTGTTCCAAGAGTGAATTTCTTGCTTTTCTATTTAAATTTGGTAAAACTTATGCTGAACCTAGGTTCGAACCGAATCCTTAACATAAAAACCTTGAACCTAAAATTTCTGAACCTTAACCATTGGCAAATTTTGGTACGAACTAGGGTTACCGGAAATATAATCGATATGGGCATTTCTTTTCTGACGTGACGTGACATTCGTACGATAAAATATTTTTAAAAAAATGAAAGAGACAAGTTTTCAAATTTTTTTTTTATATTTAGGTAGTAATTCAATAGCACTTTATTTAGAAAAAAAAATACAAGAATCGACCCAGAGGTTTTAAAGTTTTGGGTTTTGACTCGGATTATAAAATTGGAAAACTCTGCGAATTGAGAAACTATTTGTGAATGAAACTTTTTTCAGTAGTTTTATGAATATTATAAGTTTATTTTCCAATTTACCAAATATTAAAATCATTTCTCGTTCTTTTTTTATTAGCTTTTTTATATCTGACGTGACGTTACATAAATTTCATTTGTCAATTTCTTAGTGAAGATTATTTTTCCTAAATTATTTAATGATACAAAAAAATCAATTTTAATTGTAGTTAAAGTTTTGCAAAAAGAGTGGAATTGCTCAATGACTCTTAGGGCTGTAAATCTAAAAGAGAAAATGTACTGAAAAACTGGCCAAAACGTAAATTTGTACTTTCTAGCCCGATATATCGCTATCTGTACTAAGGAAAGCTTTAAGCTCACTAATTAAAAATATTTTGCATAATTACTTTTTCTAAATCACGAAAGAAACAACTTTTATTGACTTTTCTGCGGAAATGCCCATATATCGAATATCGATATTTTTGTCGAAAAAAACTATATATCAATATCGAATATTTTACAAACGCAATATATCGTATATCAAATATTTTTATACCCGTTACTCGTAGAGTAAAAAGGGTATACTAAGTTCGTGCAAATGTACGTAACAGGCAGAAGGAAGCATCTCCGACCCCATAAAGTATATATAGTCTTGATCAGAATCAATAGACGAGTCGATATAGATATGTCCGTATGCCCGTCCGCCCGTCTGTCTGTTTCTACGCGAACTAGTCTCTCAGTTTTAAAGATATCGTGCCTAAGTTTTGCACACACACTTCTTTTTACTGCACGCAACTAATATGTCGAAGCCGACCGGATCGGATGACTATATCATATAGCTGTAATAGAAACGGTCGGCCAAAAAACTAGTTCTAGTGAGAAAAACTTTTTTGTTTTCCATTGTAGCGTCACCAATCGTGGTATATATTAGTTTTATTTGCTTTCACACAATTCAGAAAAAATTTATTAAAATCGGATGACTATAGCATATAGCTGCCATAGGAACGATCGGTCAAAAAACTAGTTCTAGTGAGAAAAACTTTTTTTGTTATCAATGGTAGCGTCTTTCTAAAACTGCAAGGGCATTTGAAACATCGTCGTAGCCAATGTTAGCCTTGTAGCGTTTGTAAAGATAAAGAGAACCGACACCGCGATTCGGTTTGTTTCAAAAACCTTCTAACAGTCCAGGGGTGCCCACTGAAAGCATATAAAAGAGAAGCCAGCAATACATACAATCAGGGCTGCAAACCCAAAAAAATTTTGCGGAGATCCGGTTGGCGGGTTCGAACTAAAATTTGCCAATGGTTAGGGTTCAGAAATTTGAGGTTCAAGGTTTCTGTGCAAAGGTTTTGGTTCGAACCTTGGTTCGCCCCAAGTTTTACAAAATGTTGATAGAATAAATTGCTATTTTTTAAAAAATATAAAAAAATATTCCAAAATTCTGGATTTTTGTTTATTTGAACATATGAGTAAATTTATTTTCAAACGAGAAGGCAAAGCTAACTTCGACTGTGCCGAAGTTTTAATACACTTGAAAAACTTTACTCCACCTGATTTAACCGGTAAAATATATATAGAATATAGATATCAGATATTTAAAATTTTTAAATCATTGATAATAAAAAATTTGATACCATAAAAACAAACTTTTCTTAGTAAAACAAATTTTTCGACCGATCGATCCTATGGCAGCTATATGCTATAGTCATCCGATTTTAATAAAATTTTTCAAAATTATGTGGAAGCATATAAAACTAATATATACCAAGATTGGGGACGCTACAATGGAAACAAAAGTTTTCTTACTAGAACTACTTTTGGACCGAACGTTTGTATGGCAGCTATATGCTACAGTGATCCGATTTTGATACATTTTTCCAGAATTATGTGGAAACATATAAAACTAACATATACCAAAATTAGAGACGCTACGATGGAAAACAAAAAAGTTTTTCTCACTAGAACTAGTTCTTAGACCGATCGTTCCTATGGCAGCTATATGATATAGTCATCCGATCCGGCCGGTTCCGACATATTAGTTGCGTGCAGTAAAAAGAAGACTCTGTGCAAAATTTCAGCTCGATAGCTTTAAAACTGAGGGACTAGTTCGCGTAGAAACAGACGGACAGACGGACGGACGGACGGACGGAATTGAACTCGGCTCGTCGTCCTGATCAAGAATATATATCGTTTATGTGGTCGGAAATGAATATTTCTATGCGTTACAAACTTCTGGGCAAAATTAATATACACTTTTCAAGTGTATAATGAAATTTTTCAAAAAAATACTTCGAGTAATTTTTGGTCTATTCTTCTTATTTGGTCAGACAAAACTTAACTCACGCTTATATTAGACTTTTGCTGAACCGAACCGAAAGTTTTGGTTCGGAACAGGTTCAGGTTCAGCTATTTTTTACAAAAGAGGTTCGGTTCAAGGTTCGGTTCACAGTAAAAGAAAAGTCGGAATTCCGGGTTCGAACCGGTTCGGTTCAAAACCGGTTTGCAGCTCTGCATACAATTCTTTTTTTTCCACTGAAAAAATTGTTTATTCTTTAAATTTAGTAAACTTAGTTATATAGATACCAGAGATTAAAATGGTAACCCTTAACCGCTACTAACACTTTAAAAATTGTAACTGAAAAAATGTTTTGCTTATAGACGTAAACCCATACCCTTTATTAAATTAGCAGGTTACGTAACAGAAACAAATAAATGAGTTAATTTCGGTTATTACACTGTTTATAAAAATTTAGATTTACGATGAAAATAAGTTTACTTGATGTTTGCATATTTATTCCCAAAAATTTACTGATTAATTTTTTTTGCGCAGCATTGTGTGAGAGCAGAATGATTTTGACACAATCGTTCCATTTATGCAAATTAGGCTGTCAGCTTGACAAGTTGAGCTAATGTTTGCTGAATTTATAGTTAGACTTTTTGGCAATTTGACAAACAAATTTGATCTCTGACCCACAGTAAAGCGCATTGGACACCAGTCGATTTCCTCTTCAAATTACCTTTTACCGTTTAAACGCCTGTAATACTTCTACGTTTCTGTTTTCCTTTATTATCAAAGTTTGCACAATGAAAGAAGACAACTTTTACACAACGATGCTGCTTATTCCGTTTTGGCAAGCAGTTTAACCGGTTGGACTCAGCAAGCAGTTAGCCACTCACCCACAGATGGCGCCACCCCAAAGTCAAAGAAGTTCTTGTTTAGTTCTTTTTAAATGTTTTGTTTTTCTTTAATTTTTGCTGTTTTTACATATTTATTTCTTATGTTTTGTTTTGTTTTGCTTTTATTGTATACGTTATAGCGATTTTGTATTTGCAATAGTTTCGGTTGTTTTGCTATTTTATAAATTATACGCCAAGGTACGCAACGAAATGTGTTAACAACTTTTGGCTATTGCTGCTCTGTTCGGTTGCGTACATAAACAAATTTTGCTGTACGACATTTAATTAATGTTTCTTTTTTGTTTTTGTTCCTTCTAAAAGCAAATTTCTTTAATTTTGTTGTTTGTTTTTTGCTATAATTTTTTTAAATTTAACGTTTGTCTAATTTTGTTTGTTCGTTATTGTTAATTAACTTATGTCTGTAGCATTTGTTTTTGATTTTTACCTAATTATTAATCAACAAGAAAAAACGCTCTGTTATAGTTTTGTTGGTTTACTTTGTACCACACAAAAAAAAAAAACATATTTCTTTTTTTTGTTGTTGTTGTTATTTTTTGTCCAAGCAGCTACTTTAAAAAATTACAAAAAAAAAATCATTCGAAACTACTAGCGCATTAACCTATATAAACTTGAATTGTTTGTTTTTAGTAGGCTTAAGTAATTTTTTGTTATTATTATTTTAGTTTCAGTTGCATGAACTGCTTTAGTTTTTGCTTTTGCGTCTGCGTCTGCTTGAGCTAAACTGCTTGGCACTGCAGATTGATACTATTTTTGTAGTACGCGGGGCTCAGCGGCGCAAATGATCTCGTCTTTTCAATAGTTTGTGTATCGAGATAGTTGGCAACTTAAATGTAAGCGATCAAAATACATTCTAAACTATACGCAATGCAGAGTTTTTTTTTCACATTTGACAATTAATACAAAGTCTTCTTTCGCATTTTATTGGCCTTTGTTTAAGCTGGGTACCTAAAAAAGCCAAAAAAAACCAAAGACTGAATTCCAACCTTATTTAACAGAAAGTAGTTACAAAATGGGTAAATTAAACACAACAGTGAATTTCGTGAAATCAAAAGCAAATTCGTTGATTTTGATTCGCTTTCGTTTGCTGAACAGCTTACTAAATTACAGAAATTACAGAAAAACCCGTGGGTTAGAGCGAGACGGACATTGTCATGAAAGTACTCAGAGTCCGAAATGACAACGAACAGCTGACTTATTTCTAAGTGAAATGGTGTCGACTGAGCAATCGTTGAGTCTACATATATTAGTATGTACGGTCACACTAGCAAGCAAAACGAATTCAAATCGAAATAAGTCACGGAGCTGATTTCCTTAAATCTTATAAAGGGTGATTTTTTAACTACACTGGTTTATACAGCTCTCGCACGTTTCGTGTTTTGTTTCACTGTCAAACATCTTTAGTTTGGTCTATAATTTAACCATGCATCGACTTACAAACGAACAACGCTTGCAAAATTATTGAATTTTATTATCAAAATGCGTGCTCTGTTAAGGAAGTTCATCGCGCGCTTCTTCCATTTTATGGTCAGTTTAATCGACCCACTGAAGCGGCTATTCGGGCTATTGTGACTAAATTTCGCACCAAATTTACATTGTTGGACATTAAATCACCAAAACCCTTACGTAGAGTGCGAACTGAAGAAAATATCGCAGCTGTATTGGCCAGTGTTAATAATGACCATCAATTATCGATTCGTCGCCGTTCGCAGCAATTGGGCCTCTGTTACTTAACAAAGTGGAAAATTTTGCGGAAGGATTTAGGTGTGAAGCCTTTCAAAATACAGCTGGTGCAAGAATTGAAGCCGAACGACCTACCGCAACGTAGAATTTTTGGTGATTGGGCTCTTGGAAAGTTGGCCGAAGATCCACTTTTTTATTGAAAAATTGTGTTGAGCAGAATTGTCGATTTTGGAGTGAATATCAGCCAGAAGCATTGCAAGAGCTACCAATACATCCAGCAAAGTCACAGTTTGTTGCGGTTTATGGGCTGGTGGCATCATTGGACCGTACTTCTTCAAAGATGATGCGAATCGTAACGTAACTGTGAATGGTGAGAGCTACCGTGAAATGATATCCAACTTTTTTTTGCCCAAAATGTAAGAGCTTGACTTGCATGACATGTGGTTTCAACAAGACGGTGCCACATGCCACACAGCACGCGCAACAATGGACTTATTTTTTTGAATTTTATGTGTTTTTTTTTTAAAACTTTCCTATAGCTCTTAAAAAATTACCCTTTAGTGTGACCATAATTTTCTTAATTTTTCTGGGCACACTGCACATTTTGTATGAAACAGCTGTTAGACGAAAACGAAAGGAAATCAGTTTCAGGAGTTCCACTAATAAACTTTACCCCAAAAATGAAAGGCTTATTGCATAGGCCGAAAACCTAATAACATAACAAAAGGTCAGCTATAACATTTAAAATAAATACTTGAATAAAAATATAATTATATTTATTGTGGTTACAATGATTTTTAGCTCAACTCAATTTTTGACTTGGTTGAAATAAGGAAACACTGGAATTTGATCTGTTTGGTGCTATACCAAAGAAAACTTAACATAGAAAGACAATTACAAACGCCGCCTAACGTTTCACTCAAAATAAGTCAATTTGAGTTCGCTCTCAGTTTCGCTCTCTGAGCTTATTTTTGACTATATCTGTCTCGCTCTAACCACAGTCTTTTCCTATTGGAACAAATACGTTGAGTAAAGTAGGGTAACAGCAGTATCTACATTTTAATTGTCCCTTAACATCACTCAAAATTTGTTCGAGAGTGGCTCTCTATGTTATAATTCTCTCTGCTTGATCTTTCTTAAGTCACTACACAGAAAAGAAAGTTCATTTAGATTCACTTGGAATATTATAATTAGGGAATAATACCGTAACCGGAACCGTTAACCGAAATAAACCGTTTCAAGCCACGTACCGGTATCGAAACCGAAACCGATATTACTTTTTCTTTGAGTACCGAAAACCGTTAACCGTTATAACCATACCGAAACGCTTATACCGGTACTATTTCAGTTTCTTGTTAAAATATTCAACTGGTAAAATGGCAATAATTACACTGAGAAGAAAGTCTTACATTTCAGAAATTCGCCCTTACAGAATATTCAGAAACAAATCCTCTTTTTAAGATACAGAAAAAAATTTCTTAAAAGTGTTAAAACTTTTCTTTGCTAAATAATTAAATGTAAAGGATTTTTAAGTCTTAGAAATAGAAATGCTTGAAAAATCATAGTATCAATATTAGAAATGAAGTTTCTGGAGTTTGTTAAAATTTCGCTCTACAAAAAAATTTGATTTAATATTTCGGAAAATTTTATGTCAGGTAAAGCTTAGACAGATTTTATGCTACCAACTGTTTTTGTGCTTTTTAGAGGTATATTAACCTGATATTTGACTATTTTACCAGCCTTTTATGAGCTATTTTAGACCGTACTCTTTTAGTATGGGTTCAAATCTATCCAAATCACTAAATATCGCATTTTTTGGCGAAAATACGGCAGAAAATCGAGCATTCCGTAATTCTTGGTTTCAGGGATACCACTGAAAGCCTTAACGAAATTGTTCGTCCAAAAATAAAAAATGCTCAAAATCGGTAAAAAAAAAAAAAACACTTATTTATGTGGGATATTCGTAGAACCTATTTGTAGTTCTATTACATCCATTATTTTTTGGGATATCTTGAAATAATTTAAATTTTTGAATATTAAAAAAATTTATACTGGTACCGGTACGTACCGGTCTACCGAAATAAAAATCTGAATACCGTATTGGAACCGAATACCGAAATAACCTGAAAACCGAAATAGAACCTTTAACCGATATTCTTATTTCGGTACGTACCGGAACCGGTACCAGAACCGATATTCGTTTCAGGATTAATCCCTGATTATAATATTGATTTTATAGGGATATTAAAATATCCATTTTCATATACTTTTTGTTGTTTTTCTGCTCTATTGGATTCAATACTAAGATGAATATGGCTGTATTTAATCTCAAATAGATGGACAAAAAGAATATTATAATATCCCGTCCTAAAAATATATACCATAAATATCTTTTCTGCTGTTGTTGAGCCACTGGAGCTTCAAATGTGATTAGCTCTTGAAATCCACCTACAAGTGTTGTAAAACGTTTTTGCATTTAGCTGTTAGCGCCGCTGAGCCCCTTTGGTTTGTGTTTGTGTGTATGTGTGCGGTATAATGTCTGGTATATGTGTGTGTGTATGACAGACAGAGGGGAAAATTTGAGAGTACAGTTTATCATATATAATTGTTTGTATATAAAGAGAAAGGCACAGATGAAATTATTATATAATTTGTTAGTGTATTTCGTATATATTTGTTCTTTCTTTTTCTTTTTTGCTTGTTTAAAGTTTATCTAAACTGGAGGAGGGGGGAAGGAGAAGTTTTTTCGGTTTGTTCTACAAAGAGTGTAAAAATTTTAGGTTCTTCTTTTAGCTTAGATCAAGATGTGGAAAAATTGACAGTGGTTTTTGTTGTTGTTGTTGTTGTTGTGTTTCATTTGGTGCCTAGAAAAAATGTAGTTTCTATGGTAATTCGTTGATAGTTTCATTATATACACTATATATATACTCATTAATATATGTTCGTATGTAAGTATTATGTTTGGTATGTATACGTTAGTATATTGTTACTCTCTAAATAGGTTATTCAATTTCTACTACTCTGTTATAAATGCTACGTTTTGAAAATTGCTAATTGTTGCCGCTTTGAGAGTTAGTTACTAGGTCGTTCCCATTTGGTGTGTGTATATATAAAAATAGAATCATTCTTAGTGTTGTTTTTGTTTTTGGCACTGAACTGAAAGAGAGAGGAGAAGATTGTCGAAAGGTGCTTCGCGTGTGTTGTTTGTTGTTCTTGTTGTTGTTGTTGTTGTTGTTAAGTACCTAAGTAAATTCGTTTTCATGAAGTTGGGCAACAACGCATTTGAGGGCTTAAACCTTAACAGCTAACAATTTTCTATTGCTTTCCAAATACTTGTGTTGTTTTGAGCTAATCTACATAAAATACAATGCGCACATGCTTCCTATATACATACACATTTTTTTTTTTTTTTTTTTTTTTTTTTTTTTTTTGCATTTTTGTTTGATTTGTTTAAACTTTAAGAGCTAATCACAGAGTTGATGATTTTTGTTCACAAATTTCCATCATGTATGTATGTATTTAGTACTCCTATAAGTATTCATATATATATGTATATGTATATCGCATATAACACTTGGTAGAAACGGAAAACGATCTAAACAAACTTCTTTGGTTTTTTTTTTTGTTGTTGTTGTAAGATTTCTTTTTTTTTTTTTGATACCGATTCCATTTTGGATGTTTTGTTAAACTTATGAAAACCGTAGATTGCACTAAAAACAGTTTATTTGCTTCGTCATTAGAGAACGTACTAAAAGTAAGTATATCTAGTTTACATGCTTGCTTGCTTGCTTAAGGGTGATTTCAAATTTAGCAAGTTTCAGTAATTGTAGCAATAACAATACATAATTTCCAGTTAAAAATTAGTTAGGCTAGCATACTTTTGGGCTTTAAGCATAAACATACAAATAAGCACAATATTGCAAGTCGCAAGTGTTTATACCCTAGAAAGTCACGACTTTTAGTGTGAGAGCAAAAAGTTTGTAGATCAAAAGATCGGGCTCCAGTTCAAATAAAGATTCCTGCTTTCTGTAAGTTATAAAAAAATTATAATCAAAATAGAAATACAATAAAGTACGCCACTTTTATTTCAAGTACAAAATACTTGGTACAACTCGGCTGAAACCCTTGAGAGAATTTCTTAAAACCGTCGACGGGCGAGACCAAGAACGAAGTCCGTTCCTCACACTTCCAACCCAAGTACCAGTTGAACGAGCATTTTCAACAATAAGGGCCGTTTTCTCATGTTCATGTTTTTGTAAAACTAGTTGCTCTTTGAGAAAATCTATGTTGCCTACTTTTAGGTCGCGTTTAAAATCGCATCCGAGTCGTCGAAGACACAAACATAGACATTTAAAAGCAACCTAAGAGTAGGCAACTCAATTTTATCCAAAAAGCACCTGGATTTGGAAAACAGGAACATGAGAAAACGGCCCTAAAGTTTGTTCCTTGTTATCTAAAAAAAACATGGAAAAAAAAACATCTTCAGAAAGAAATAATACCTCTTACCTTAAGCTAGATCGGGTCAAGTTAGATTCCCGCGGGAATACCAAATTTTCCGAAAGATTTTTTTTCAGTAGGAAATCACATGAAAATTGTTTAAATTATTAATTATATATTTATATTGTGACATTTAAAAGATTTTCAAATATTTCTGACCTGCCTGAGGAAGTATTTAAATTCGGGATTTGCGGAACCCGCGGAAATCCCGTCCTGCTTCCATCTCTAGTTAAATTGGAGAGGTTGCTGGAGTTTCGCCAACCTCTCCCCCTCGTGATGTCGCATACTGTACATACCTCTCACTCTTCAGTCCAGAATGTGTCTGAAAAGTGAGATTAACTACGGGACAATTAGGAGGCTTGGATGAAACCAGATCGATAACTAGGCATAATCTAAGCTAGATTAGCCGATATAATTTTGTTTCCGTGGACTCAGGGCAGGACGTACTCCTTATCTTTCTCTTCCCATCGTTGCGATCAGCCAGAGCCTTTGTGCTCATTGAGGTTTGCCCATGCCTGCCTTACGATTCTACAGGTTAAGAGCGCATGTTATTTCTGGTTTGCTTTATGATGGAAAATATTTCATAAAATGAGCCTACACGTTGCCATAGGCATACCTAAGTTCTTCCTATCGGAAAAAAGATTGGCTATAGTGCCCTGCCTCGCAATTGCTTTCCATGTTCCCGGTGGTTTTGTTGAACGTGGATGTCGGAATGCTCTGACAACTTTTCGAGTCAAGCGACTCGGAAAATTTGTTCTGTATTGAGTGCTTCCTTAATGGCGTCTTAAACTAAGCAGATCTTAAACAAACTATTCTTCTTTTTTTAAGTGGACCGAGGTTTGAACCAAAACCTGTAGTTCAGGGGCTCCAGAATCGAACTCATT
The DNA here is from genome assembly GCA_018904225.1 of Lordiphosa mommai. Taxonomy (NCBI): domain Eukaryota; kingdom Metazoa; phylum Arthropoda; class Insecta; order Diptera; family Drosophilidae; genus Lordiphosa; species Lordiphosa mommai. The sequence goes on along the minus strand of JAEIFT010000491.1, from coordinate 58,337 downwards.
GTTCGAACTCCCGAACCGAGCCTCATATATTTTTTTTTTTAGATTTGCTGCCTTGATTTAAGCACCTATTTTGCGAGCACACTCGATCGTTTTGATAGGCCTGTTTGAGATCGCAATGCCTGCTAAAACACATTAGCTGAAAACGATCAAGCTGTTTGCTTGTACGAGCAAAATAATATGAGCGATTTAGCTCAGCGGCGGCAACATAATCGAGGGTGCAGCGAGCGGCGCTCATACTTTTTTTTACCATTCTACAAAAGCAACCGAAAAAACAAAAAAATTGCTCTGCTTTCTTGATCGTGCTTCGAGTCAATTTCACATCAAGAGCTCGCCCCAACTCGTTAAGTATGAAATGCGAGCAAAACAAGCCCTTTGCGCCTTTGTGTATACTGGTATGCTCCAGCTATTAACTGATCCTGCAAACATCGCCCTTACTTGTGACACCATTTTGATACTCTTAAAATTTGCCTAAATTTGAAATCACCCAAAAGTGTCGGCATTTAAACGTCGTAATAGTTATTGCTATCGATTAATCATTATCGTTATCGTTAACGCTATTGCCTAACGCCTATCGATTTTGTTGTAGTTACAGTTACAGTTTACAGTGTTAGAAAATTCCCTAAAGCTTGCAGAGACAGAGATAGTAAGAGAGAGGGAGAGAGACAGTTTTGTCTCCGCTTAGTCCATCGACGACTGTGGCGATTTGACAAGTAGCAGCTCATTGTAATCGCTATCCCTGTCCTCATTGGTGTCATTGAGACTCTGCTCTCGCTGATCCATGCGCCGACGCTCGCTAATGATGCGCAAAATGTCTGCCGAGTCGGATTTACTCAAAGCCGGCGTGTCTACTGGGGCACTTTCCAGTGTGGCCACGCCGCCACCGCCTCCCCCCAAAGAGGGCAGCAGCAACGAACTCTCATCCATATCCGCATCCTCGTCGAGTGCCTGTTGCTTGAATAATTGCTTAGTGCTGCCGCTGCGACTACGGGGAGGCATGGAGCGTGGCACGGACAACAAAAGACTGCTGCGTCCGCAGCCCTGATCCACGGACTGGGACCAGCCAAAGGGTCGACGCGTTGTCGTTATCGGTACGGTGGGCGTAAGTAGGGGTAGGGCCATGGGCATGGGCGTGGGCGTTGGTGCTATGCTGCTGACTACGGCCACTGCATCCACTTCCACGCCGGGAAGGCAGCTGCCGGGTTCGCTCAGCTCGCCGACATTGTGGCGCGGCACATCCGCACTGCGCACGCTGCGTATGTCGACCTCCGACTCGAGGCTCTCGAAGATCGTGCCCCGTCTGCAGTCGAGGGCGTCCCCGCCCCAGGGCAGCGAGTCGCAGCTGGTGCGCTTGGCCTCCAGATTGCGTCGTCGTATGGCCTGCTCGTCCAGCGAGCGCTCCTTGGACAGCACGCCGCGCTTGCGGAAGCCGGCGGCGGCCGAGGCGCGTCGCCCGCGGCGACCCAGCGGCGGCAGTTGCAGCCCCGGCTCCATGGAGGAGGAGGCTGCGCCTGCCGTCGCCGCATTGCCGAAGGGCGAGCCCAGCACCTGAGGCGACAGCGTGCCGCCCATCTCGGTCAGACTGAGGCCCAGGCCGAGTTGGAGGCCATTTGGTGGCTGATTAAAGTACTGTACGGTTTGGCGGCGTTGCCCCGCTCCCGCCGCTGCACCCGCCTGGCCAGGTCCCTGGCTCTGGCTGGGGCTGGCCAGTGGAAACTTCTTGTCCAGCGACGGGGTGCTGTAGATAAAGTTCTTCGGCAGCGACTTGACCTTGGCCAGGGGGCGCGGGGGAGCCGGCGCCTTGGCCTGCGCCTCCGCCAGCTGCTGGCACAGCTTCTGCTCCTGGGCAAACTCCTGCTCGCGCACCAGCTCGCGCTCGAGCTCCACCTCCATGTCGAGCTCGTCTTCCATTTGCTTGTGGCTCTCCTCGAGGTGTTTCATCAAAACAGCCACGACGACGTTCACTAAAACGAATTGCGCCATTAGCACGAATATCACAAAGAATATGGGAGCAATGACCGAGCTGACGCAGCAATTGCGCACGCAATCGGCCGCGTCATCGCAGTTATCCCTCAGCGTGTCCTTCATGATGCCGTTCCAATTATCGCCAGTCGCTACGCGAAACAATGTGAGGAAAGCCATGCCAAAGTTGGCGAAGTGCGCGTGCTCGCCCAGGCCCTGGCAGGGTATTTCATCGGAGCACTCGAGCCGGCCGAACAGCTCCACGCCCAAGGCCGCAAAGATGAAGAAGAGCAGGAAGAACAGGAGGCCCAGGTTGCCCACCTGCGGCAGGGCCTGCATAACGGTGTCGAGCAGAGCCCGTATGCCCTTGGCCATCTTCAGAAGTTTGAGCACTCGTGCTATGCGAAGTACCCGCATCACCCGTATGATGGTCGGATTGATGGGTATGATTTTCGTTTCCAGCTCCTCGAGCACTATGCCTACTATAGAGAGCAGAACAATTCCCACATCCAGTTGATTCCAGCGATCCTTCAGATATAGCTTCCACCCCAAAGCCACTAGCTTCATATTCGCCTCTAGTATAAATACGGCCGTGAAGAAATAGTTGAAGATTTTCAGGGCATACTTCAGGGCGTTGGGCATCTTGTAGTACTCCATGGCCATGGTCACCACATTGAGGCCTATGACGGCCGCTATGGCCAGATCGAAGTACTTCGACGTGACCACATTGTGCACAAACATGCGCGTGGGCGAGTAGTTCGTGTAGTACGGCGGTTCGTGCATTCGCCGCCTCTTCTTCTCCATTTGCAGGGCTCGCTTGGCCGCCCTGCGTATCTTCTCCTCCTTCTCCTGCTCCTCGCGACAACGATGGAAGTTCTCCACCACCACGCCGACAAACATGTTCAGCACGAAGAAGCCCACCAGCAGAATGAAGGCAATGAAGTACAGCAAACGCCACTCGTTGTAGTTGACAATGGGCTGTTGATCCACACCCACTGCATCCAGTCCCGTGTACATGATGTTTACCCATCCATCGCGCGAACTCAGCACGAACAGCGACATCAGAGCCTTGCCCAGATCATCGAAGTTGTATTTGCGATTCGTCCACACATTTCCCGGATAGCTGCGACACTCCGCGGCGGTGCGCACATTCTTGATGTTCTCGCCCTCGCAATAGTAGAAGGTGCCCTTGAACAGTTGCACGCCCAGGATGCCAAAGATAATGAAGAAGGTGCAGCAGATCAGCACAATGTTGCCGATGGGACGCAGGGACGATAAGAGCGTTTGCACGACTAGTTTCAGACCCGGGGCGCGGTTGATCACACGCAGCGGCCTCAAGGAACGAAGTAGCCGAAACACCTGCGAAAAGAAAACAAACGGACGAGTGTAAAGTAGCGAGTAGCACCAGCGAATAACGATCAGTATTCAATTTAAATTCTTTTGCAAAACGACTCAAGTAGTCGCCGACTGAAATGATGAACCAGCGAACTTGAAAAGTAACGAAATGAAACGTAACGTGACCATTAAGCAAAGCCGGTTTATTGGGTAATGAACGGATAATGGGTGGGTGAGCGAGTGAGATGGGAAGGTACTATAACTAAATACATAAGCATACTAAATGTTAAGAAACAGTCGTCTGCTTCAGATATATATGTACAGGTACTGGAAGAGAAGGTAATCCTAAAAAGGGCTTCCAGTTTCGGTGTCCACCGAAGAAATCGTCGAATAAGTTCAACGTTTATCGTCGAACCAGTGACCAGTGTACAGAACGTCTATACGCATTTAACACTAAAAAAGGTATTGCGTGTCACGATTACTAGACAACAAGCGGATACTGCTTTAATTCTCGAAGAAATATTTGGTGAAAAACCATGGGAACTACTGCCTACCCGAAAAAGGCACAAGGAGTATAATGAAGGAACCATATCCATCCTTTTAAATAATGAATATTCTTAATCATATTCAGGAGTCGTGATACAGGTACTCCACAAGGGTAAGGGGTACGCACTAGAGGTGCGCTCATGAGCGATTTTTCCTTCTCGTAACGCACGATTCGCGAAATATAAATGTCTTCACGCACACAACTTTTTGAACATTTTACGATTCATGCACGATTAAAGGAGGGTTCACGAATAATCACGCACGATCAACCGCCCCCGAATTTTTGCGTCGAGAGGCTTTAGTTCTATCATGGGTGTTATGGCCTCACTGCGAGCAGCGGTTTCACGAAATCAAAAGCAGTTTTTGGAATAATGTTATTAATCAAATATAATAGAAACAGAGTTTCGTGAATATTGCTTGATTTATATTCACGGTGTTTAACTTTAACACGCACGGATCATGAATACACAAGCACGAAATTCTGTTTTTTTCCACGATCACGTCGTGACATACCTTGACACGTTTAAATTCACGACACGCGCGCACCTCTAGAACGCAATACTCACTACTACGATCAATAAATGGTGCTAGCTGTGAATGTCATTACCAACGCCACCCTGCACTATGAGATCGCATGATCGCATCATCTGGGCAAGAAAAGTGGGCATGCAAAAAAAGAACTTGTACGTCCCTCTAAAGCTCATCGAAGAGACCCTAACACTAAGTAACATCGTCAAAACATCTAGACCTCACACTCGTCAGGAAGCTTGACTGACTGACTAAACCTCGAAGAGCGAGACAGGAAAGCCACTGTCGCTCTTTATGCATTTACAAAAACTATCGAGCTCAAAAAAGGGATTACCCCAAACGTAGTTCGACATAATAACACTGCAATTATACAACCTGCCTTAGGGAATTTCGCCATAGACAGCCCAAGAGCGCAGGTTCTTCGAGGTACACACGGTGATGCTGTAGATGCTATTCTAAACATCCTTTTCATTAGGGAGATGGGTCTTAGAGTAACGACGCTATTCGCACTACGCACAAGAGACTCGAAGCAATGGAGCACAACCAATTTTGGTTATACACCCCATTTAGGTCCCATACGAATTTGCGAAATAGGGCGATTCCACCTATCTCCTTCCCGAAAACGAAACTGTCGGTATGCTTATTGCAACGTGCAGACTCATTACATGGGATAAGTATTTTCGTAACTGACCAGCAGTAGACACTGAGCGGCAGTGAATAAGGTTTTTACAGGTCACTGACTAGGTGTCCCCTATTACGACTTCTGCTGAAGTTATAGAGGCGAAGAGACGGTGGAGTTTATCTAACTCTTCTTCAGCTTGTGATCCACAGGGGAACAACCTAAGGGCATCAGCAACAATCCTAACCCTAACCATCAACAGCCGAGTCGATGTAGCTATATCCGTCTGTCTGTCCATAAAAACTTCCAGAGATGGTAAGAGCCAGAGGCTCAAAATGTAAGGAACGTATACTCCCTATACTTGCAGGCAGATCAAGTATTATTTACATATTTTTACTGCCCCTGAATCCCCAGAAACTTCAAAAAATACTTGCAGGCAGATCAATAATTATTTAAATTTTTTTTACTGCCCCTGAATCCCCCGAAACTTGAAAAAAATGTGTCGCTACACGAACTATGTTAAGTGCGCCATTGAATCAGAGAAAAGTTAACATAGAAAGGCTATTCGAGACCCCGCCTACCGTTTCACTCAAAATAAGACAGCTGTTCGCTCTCAGTTTTGCTCTCTGAGTTTACTGTTGACTATGTCTGTCTCGGTCTAACTACAGTCTTTTCCTATAGGCAAAATATCTACATAATGATTGAAGGTTAACATCACTTAAAATTAAGCGTCGTTTTAGAGTGGCTCTCTATGTTATATTCTCTCTGGGTTGTATGATATAATGTTATCCTACGTGTCTACATTTGGAAATTAGATGATTGACAGGTGCTTGAGTGAGAAAGCTGGATGGTGCAAGTGGGAGACAAATGCTGTATTAATCAACTGGAATAAATGGGTTGTGCTTGCGGGATGAGAGAGAGAGAGAGCTGATTATAATTATTTATATACAACGTTATGAAGGCGAATTAACAACGGGGAGTTTTGGGTGAAGAACTACACACATAAAATCACAGAAAAGTGTTGATTTTTTTTTTTGGGATTGTTACTCATTTAACTCATTAAAAGCAGCGAGAATTTACCTGCAGATTTTTTGTAATACCCGATTTACCCGATGTTATACAAAATGTGATAATTTTGAGTGAAATGTTTGGAAAAATTTTGAAGGAAAGATTTGTGGAATTTTGTCAAATGCGTGTGTGTGTGTGTGTGTGTGAGACAGAAAGAGAGACTGTTAGTTAGTTAGAGATAGCCAATTTGAAAGTAAAGAAAGCACAGAACGAGTAGCGAGTAGCGAGAGCTTTTGATCCGCGTGCGCAACAGCAGCCAAATAATGTACGCGGTGCCAAGTTGTTCAGCTTTGTTCTTGGTTCGGTTGGGTCTGATGTACTTGTTGTTGTTGTTGTTGATGTTGTCCCATCGCCCGTCGCCGTTATTGTTGTTGGTGGTGGTGGATGGTTGTGCTGCACATAAAGCCATCAACGCCCCACGCACTTACCCTTAAAATCCCAAATATCCGTGGACTCGATTCGCTAATCAATGACATTAACAAATCAATTATCGAAATGGTAACCAAAGATCCATCCATTATATTCCAGCCGGATGTGAAATATGCATCCGTGCCATAAAACATGCCCGTGGCAACTACCTGCGAATGGTTAAAGTGGCAACCAAAATCAATTAGTGGTCGACCGGCGCCCGCCCCCTGCCCCCCATTATACCGCACCTTAATGAACATTTCGACGGTGAAGACAACGGTGAACACGTAATTGGCTATTGACAGGAACAATCTTTCGGTGCTGCTTGGAGGGATGTTTGGTCTTTCCATGGCCAGTGTAATGCAATTGAGCGCAATGAAGAGCAATACAACATTGTCGAACCACTTCTGATTTACAAACCAGGAGCAGACTTGCCGGAACCTGTGCAGGAGGAGGAGGAGGGGGGTGAATGAGTAGTTGCAACTGGAGTGGAATTTCCGCTTTACCTGTTCTCCTCCGGAAACACGTACATCGAGTAGGATTCCCGTTCGGCTGTAAATTGTTTGGGCTTCAGCCGTTCAATGAGAATCTTCAACTTGGACACGCGCTCCCCACTGGGAACCATGGAATGTTGCTGCTGCTGCTGCATTTCTTTGGACAGGATTTGCTGGGGCTGGCCACCGGCTGGTGCCAACTGCTGCGAGTCCTGCTGCTGCTGTTGTTGCAGCAACTGCTGCTGATGCAGCTGCTGAAGCTGCTGCAGCTCCTTCTCCTCAAGTCGCTTCTTCAGATGGTAATGGCTAATGGAATTCTTGCGCTTATCACGCGCCTCCATATACTGTTGCAGCATATTGTCCGGCTCATTGACACTGCCATAGGACTTCTGCCACTTGTCCAGATCCAATTTGGAATTTGTGTACGACAGGGACTTGCGATTGGCCTCCAGATTGTGCAGATTCAAATGCGACGTCTTGCTGAAGGCCAACTCAATGGAGCTCATGCGTCGCTGGCCAGCACCCGGCTTTAGTTTGGGTGGCTGATTAAGATTCTGATACACCTGGGAGTTGAAGATGCAGGCCGAGGCACGCCGACTGCTCGGACCACTGCCAATGCTCAGAGTATTGGACAGACGACGTATGGAGTTCTGTGGACTCAAGCGATTGGTGTCCTTGGTGCTGCTGGAGGAGTGGGTGGGGCCGGAGCTTCTCAAGAGGCAGCTGTTATCGCTGCCATTATTCAGCTGCTGCTCCTCCTCATCGTGGGCACTGATGCTGTCCTCCTGCGGACGCAGGGAGGGCGGACGCTTTTTCGAGCTGCTGCGTCGAAAGCGCTGCTTGAAGCTGCCACCGCTGCTGGTGGGCGGAGCCAGGGGCAAACGCTCGCTGGACGAACTGCCACTGGTGGAGGCGCCTCCTCCGGCAGCAGCACCACCACTGCACGAACTCACACTCACCGCACCCGTCAGTGAGGTCGTCAATGGGGACAAATCATTCAGACTGTGACAGTGACTCTCTCCCGACGCTGACGGCATTGCCGGCGGCTGCAGGCTGGCCGCCGTCGATGATATGGTGGGCACATAAATGGGTGTAGCCGCTGCCGTGGTGCTGGAATTCTTTGAAATATCATCGATAATCACACTGTGCATGCTGCTGGCCAAAGCACTGGGTATCTGGGTCATGCCACTGACGCCAGTTGTGCCGCCCACGCCAACTGTCACTCCGGGATGGCCCTGCAGTTGGCTGGCATTAAGGATGTTAAGTGGCTTGTGGGCCAGCACGGGTGAGGGTGGTATGAGATCGATGGCCGGTATGCCCTCATCCAGGGTGCGTTGTCCGCCGCTAAAGATATTCGGCGGCTTTAGCAGGGATGGAGATGGCGAGCTGGGCGGCTGTGGGCCGTGGGGAACAAAAAAGGTTTAAGAAAATATGTATTAACAAAACTCCACACTGAGCTGCTCCATTTGACTTCTTCATGCACGCTTCCAACTCATTAGAAATAGAATCGGCGCATTAATCGTTTTAGTGCATCTTGAAACGCTAAAGCAAGAATTTAAAATTCTTTGTATGAGATGCACTATCTTTGCAATGTATGATCTTTGCTTAAACTCTGTTGCCTGAGATAATATTTTTTGGAATTTTGTATTATCAAGAATTGGTCAGAGGTTCAAACAAAAAAAATTTTGTTAAGTTCCTTAGAATAAGGGCCATTTTCTAATTTTCCCCTTTTTGTAAATCCAGGTGCTTATTGAGAAAATATACTTCTTTTAGGACGCTTTTGCCGTTAAGAAAATCAAATATTTTCCCCATTTTTTTTCTAATTATATAGAAATGCTTTCTGAAACATGGCATTTTATGTTATGGGGGCTAGCAGCCGGCTCTTGAGCCACAGCTCTGAGCTGAGAGCTAAATCTAAAGAGCCAGCAATCGGCTCGCAGCTCTTTACTTGTAGCTCTTGGCTCTAAGCTAGGAGCTTTAGATCGGGAGTTGGGAGCTAGCTGCCTCAAATCAAAACACATTCTCAGTCTTATGTAGTTCGCCTGAGCTGGCCAGGAGCTCGAGCTGAGAGCGAGCAATGCTCGGCTCACAGCTCTTCACTTGTAGTTCTTGGCTCTAAGCTAGGAGCTCTAGATCGGGAGTTGGGAGCTAGCTGCCGGCTCCCGGCTCTGAGCTGAGAGCTAAATCTAAAGAGCCAGCAATCGGCTCGCAGCTCTTTACTTGTAGTTCTTGGCTCTAAGCTAGGAGCTCTAGATCGGGAGTTCGGAGCTAGCTGCCGGCTCCCAACGGCTCTGAGCTGAGATCGACATCTTAAAAGCCAGGAGTCAGCAAACGAGTTTCGCCCGAGAGCAACAGCTCGCGGCTCTCGAATTTGTATATGTATAAACTTAAAATTTTATTTATGCGTTGGATATGAAGAAAGACTGAGTGATCGGCTGTTAAATTGGTTGTTTCTGGCAAAGCCAAACACCGCATGAGGTTTTCGTGTTCTTGTGGGGCTCGTACTTACACACGAACCTTTTACAAAAAAGACGCTCGTACAAAAATATCCAATAAATACTTGTAAAAAGGAGGAGTCGAAAATTCGTAAAAATGTTAGAACAACCTCAATCCTTGATTGAGTCAGCAGAGAAAATGTGCTCGGCACCATGGTGAAATTATCATAAGTACTTACATCAGTGTGCAACTGACACTTGGAGCGAAAGGTCGTTCCACGCATGTTTGCAGTCATAAAACTCATGTTTGCATTCGACTCAGACACACATAAATACAAAATTTGTGTACAGAATCTTTCCCCTCACTCTTGCGCTCGTCGTAAAAGCTCTCAATTGACAAATTTCGTCACCTCACTAACATCAAAGGACAAAAGAGGAGCTTTTTAAAAGCTCTCTGCCAGTTTTTGGTATAAGTATAGTATAGAAAACACCGCATACTTTGATTTTGGCAGTGGTAGGGACACATTTGTGAGTGTGGTTCTCTAGTTCTAACCTTCACCTGCCTTGTGGTGCAACGTCAACTCACCTCAACCTCGCCCCATTGGCGAAAACTCATGCCCGGCTCCAGAGTGGTGCTTGGCGAATCCTGCGGCGTGGCCGCTGTTGTCGTGATGATGGGCGGTTCGCGTATCAGCCGGATTTTGGAGAGGCGCGGTACTTCGCTGCGCCGGTCCTTGATGGAGTATGTCTGTGTGCGAAGCGAGGCAGGTGCAAGTGTATGGGTGTGATTGTTGTTGTTGTTTTTGTTTTCGATATGATCGGGAAAAGTGGTTGCTGCTGTGTGATGGCTTACCTTTTTAAGGCCGCCACGTGGCTTGGAATCCTCGCCATGCGACATTAGCTTGCTGCTAATCTCTTCAGCGGTGGCTGCCATGGAGACGCCACCCTGCGAGGGCAGCTCGTTGATCTGGTAGTCTTGGGTGGGTTGAAGCAGTCGCTGGCGATGCATGTTGCTTTTCGCCTCGATAATCAGCTCGGCCGCATCCTGCAGCTGCAGAGGACATGCCATTACAGACTACGATTTCATTCTCACCCACAGAAACCCGCATGCGGTGGTCTCTATCTCACACACACACAGACGCACACACTTTCTAGCTCTAGCATGCTCTTACCTTGCGCACATCCTCGGCGCTGCGCCAACGATTGCGTACCTCGTAGTAACTATCGTTTGTCGTGGATGAATCCGCCTCGCTGCGTGATTCATCGTACATACCATCGCTATAATTTTCAGCCAATGTTTCTTCGCGCAGTTTCTTAACCAATTCGCGTTGTTCGCGCTCGCGACGTTCATTTCGCTGAGGGAATCAAAATTTCAAAATTAGACTTTCGAGTCAACCGGAGTTGAAGGTGGAGTAGGTGGGAGGGGGGGAGGTCAACGCGTCGCGCTACTATCGTCTATGCAATTATTTCAAATATCAATATCAATATTTCATTTTAAGGAATTTGAAAAATCGCATAGATCGATGGTAAATCAAAGACTTTAACAGCCAATCAGTTCAACAGAAGCGGAAACTATTTCAGTATAAAATTAAGTTTGGTATATTCATCAAGCAAATGGATTTCATATGTAAGGATCTGAGATTATCACTTGGTTGGATTTCAGTTAGAAATAATAAACACTGGTTAAAGAACTGGTAGCTACTCGTTTTCTCATAATTGTACTTAATTATATATAGTTCTGCAAAACGATATAGCAAAGATATCGGGTAAAGAGACTGATATTTGAATAGAATATCAATTGTATTGTATAACACCTTAGTCTCAAAGAGAAGTATCTATATACAACTATTTTTTAACAACGATTGAATTATCTGCATATAGATAGATATACAGGCCTGTTTCGGTTTTCACTTTCGACAAGATTTGCCGAACTCAAATATTGCTGTGAACAATTTTTAGAGTAAATTGATTCAAAATGTTTGATGTAAGTTGAAATTGAATTGAATTTAATACCGATTACCTTCATTGTTTATTAGAAAAGAGAAAGTGTAATGTTACAGTCCTTAATCTTAAAACAAACCCGAAAGAAAAAGTTTTTCAATATAGAATTTTGAGGGCATTTTCTCTCCCTGTGGGCGGATTTCCCAAAATCGGAAGATCTCGTATCTAATTATTTTGCATACTATTCTTACAAATTTTAAGCAAAAAATTTTGTTTTTTTTTTATCCGATTGTTTTCCAATTCGGTTTGTATGTAAAGTAAGCGAAATAATTGGACACTTGATTTCCTGATTTCAGAAAATCCGATAGTATGCAAAATAATTAGTCATGTAATTTCACAATGTTGGAAAATCTGCACCCAGGGTGGGAAAATAATATATATAAAAAGCTATTTTACATCCGATTGACTTCAAAATCAGTTTGTAAATATAATATGTTAATAAATTAGACATGTAATTTTTCGATGTTGAAAAATTCACCCACCCACATTCACAATTCACCACAATTCAACCACTTGACCAATGTGGAAAAGCAGTGTTTGAGCGCAAGCAGTCACCTGGCTAACCGTGCCATTGCATTTAAATTTTGTAGTAGTAGTAGTTTAGCACAGGAAAGGAATCTGGGATCAGCGACCTGGAATCTCGGATCATGGATTTGGGATTTTGGATCTGGGATCAGGGATCAGGGATCTGTGATGGGGGGTCAGGGATTTGGGATTAGGGATCTGGGATGAGGGATCTTGGATTAGGGATCTGGGATTAGGAATCAGAGATGTGGGATCTGGGATGAGGGATTTGGGATGGGGGATCAGGGACCAGGGATAAGGGATGGGGGATCTGGGATCAGAGATTTGGGAGGGGGTATCAGGGGTCTGGGATCAGGGATTTGGGATGGGGGATCAGTGATCTGGGATCTCGGTTCAGGGACCTGGGATGGGGGGTTAGGGATCAGGAATTTGGGATGGGGAATTAGGTGTCTGGGTCCTCGGATCAGGGATCTGGGATGAGGGATCTTGGATTAGGGATCTGGGATTAGGGATCAGAGATGTGGGATCTGGGATGAGGGATTTGGGATGGGGGATCAGGGATTAGGAATGGGGGATCTGGGATCAGAGATTTGGGAGGGGTTATCAAGGTCTGGGATGGAGGATCAGAGATTTGGGATGGGGGGTCAGTGATCTGGGATCTCGGATCAGGGACCTGGGATGGGGGATCAGGAATTTTGGATTTGGGATGGGGAATTAGGTGTCTGGGTTCTCGGATCAGTGATCTGGGATCTCGGATCAGGGATCTGTGATGGGGGATCAGGGGTCTGGGATTTTGGGTCAGGGATTTGGGATGGGGGATCAGGGATCTGAGATCTGGGATCAGCGATAGGGGATCTGGGCTCACGGATCTGGGATTGGGGATTAGGGATCAGGGATGAGGGATCTGGGCTGACGGATCAGTGATCTGGGATCGGGGGTCTAGGGATTAGGGATCAGAGATGTGGGATCAGGGATCTGGGACCAGGGATGGGGGATCTGGTATCAGGGATCAGTAATTTAGGATGGGGGATCAGGGATCTGGGATCAGGGATCTGGGGTAAGGGATCTGGGACACTGTTTCCAACTCTGTTTTCCAAACCAGCCGTGGCATTTCCCGCTGTATATTTAAACTATTTCAATTAACATGTTTCACATCAAAGCCTCGTGAGAGTTAACCACACTCACACCTTTTTTTATTAACTTGAACATAGGAATTCAATTATTTTCAATATAAATATTGAAGTATTAACTCTTCGAGCAATTCTTGGTCTATGCTACTTTTTTGATCAGTAGAATCGCCGCTTAACTTATACTTCTAACTTTTGTTAAGCCGAACCGAAAGTTTTGGTTCGGAACAGGTTCACGTTCATTTATTTTTTTCACAAGGTTCAGTTCACAGCAAAAGATAAAATAATAAAATAATTAGATATGATATTTTCCGATCTTGGGAAATCCGCCCAAAAGGATAAGAAAATGCCCGAAAAATTCTATACTGAAAAACTATTTTTCATTCGATTGCCTTAGAAATCGGTACAAAATGATTGTACAAGTGATTTTTTATTTTTTTTTTTTTTTGGAAAATCCTCCTCCGAGAAAAATGACCTGAAAATTTTATACGGAAAACCCATTTTTCAACCGGTTGTATTTTTTTTTTTTTTTTTTTTTAATTAGTTAGATTTTTGATTTTCAACCGGTTGTAAAGATAGTATGCAAAATTATTGGACAAGTAATTTTTCGAAGTTGAGAAATTTCTTTATCTTACCGGATAAGAGTACTTGCGACATGTAAACTAAAAATAAGAGAAACTACCTACAAAATGACCTCGAACGACATTTTAGTGGTTGAAGATCGGTTCTAAACCTGATTGAATCGGTTAAAAAGTGCTATACTGGAAATCTTATTTCATAACATTGAAATCTTTGTCTTTTTCGTGATAACAAAAGAACTGCCTCTTACTTACTGTTTCACGTCTAATTCAGTTCTATTTTGTTGTGTATGATTCCAAAGCCCAAACCAAGTATACCTCCTGCCCCACTCAATGAATATCCATTTGCCCATTCTTAGGTGAAATAGTTTCCCTATCTTTATGAGCTGTTGGGTTTTATTTTTCTTTTCTTTTCTTTTGTTTATATATTAGTTGTTGTTTTATCGTTGGATTGTTGTGCAAAACTCTACCTCTGAACTGAATCCCTCAACCAAAATGGCCACCAATAAATTAAACAGCACATAATTGCCGAACGTCATTAGCGCCACAAAATACAATGCGGCCCAATGACTTGTCTTTTCCATGCCATTGAATAGGACGACATTCCAATCCTCCTGGGTCAGTATCTAAAAATTGGTTGTTGTTGTTGTTGTGGTGGTGGTTGTTGTTGTTGTTGTTGATTGGAGTTTGGTTGCAGTGGCAGTTGGTGATGGCGGGCGGCAAAACGTGGTGCAGTTTACATATATAGTTGTTGATATATATATATATATATGTACGTATGGCGTTATATATATTTGGTTGTGTGTGTTGAAAGAAGCGAAAAACGTATAAAATACCATAAAATATATGTGGAAAATAAACGAAATGTAAGAAAAAACGAGAGCACAAAAAACATGTTGGAGAAGCAAAAAAACGGCAAGGTGTTAGATATTATTAATTTTCTGGTTTGTTTTGCTGTTTAGGAATATATATATTTATATATAAATTGGTGAGTATATATAACTTTAGCATTTTCTTTGTTTTCTTTCTGTTAAGCGAAACATAACAAATTTGATAGGAAATCATAAGGAGCGCACAGAACGTTATTCTCTGCTCAAAATGAACGTACAAAATTAGTTAAACTGAATAAACACACACAATCAAAACAAAACATAAATCAATGGCAAACAGGCAAAAAATTAGGGGGTAAATTATAAGCAAGTTGATTAGGGGGCCAGGCACAGCCGAAAAGTATGCTGCGCAAATTGTCAAACAATAATTCGTGGTGTGCCAAAATGAAACAAAACTCAGAACTCAGAACCATCATACTCAACGAGAGACAGAGAGAGATAGATAGAGAGAGAGTGAGTGCGAGAGCAGCAGCAGCTGCTCTCCGGCTAGGACAATAAGCAAAAAGGCAAAAGCGCAAGGCAAATGTAAAATGGTCAAAGATTTCGTTTAAATTTTGGTTGTTGCTGTTGTTGTATTTTACACGACGTGCCAATAAGTTGTTGTTGTTGTTGTTGTTGCTAGGAATACAAATACGGCTATAAAGGTAATTTTTTTGATCTTTAACTGCGTGGCTGTACATGTTATGGCCTATAAGCAATTTTTGTTGTTACATTTTGTTTTTTTTTTTTTTTTGCTTGTTGAAGGAAGGAGGAAACGAACAAAACAAAAACATATTGTTAGGTTTTTACAAGCCAACGAACCAACAAACAAAGCGCTTACGAAAACAAAATCGCTTTTGAAAACCAAAAATTGAGGCAAATTTGCTGGATGGAACAAGGCCTATATTTATATATGTCGGTATATATATATATATTCAGGAACGTAAGCAAAATCAAAGTCCAAAAAAAATGGAAGGTTGGTTGGAAATCATGCAACAAAAATGTTGGCTTATGTTATATGTATAGTGACAGAAAGAGAGAGAGAGAGAGAGAGTGGGAGAGATACCAAGAAAAAGAGAGATAGAAATAGTGAGCATGTTAGAAAGATGGAAAGAGCGAAAGAGAACGGACTTTGTTCTTTGCATACAGTTGCAATTGACAGTTGCAACTTAAAATTGTATCGGACGTGACTGTACTTTTGACTTTGTGTAATGCATAATATATACAAGGCCAGACCCTTGAGAAGGGCTCAAAACCAGTCTTGGGGGGTCCTAAATTTGAGCATGTGGAGTGAGTGGAGTGAAGTTATTATGTGTATCAGAGAACGGAGATCCTTTTATTAACTGTATTTTACACTTTGGCTGAGTGTCTTATATTAGTGCCTAGTGTATGAAATGATGAATTCATAGGTATTGCAGTCGATGTCACTGAATACATAAAATTATACTATATAATTGCTGAGATCAAGAACGCTTATATTGTTAACAAATAAGTTTTTCCCACTTAACAACATTTTCAGTTTCATAGTTCTCATGTCTATAAGATATAGTCATGCAATCTGGTTAGTTCTGATAATATACACTTTGAAAGTGTATAAAAAGAGAAGGCCTAAACTTCTCTTGCAATCAATAATAAAATCGGGTTCAAAACTTCTACAAAAGTGTATCAATCCGACGTTTTGAAAAAGTAATGAAGCCACTCAACATGACATTATTTGCAAACAAGCTGTAAACCTTTCAACAAAAATCCGCTCCAGCTTACAAGGCATAAACGACTCAAGCATGGCTAAAAACTATGTACCGAACTTCATATCTACGTAGGATTGACCAGCTGGTAGTCCAGACCTAAATCACAGAGCATTATTATTAGAGATAACGATTGCTCGGTTGCCACAAACTTAACAGCGAAATAATCAGCTGTTTTTTGTTACTGTCGCTCTCGCGACAAACTTAACAGCGAAATAATCAACTGTTTTTTGTTATTGTCGCTCTCTGAGTACAGTCAAGACAATGTCCGTCTCGCTCTAGCCACCGTGTTTTCCTATATGTGTCATAAGACCTTAGCAACATTTTTAAATCGCTGGCAGCATTCTCTCTTAACAGCGCCACAAATTGAGAGGCGTCGCAATATGTTTCTCTAATTATAATGCTCTGTGCCTTAATCCATTA
Source organism: Lordiphosa mommai (assembly GCA_018904225.1). Taxonomy (NCBI): domain Eukaryota; kingdom Metazoa; phylum Arthropoda; class Insecta; order Diptera; family Drosophilidae; genus Lordiphosa; species Lordiphosa mommai. The sequence goes on along the minus strand of JAEIFT010000491.1, from coordinate 41,677 downwards.
GACTGCAAACTGTGGTCCGTGCTCGAGGCTATGGCTTGTTTTACTTGATATCCAAATATTGAGCCTTTGAAGCGCTTTGAGCACTAGGCACCTGGTGCGTGAAGTTGGAAGGTAGTGTCTTCCTTCTATGTATGTATTGCCATTTCATTACTAGAATTTTGCATTTTTTTCCCTCACGTCATAAAAGATGGTTCAGTTCATGGTACGTTTCGAGAGAGGTTAAAGGTGACGAGATGAGTCGATTAAGCTTTGTCCGTCCGTCTGTCTATCTGCCTGTCTAACCGTCTGTCTGTACAGCTGTATGTCAGTCTGTTTCTCAGCAAACTAGTTACTCAGTTAAAAAACTATCCAACTGAATTTTTGTAGTCTTTTTTTTTTACTGCACGCTGCTAATATGCGGGAACCGCCTAGTTCAGGTTTTCACTTTCGACCAAATTTGTCAAATTTGATTTGATAGCGATTTCCCTGATCTTTTATTAGAAAAGTGATCATGTACCACATTCGAATTCACTTAACTGAAAACCGAAACAGGCCTGTATATCTTATAGCTACCATAGAAACGATTTGTCGGAAAATGGGTCTTAGTAAGAACAACTTTTTGGTGTTTAAAGATAGCGTTCTTTAACTCGGCAATTTTGATAATTATGTGCTATCAAACAGATATGCAAAATGTGGTCTATATTCTGTATATATCCTATTGTTAAGATCACTTAGAGTGACATTTAGCAATTGTATTCAAATTTTGCCACAGACGACGTAAACTTTGCCTTTTCGCTATATCTAAAACTTATTCAAGGATCAGCCTCCTGTCCAAAGTTACTCCTAAATATGTCACTGTGTCATTATGTGAAAACCGGACTCCGTCGAGGGTGAGTCGAGATGACGCCCGCGGGCGTTATGTCACCGGTCGTTACTACCCAGCAAGCAAAGTTAGGAGCGCTCAAAACTATGTGTCTGAAAAGAGCCGAGCTTCAGAGCGTTTTTGGAGTAAACACATACATTGGAGCGTTTTCGGAGCACATTCAGTGTTTTCTAAGAACGGGCTCATAAAAAGCTCTTATGTCTGAGCATATTCGGAGTAAAAACGGCGCTTAAAAAAAATAAGAACCTTTTATGAGGCGATTCAAGTGCCTAAAAAATAAACTTTTAGGTGCCTTTTTTGAGGGTTTTCAATGCTTCATTGGGAGGGTGAAAGCACTTAGATCAGAGTCAGATTGGACTCAGAAATCTTTCACATTATGTGCAACCGTTTTCATAGAAAAAACGCTCTTTCCGGACTCTTTTTTGGACACTATATGACTGTGAATGCTCATAAAAAAGTGTCAGAAAAGAGTCAGATAACGCTCAAATTGCTTGCTGGGTACATGCCCCCACTATTTACAATACATTCACACACTCAAAATTTATCATACAATAAATGCCCTTCAAAGTATGCAAACTTTATTTACTTTAATGATTTTCTATTTGAAAGAGATTTTTGATATTTTACGTATCGGTTGGGGTTTGAAAGCCTATAAAATTAAACAACTGCAAGAATTGAAGCCGAATGAACTACCACAACATTTAATTTTTGGTGAATGGGAAAGCTCCATGAAAATCCGCTGTTTTATTGAGAAATTGTGTTCAGCAAAATTAGACCTTCCGAATGGACCATTTGAAACGGAGCCGCGGACAACATTTAGGCTGAGTTCACACTGTTCGATGCATGAGACATGACAATCTAGTAGGCCCTTATGTTGTCTTGTTTTCATAGTGAATAGCTTGTCATTTGACATTCAAAACAATACAACTTGGAAGCCTACTAGATTATCATGTCTCATGAGTCGAACAGTGTGAACGCAGCCTTACATGAGGTTTACTTTAAAACGTTAATGGCTAAGTCCAATTTATCGATTCCAATAAAATTTGTTTAAATAGATGATGCAAATTAAGTGTTTTATTAGATTTTTAAAAAATATTCGCTAAAAAATATTAGCCCTTAGGAATTTGTTGTAGTCACAAAAGGAACCAATTTCTGGACGGTTCACACATCATTGCTTCTGTAAAAAATCAGACGGGACATATACGTGCAGGCGAAAGTGTCCGAGTTGGCCTTTGAAGTCAGATAGGTAGAGGAATCAAAATTTAAAAAAGGAACTCGTAAACCTCTTTTAGTAGTTCACTTCAAGAACACGCTTCTTTGAATTAGTTCTGCAAGAATCGAGCCAACTCGACTTCAATTGTTGATTTCGTTTTTTTTAAATGATGCGGTTCGATTCCGAACCCCTTTGGACTACTCTGTAATATCAATTTCCGTTCTCTGAATGGTATGCAATGTTTGTTTTGGTTGTATGTGTGCAAAAACGAATTCTACTAGCTACTTGGGCTGGACGAAATCAAAATCAAAAACAAAAAACTTTTAACCGAAAACGACTAATTCATCATGAACTCAAAAAAGGTTTGGCCAACAACTAAACTGCTTACAATGGAGGTATTACGTGTAGTTCGAGCTAGCAAAACGTCAAAAACTAAGGAAACGAAACAAACCAACAGAACGGAAACGGGGGTACTTGTACGTAAGAAAATAAACTAGTTAAATATTGACGTAGTCTCCACCTACTATATATATATATATTTATGTGTGTATATGTATATAGAATGGAGGTATGTACGTGGTGAATAACTTTTATCATAATGAAATCAAATTTGTTCACGTTTGCTGTTCACATAATTATATAGTAGGTGGTGTTTTGTATATGTATTTATGCACTTTAGATAGGTGGTTGATTTGGGTTGGGTTTTTGTTTGTTTGTTTTGTTGGTTTTGCTCTTACTTGGAAAACTGTGACCGTGGCCCACAAAATGTTGTTGAAGTGCTTGCGATCGCATTCACATTGCGGATGACGGCTGATTATTTCGGGACACGTGCACTCACGTTCGAGTCCGGATTCGTCCAAAAACTTACAAAACTTACCGCCAAACAGATACATGCCGAGTATGCTGTAGGTTTACATATATATGTTTATATATATATAGTTAGAGATGTGTATAGTATATATAGTTATATATATATAGTATGTATGTATTTATAGAGAATGGATATAAACGAGTAGTAAGTAGTAAGTAGAGCTAATGGCCCTTAATGAATTGTCGAAATTCTTGCGTGTATGTATATATATATATATATAAACTATGGTATGTATACGAGTATATAGACAGTTTCTGGTATGTAAAAGTGTTGTATTCATCGTTGACTGACACTGGGCCTGACCTAAAGTTTTTGGTTTGTTTTTTTGGTTTATGTACAAAGAACTTTTGTTGTGGCTGGTATTTTTTGTTGTTTTTTTTTTGGTAGAAGTGTAGCGAAAAACTTGAGCAAAAGCAAAAACAAAAGGGTTTTATTTTACAGGTCCTTCAACAAACGTTAACTTTGGAACTGACAAACACTAGCGAGACTGTACTTAAATAGTAATGTTGCCTAGGGGTTGGGTGGAGGGTTGTAGGTGGGTTAAAGTTTCAAATAGTTTACAGTTAGAGTGGGGGTAGGTTAGGTGAGAGTGTTCGTGTGCGTGTGTGTGTGTGAGTGAGTGTGTGTGTGTGTGGTGTATGATGGATTCTTGGGTTCTATACACAACTTAAAGACTAGTATAGTTCTGGATATATATATTTAAAAAATGTTTATTTTAAGAAAGAGAGTTAAATACGTAGAGTTTAAGTGAGACAAGTGATATAAAATAGACATCCAACAAAATTAATAGTTGATATATAAGAGAAAAAGTAGTGTTTGAGCGGTGTATAGGAAGTGTACTTATCGAGCATACTGGCAGAACATTGTTTTTTTTTGTTTTTTGGAATCATGCTAAGTCTCTAGGCATGCAGAAATGCTTACCTGTGCACATATACATATCTCTATATATCTGATCTTAAACTATATCTAGCTCTTAGGTGAAACTACACTCAAACTCAAAACTGAACTGGGCATGCGTAGGCGCGCTGCTGGCATGCAAAATATATCTCCGAAATCAATTGAAATCATACTGACATATACACACACACCACAAATTAGTGCGAACAATTTTTTTTTGTATTGGAACAGCTCCTTGGTGGGAAATCATAACATTTAGAGTGATATAACAGGCCCCCACCCCCTTTGCCACCATTGGCCCATTGCCCAAGACAAACGCACAACACGGTTAGTTAGTTGGGGGAGCAAGCCTAGCACAGGGGTTCAAAAAACACAAACAAACAAATAAGCTCAAATCAAACTGAAAAACGAACACAAAACTTTTACATTTTGGTAAGTAGTTGTCTTTACGTTAGTTGAAATATATATAGGGTAAGTAGTGGGTGGCAGTTTATATTTAGATAAATGGTTATATTTGTATATATATATATATATATTTAGAGTTAGAAATATGGTATATATATGCTTGATAGCAATGGGTCTACCTGAAACACTGTGACGAGCGCCCAAAGCAGGCTGTCGAAATTCTTACGATCGCAAATCATCTCTCCGTTAACTTGTTCGCAGAATTTACATCCGAACAGATTCATGCCGAGTATACTAAAGTGATTGGTTTGGTTTGATATATATAGTATATATATATTTTGTATCGATAATCATTTAGATTCTTACATATATATATAGTTTGGTGTAGGTTTTATTTTGGGGGGTCGGGTGGGATGGTATTTTTTTTTTTTTTTTTTTGGTATAGTGTTTAGCATACAGATTTTTGGTTTAGTTTTAGTTTTTCATTTTATTAAATCGGTTTATTTAGTGAGTGAGTAAGTGAAACAGAGATTAGGAGAGAGAGAGAGAGAGAGAGAAAGAAATACATAATATATATATAGAGAGTAGAAAAGAGAGAAAGATATATTTATAGAGAGAGAGAGAGAGAAAGAGAGACAGAGGGAGAGAGAGTGAGTGTATGTGTATGTAAGTGAGCAGCAAGAACTAAAAAGGAGCCCACAGCTTAGCAAACGGACTTGAAGCTTTTCACACATACACATCTCACGCACACAAAGCTCACCCATACACAGGCGGCAATCAGACCAGAGAAACAGAAAAGCCCAAAAAGCTGGTAGAAAATATTGGTTATACGTTTATTCTTTTGAGTTTATGTGGCAGCACTTTGTTTATATGGGGGTTTTTTTTTAATATGATTTGATTATATCAGGAGTTTCGTACGTTGGACACTGACATCGTCGCTGGTTTAGAGTTTTGGTTTTTGTTTATTGTGTTTTGACTAGTCGAACTACCAGGGATTCAAGCCGAAACGAGGTCCGAAACGGTTATATTTTGATTCCGATTCAGTACAACAAACTAAATTCAAGTTTTAAAACACAACTGGAGAATAATCGAATTATTTTCGGTGTGACCCTTTAACAGCAAGGAAATACCAAACATTAGAAAGGTCATACAAACTTTTGACAGCACTGTTTTCTTTACATCTCAGCTTAGTTAATAGTGCTTGGATCATTATATATTTTAACAACACATTTTGTGTTTTTTTTTCTATCTTCTTCGATCTTCAGTGTGCAGCTGACACCTGGTCTCATGGAGTAATTATTACTAGTTCGGCGCCGACCGAGTTTAGTGAATTCAGAGCTTTTGTTAAAGCGCGAGAGTGAGCGAACGAGAATATACAAATTTTGTATGTATGTGTGTGTGTGTGCTTGCGTTAAAGCGCTGCATAAAAAACCACTCACATTTTTGCATGGTCTTACTCATCAAATGTCAAATGCACATTTAAAAGATGTCAAGCGTGACCTAAGTAGCTTAGTGGGTAGCGTGTATCACTACTAGAGATGGGCGCGAGTCGAATATTTTGATCACGACACGACTGTAACACGAATGGCATATCTCAAACACGCACAGCAAAATATTCGTAAACACGAGACTCACGAGTTTATTAAGAGTGAAAAAAATTTCGACGAATCGACATCGTGTTTAATCGTGTCTGGTCGTGTTAAGGGTTCATAACTAACACGCACGCGCCTGCACGAAATCTGATGTTACAGCACGAACACATCGTGTTGAGTCGTGCGTGCTTAGGACACGTAGAAAAACCACTGTGCGGGATATTATAAGGGATAATAATAATTCAATATCATTCTCATATCTGAAATCTACCAGTTTCAGGGGTCCATTAAAGTCCATTTAAATATAAAAACTATATATCAAATCGGGCAAAACTCTGTTGTAAATCCCAAAGTTGTTTGGTACAATGTCTTCAATTTAAATGTAGGACTGTTATCGGTTTTTGAAAATTTTTAAAGTATCTGGGTACAGCTGTAGGATGTTGTTTAGTTTAAGTCAGTTAATTTGAACAAACGGTTCCGGAAACGGTTTCGGTTTCGGCTTGAGTCCCCGTTAACTACACAAAAGTTACGTTTTACATAGCAGTAATCTAAGCTATCTGGATTTTTTCTGTTCTAATTTTTGTGGATAATTCAAATATTTATACATAAATATAAATTGATTAATTATATTGTATATAAATATATATATATTTATGGTATATTCTATATAATAAGTATGTTTCAAAACTTCAGCGACTACGTTGTATGTGTGTGTGTGTGTGTGTGTGTTACTGTGTGTGTGTGAGATAGAGTGTGAAAAGCTTTCAGCAGCCAGCTTTCAAGCCTGGAACTAAAGCTTTTTTTGAATAAGCGCAGATTTCAGTGTTTGGGTGTATTGGTGTGCGTGTGTATTGGTTAAGGCTAAAAGCTAAGACACATATTTAATTGAATGAAGCTTGTTGGCTAACTAACTAATTGTTGTAACTGTTGTTCTGGTTGTCTGTGTGTTAAAAATAAACTATAAATTTCACTTGGGAAGTGTTTTAAAGCCATGTGAGTGAAAGAAAAGAAACAAATACTTAGGAATAAGATTGTTAAAATCGTACGCGCGCTGTGTGTGTGTGTGTTGGTGTGTGTGTGAAGGCGAGCGAGTCAAAGTGTACGACAACAGAAACAGAGAAAGAGAGAGAGAGAGCGAGAAAGAGATAGATTCTGGTACGATTCGTTTGGTAAAAACTAACTACTTTTCTTCATTACGTTAAAGAGAGAGAGAGAGCAAGATAGTGGGATCGGGTGAGAGACATTTACGCAAATCTTTACTCAAATAGGTACGCAGAAGTACAGTTAGAATGATTTGTGTTTCAAAAGAGCGTAATAAACGAGTATAGTAAAAACCAGAGCACAATTTTGGGGACTCCAAGAGATACGTGTGAGTGGTTCCATATGTGTGTGTGTGTGGTGTGTGTGTGTGTGATATATGACGAAAGAGCGAGAGATATATATATATATAGAGAGAGAGAGAGAGAGAGACAGTGTGAAAGCGCTAGAGCGAGGAAGTGTTATAGGAAAGAGAGCATTTTTGTTCTATTTACTGTTATTCAGCTCTATGTATATCTAGAAATGACTCTAAGAACTGTTTGGACTAACAAACTCAACTTGTTTGTGGTTAGTCTGGGTGAATGGTTTATTTTTTGTTATACAATATCATATATCAGATTTTTTTCAACGTTATCTCCTTCTTCGTCTTCGTCTTCTTCTTCTTTTTGTTTTTCTTCGTGAGTAACTGTAAGTGTGTGTCTGTGTGCGTGTGTGTATGTGTGTGTGTGTGTGTGTGCGTGTCTGTGTCTTTTGTAGGATTTTGGGGTCAGTCAAACTCACCTGAATATGAATATAAAGAGCACCAGCAGAGAGAAAAATACGGCCACATTGTCCATTGTGCGCAGCATGACAAATAATTGACGCCTCAAATTGGGCATAAAACGCACCAACTTCAGTATACGCAACAGGCGAAATGTCCTTAATACAGACAAACCAGAGCCACCGCCACCGGTGCCATTGCCCATAAACGTCTGGCATATTTCAATGCCACTGCAGAGTGAAGGAGAAAAAAAAATTGAGAAAAACATGCATAAAATTGGAAAATTTGGCAAATTGTCCCTGAAACTGACCCATATGTTGTACATTTAACACATTAAATTTCTTATTTAAATAGTTGGAAAAATCATCCAGTCACGGTCGCCATGTGTTGAATACGTGAATAAGTTTGGTGAAGTTAGATAAGCCTGTTTGCCAACTTTTTGGTATTCAGGACCTATTAAACTATCATGGATCGGTGACAGATTCCTGTATGCCATAATTATGATTGAAATTATAGTTTGATGCTACCAAAAAATAATCAAGACAAACATATGAATACCTTATTGAAAACGCTTCAAGAAAAGGGTCCGTCGCACCCAAAATCACATTAACCTATAAACAGTTGTTGGGATCGATGACTGTTAAGAAAAAAAACCAAGTATAATGGTAAAAAATCCGTCATTCTTTCAAAATGGAATTTTATTGGACTACCAGAAATATGTATAGAAGACTTTCTTTCCATTTTCATGAGAACTTATAGACCTCGATAGCCGCACTTATTTAAATCAATTTTATAATTGCTGACTGACTGATTCATTCACTGACAATCTACGCACAGCCTAAACGGTAAGAGATAGAAAGCTGAAACTAGCACCGTGGTTTTCATTTGTAATGAAATTGTGCATTAAGGTCGGAATTTTTTCGGATTAAAATTCGCTTTTAAAGTTTTACCGGTAAAATAAATGGGAATATAAATAGAAAATATGGAAAAATTCACCCAAAAGAAAAACCAGAAATTCAAACCGAATCGGATTTCTGTTCCAAGCCTAATGCTGAGTTTTAATCGTTTCTTACCGGTATACGGTTCCGGTTCGGGATCCGGTATAATTCCCAAAAGAACTAGAAAGAAGTCAAATGGCGTAACTGACCCCCGACTGCCTAAATTCCATTTTTGGTTTTAGAAAATGCTTAAAAACCTTTATATATTAAGAAATCTGTTTAAAATCTGTGGATCAATTTGGTTCCTTTACCTGAGTATGACAATGATGCCATCGAATACATTGAAGCCATTCGCTATATACCGGAACGGACCCTCTGCTATCACTTTAAGCACCATTTCCACGGCAAATATACCGGAGAATACCACATTGCTCGTTTCCACAATGGCCGTGAGCTCTTCGGGCTGCTTGTGATACTCGATGCCCATCGAAAGTGTATTGATTAGTATGGCCAAAAGTATGCCCTGCTGGAAGTACTTGTGCTCCACCAGTCGTCGTATGTATCGCCTTATCCAGCTGCATATTCGCGATACGCAACGGTAGGCGGCTATCAGGCAGCGCATAGTCGGCGAACGCTGACGCTGCCGATCATCCAGCGGGGAGAGAGCATTCTGATATAGATCATAACAGCAGGCATAGTCCTCCATGTAGTTGCCAGTGGGTGCATGATGACTCTGGGAGTGATCATGGCCATGGCCGCGCGACCGATGATGGCCCGTGTTATTTCGATTTTGGCTATTGTTATTGTTGTTGTGATGCTGGTGCTGGTGCTGATGCTGATGCTGGTTCTTGCGACGGCTGGAAGTGTGCGTTATGTCGCCGCCGCCGCCTCCTCCCGAAACCGCGGGCACAGCAACACAGGGCAGCTCCTCAGCTGCTGTCGCTGCTGTTGTGGCGGCTGTGCTCGCCCTCACTTCAACCTGTTGCTTCAAGGCTTCAGCTGTGTGCGGATCACAGCGAGCCAGCGAGGAGTAAAACGACTCTAACGTGCTTTGACCCGTCGGCAAGGCCGCTGAAAAGGCCACAGAGAATGCTAAAAGCTCTTGACAAGTCATCGCGTCGTGTATACCCAGCTCAGAGCAATCTGCATAGGGATTGGCAATGGTGCCGATGGTCTGCGGTAGATTCACCTGAAAAAAAAAAAAAAACAAAGCAATAGCCGAGTTGTGAGAAATTTTATTGAAATGACAAGCACATTTACACATATTTCCACTCTGAAATAGCCCATTCTCATTGGCCACATTTCAAACATCATTTCAATGGCCGCGTTCAGCAGAGACACTTGATCACTGATCAGCTTAATAAAACTACTTTTATTATTTTGCATACTTTTAGGGAGTCTTATTTAATTCAAATTTGGAATAGCTCAATGTAAATATCATATTACGTAGGTTGTTATATATATTTCTGGCCTAATAATGAAAACGCGAATATTTATGATCAAAAATGGTTTTATTGTTTTTCAAAGTATTCTCCAGCAAGATTTATACACTTTTGCATGCGCTCAAACCAATTGTCGAAGCACTTTTTCCACTCCGATTGAGACACCTCCAAAACATGGTTTTTGAACTCTTCAACAGCATCTTCTGGCGACGAAAATCGTTGACCACGCCTTTTTCCCTTGATGTGCGGGAATACAAAGAAGTCATTGGGTGCCAAGTCAGGGCTGTACGGCGGATGACCCATCAATTCGACGGTTTGGGCGGTCAAAAAGGCGCTGGTGTGAGCTGATGTGTTAGAGCTCGCATTGTCATGGTGCACAATGATGAGTCGAATTTCTCCGAAGACTTCAGGCAAACAAATTGTGGTGTACCACTCAGAATTGACGGTCCTACGTTGCTTAAGCGGAACAGTCGCCACATGACCAGTTTTACCGAAGAAACTGGCGACCATTTGCTTCGAAGTGCTTCTTCCACGAACGACTTTCGTTGGATTTGGCTCGTCTTCGAAGACCCACACGGTCGATTGCTGTTACATTTCGGGCTCATAAGCATAGATCCATGATTCGTCACCTGTGATGATCTTATAAACGTCTTTTGAAACACCGCGATTATATTTTTTCAAAATTTCTTTGCACCAATCCACACGAGCCTTTTTTTGTGCGATTGTCAAATTGTGCGGGATCCAACGACAACAAACCTTTTTTACGCCCAGGTGTTCATGCAATATCGAATGTTTGCTGGTGGAAGAAATGCCCAAGGATGCCTCTATCTCACGGTATGTCACATGACGATCTTGTATTATCAGCACGGCATCAATGTTTTCTGGCACAACGACTGTTTTTGGACGACCTTCACGACCTTCGTTTTCGAGCGAGCGTCGCCCGCGATTGAATTCATTTAACAAATTTTTCACAGTGCTATAGAATGGTGCTTCATCGCCATACAAAGATTTAAGTTCATCGTTGCACTCTTGTCGTGATAATCCACGTCGAAAGTTGTGAAAAATGATTGCACGAAAATGTTCACGAGTTAATTCCATTTTTCGGCCGAGGTAAGTTTTTGATTAATCGTTAATCGACATCAAACGTGGTCACACATGAAAGAGTTGTATGGAGCTTTTATCGATAAAAGTCCAAACTTTTTTTGGGAAAAGGCCAATTGGTCCTAAAACGGCTAGAAGTGACCTAGGCCAGAAACTTAAATAGCAACCCACGTACATTTTTCTTGTGCTTAAATTAAAAGCACTCAGGCCAAGAGATTGACAGATACTCGGCTGGGATCTTTGTGGCTGTTTTAGTCAAATATTTTAAAATCAAGACCATGATTATGATTTTTTGATACATTTTTCAGTTCATAAAAAAGGTAACTGTGTCTGATAGATGAAGTTGCAAACAGTTTCGCCTTTCCGTTTCTTCTCCTTCTTTAACAAAGTGAAACATTTTTGATTTTTTTTTCTGGTTGAAATTGGGAACCGTGATCTTTAACGTAGATTTTGTTAAGTTAAAGTTTGCAGTTGTGAATTGAATAACATCTCAATTCAATTTTCTAGAAACCTTTGGCCAAAATATCGCACTTGAGATAAGAATTTTACACTTGAACTAAGTTTTTTCTTACTTACCTTACTATTGATACAAAATTATTTTTAATAAAAATTCTAGAAAGCATTCAAAACTTTTCTACACTTCCTTTCCAAAAGAATTTTGAAAATTAATTTCATTGAGATTTTTTTCTTGGATTGAAAACACACATGCAAAATATAGACTTTGTGTATCTGACCCACTCACCTGCCAAATGCTGCCATCGCCAGCCTGGGTCATTTTCTCGGTGGAGAAAATGTTGCTCTTCTCTGTGGCAGCCACATTAATGCTGGTGCTGCCATTGTTGTTTGTGGCAGAAGTTGGGGCGGTTGTGGTGACTGGGACTCCAGTTGTGGCGGCTGCCGAACCACTGGGTTCATTACTCAAGGCGGGCGGTGTATGAAGCAAAACATATTCGTTGAACATGACCGATGGGCGGCGGCTGGCCGATGTGGGTGGACTAAGAAAGCCAGAGGTGCAGGGATGGCTCTGTTAAAATGGAAGTGGCGGGGGCGGGGGGGGAGGGAGTGTAAGAGTGAGGACAAATTAGTTGCAGTCCAAAGAAACAGAAAAGTTTTACAGCTAGGGGGGTGCGACTAGTAGAAGAAGGGGCGCCTAAGATTTTCTAACGAACGATTAAAGTCTAATTGTCTATATATTTAGTTCTTTAGAAAACCTTGGCAACTTAACTCTACAATAATTGTGGATATCTATGTACAGTCCGTGGTAGAGGGGGGGGTTTATTCTTTAGAAATTTTTGTTATGAAAACTTAACATTTAAACCAATTTGTATTAACACCTCCAATAAACAGCCTCCCACCTATCCCTTTGGTATATTTATGTACATATTTACATATGAAAACGAAATGAAAATTTTTTTTAAATAATTAATTGACATTGTAACAATAACAATGCAACAGAGTTCAAGCGATGTATTTAAATATTGCAAATTAATCAATTGGACAGTTTTTGTATTTTGTTTAAATATATATATATATAGATATCAATTCAAATCCATGTGGACATATATATAAATATTCAGAGTTTATGTCCAGGTACTTATTTATATTAATGTGTCAGTTTATTTTTTAATTCAAAATTTTTTATTCATTTGCATGACATTGTTTTGTTTACCCTTGCAGAGGCATTATTTGGAATTAGAAGTCGGTATTCTGCAAAACGGAGAAAAACAACTGGATGAACCTAGCGCTCATTTGTAGTCGGTGCATCATTTCACTCAGAATAGAAACTGAAGTCTTTATGCTCAAAATAATGAACGAGTTTAGAGCAGTGTTTGTCACCCATAGCCCCAGTTATTCACACCTACACGACCCGAAGACAACTTTTTAGCGAAAGTACAAAGCACACCCATACTCTTTTACTTTTTGGCCTCGCTCTTGTTTACAAACTCTGGTTGCCAAAATTGCACTCGTAGTCAGATGTACTTCAAAGAAAAATAATGTCCTGTTGAAATCAAAAAGACATTGGCTATGTTCAGGACAACAACTTTCTCCCTGATTAATTATACATTTTATACATTCAAATTCGTTGGAACTCATTGTTACTTAAAATTTAAATGCCATTTTAATGCTGACCTCTAGTGCCTACATACACCTTTACCTCGCTTAAAGGCTTCAACTGGGACTGGAAAATATGGCCGTTAAATGAAACGCCATTAAGTGAATCAAAGAAATTTTAATGCAAATTTTTATAACTGTTTCCTAATATTATTGTATATTAAGAAGATTGTATTTGAGAATTGTCATGTCTCATGCGTCGAACAGTGTGAACCCAGCCTAAGTCTTACACATCAGAACATGTAATACTTTTAATCTAAGCAAATAAACTTTACTTCTGTAAATAAACGTTGTACTTAAACTAAGAACGAATCCAAAATAATAAATTTACCTAAAATGTTCCAAAAATGAGAACAAAATTCTTAAATCAAGAATTTTTTGTACTTAAACGTTCTAAACCTAACGGGATATAAATTATACCGTTTTGTACTTAAATTATTAAGTATGATTTGTTGTTGGGTGTACTTAAACTAAGTACGAATCAATCTAATAAAAACGAATCGGGATTGGGATTTCGTTCTAAAAATTAGGTTTAAAAACCTTGGAATTGACCAAAATGTACTTAATGTATCCCGAAACGGTCTAAAATCAAGTATTTCGGGATTGTAAAAATCGTTCTTGAAACAAGAATTTTGTACCAGTATCAAGTATTTTCGTAATCGACGTTCTAAAGACACCGTTTGTACTTGATTAAAGTACAAAGTTCTTGGTTTTTTTCCGAGTTTATCTTTTCTAGCTGATGAATCAGGGCAAATCTTTACAATCAAGTTTTTGTCGTTGATTATTTGTTTAAAAAACTTCCCTAGTTTTATTAGCGGTTTGTAGTCCTTAAGGTGGTTGTCTGTAGAGTTAGAGAATCAGATTCATTTTAAAGACCAAGTTCATAAGTTTTTTATGAACTACTCACTTTCGAACTATAGTTCATTTTTATAATCTATAGTTCATTTTATGAACTATAGTTAATTTTTCAAAAAAAAGTTTCAAAAATGAACTATAGGTCAATAAATGTATAGATCAACCAATGAACTATAGTTCAAACACAGAGACCTAGTTCGCTAGTTCGTTTTAAAAACTAGTTTATTTGAACTAGTTCAGTTTTCTGTATAGCTTATATTCACATAACCTTGAGTCGAATAAAATTTGATAATTGAAAGTCCTTTTAATTTCTTAAGTAGTATTTTAAAGTCATTTTCAAAACAATTCAGGTTCAGGTTTTGTTACTTTGAGGATTCTGCATTTTTTCCATATTATCTAACTCTTACACTAAGTTAAAAACTTTCGGACAAAGTATTCTTCTGATTGATTTTCAATTCTTCGATTTCCCATCGGCTTCAATTCACCTCCCCTGCAAGTGTACAATCGCTTCGATCTGCCGAAGATTATTTAATTTCTCTTTCGTATAATTTCTTCAAATGGATTTGGCATATAAGTATGTTTTATAGTATGTATAGATTTTGGCATGTTTTTCCAGTACCTTGCCTAAATTTCCCAACTGCAGCTACAGGAATTGATCATTTGGTTTGTTATAATGTGGGAGAACATTTTATGTGATTAGCAAAAAAACATTATTTCGGTTTTTTGGATTTGGTTGTTGTTGTTGTCGTCTGTTTGTGAACTTTTTTGGAATTGCTATACAGTTATACTTTGAATCGATTCGGTGCTTAGTTTAGCTTGTGGATAGTTTCTTGTGGAATCAGTTGGGTTAGCTATATGCATAGAGAATACTTACAATCAGCTGCTCCGAGTCGATGACCTGTTGAGGGAATTTCAGCAGAATGGTCTTCTGTTCGGCGGCACTGCCCTCGGGCTTCAGTTGGTGGGCCGAGGACTTTTTGAGTGACGAACTGCGTGGTCCCATGGCCGATGTTTCGCCCAGGGATTGCTCGGTGTTGTCCGAGGAGGAGTGCTGCTGCAGCTGCTGCTGCTGCTGTTGGTGAGCCGGTGCCATGGTCACACTGGCAGCACTGCCATTTATGCCATTGACCAGGGCCACGGTGGTGTTATTTGGATTGCCATTGCCGCTGTTTCCATTATTGTTATTGTTGTTGTTATTATTCGAGTTCAGCGGCACCATAACGGTAATCATCTGATCCTGTATGTTGGACGGCTTGCGATTACTGTACTTGGGGCACTTGGGATGATGGCACTTGATGCGGGATGGGGAGAAGGTCAGATTGTCGGCATTGGGCAGTAACCCCTCCTTGCGCTGCTGTCGCTGATACCTGCAGCGTTAATGTTGGTCGGTGAAAGAGGCGGCGGCGGCGGCGACGGGAGCAGAACAACAATTTGATTAGTGGGAATTCTCGCTGGCAGGTTGAGCATTTCACACACACACACACACATATGTCTGTACACAAAACATCGTGTTCTCTGTGCGGGACGGTGGGGGGTCGGTTGCTGGTTAATGTTCGAGTGTTCGAGTGTGTGTGCTTAACAATTAGACAACAATTACATAATTCAATCAACTGAACAACGCAAATTACCAAGAAGGAACGTCAACAATACAAAAACCCTGCAAATGATTCAAATTAACATAATTCATTGTGAACCCAGTTATCTGTATCACATTTGCATCATTCATTGTGTTGGTGTTGTTGCCTTTGCACACAAAAGACTTTTAACTCTAACTATATATGTATATATGCACGAGTATGTATGTACAATCTGTTTAAGTTGGGACAGGGATAGCGGGAATTTTGACACTTTAATTGGTCATACAGAAAGCCTCATATACACAAATGGATCGGCTTAAGTGGCCAAATTTGCTTTCAAATGCGTCCTATGTGAAATCTGAAGCAGAAATTATGTCGCTTTGGTTTCAACTAGAAAATTATAGCTCGTATAGGACTGACACACTTAAAGTGTATTTTTAATGCTGTTACAACCAACTGGAATAGATGACAAAGTCTGCTGATGAGACAACCAGGAGGTCCTCCAATAACTATACAGAAAAACTCTAATTTTCTTGTTATCAAGTTAAATAATAACGAGTCTTGGCTTTCAGTCGTGCAGCATAAACGAGAAAGCAAAGTTAACTTCAACTGTGCCGAAGTATTAAAACACTTGCAAATACTAACTACAACTGATTTATCAGATATCAGATATTTATATATTCAGAATCATTAAGAATCTACCATCAAATAATAATATTTCTCAGTACGACACATTTGCTGACCGATCGGTCCTATGACAGCCATAGGATATAGTTATCCGATTTGGACCAAATTTTGTGAAACTGTTTAAAAGCGTATGATATTCATAATTCTTGAGTTTAAAAAGTTTTTTTCTCAAAGATATATTTTCCGATCGATCGTTCCTTTGGCAGCTATAGGATATAGTCATCCGATCTTAACCAAATTTTGCAGAACAGTGTGACAGCTTATAATATTTATAATTGCTGAGTTTAAAAACGCTTTCATTAAAAACAAAACAGTTTTTCTTACTAAGATCAATTTTTAGACCGATCTTTCCCATGGCAGCTATAGGATATAGTCATCCGATTATGACCAAACTTTTAAGAACTGAGTGAAAGCACATAAAACTAAGTAATATCAAGATTAGTGACGTTAGGATAGAAAACAAAAAAGTTTTTCTTATTAGATCAAGTTTTGGGAAAGATCGTTTCTATGGCAGCTATATGCTATAGTTACCCGATCCGGTCGGTTGTGACAAATGTGCAGCTTCAATGTATTTAAAGACTTTTTGGAAAGTTTGGTCAAGATTACTTTAAAACTGATGGAGGAGATAGCAAAGAAACACGCATACGGACAAACAGACAGGGCTAGATCGACTTGGCTATTGATGCTGATCAAGAATATATATATTTTAGGGGGTTCGGAAATGCTTCATTTTATGCATTACAAACATCTGCACAATTTTAATATAGCCTCGGCAAATGTATGAAAAACTCTGAGCCGATTTTGTACCAGTACATTGTTTCGGTATCAAGAATAACGGTTCTCGGATACCGGTACTGAAACAATTTGTTTAGTAAATTAGTAAAGTATTTCTTTTACCAATTTCAAATCAAACGTTTGGACTTAGGAAATTTATTGCAGGTGTATGATCTCTAAGAAATTTTTCTCTATTCGTAAAATACTCTCTTACAAGAGGGGATATACCTAAGAGTTCTTGAGATCTTGTACCAGTTTTTAAATGAGAGTTTGGGCTTAGAAGATTTTCAAAATGAATGCTATTCCCTAGAAATTTCTCTGTTGAGATATGTGCACTCAGAGAAAAAAGCGAGCAGATCGTGCTTGATATCAAGCAGATTTCGTGTCAGAAGTTCGGCAAGACAGAATCTTCTTGGATCCAAGAAGAAAATATTGAAGTCAAGCACAAATTTTCAAGCTCGATCTGCTTGGTTTTAAATTAAGTTGGCTTCATATAAAGCATGATTTATTCTCGAATTCATGAATAGATCTTCTCGAAAGGAAGCATGAAATATTCTAGAACTCAAGGAAGCATGAAAAAATCTTCAATTCAAGAATAAATATTGTTTAAAGAGAGCATAAAAATGCTCGAGTCCCAGAAGAAATCTTCTTGGATTTATTCTCTTTATTTCGAGATTTTTAAATTATAGTTTATTATACTTCAAGAAATGCGAGAATAATTATGAATGATTTCAGCCAAGATAAATCTTGATGTCGGCGTCAAGATGGCGTTAATCAAGATAAGTGAAATATAATCGAGCGCTCTAGTCTTTTCGTTTTCAAGCATATTTCTTCTTGAAAATTCAAGACCAATAAAAAGTAAATTGAAGCCGATTTCAGTCTCGCCAATTCGTGCTAGATTTCTTTGGGTGTAAATACTTTTATCCAAGAATACACAGTATAAGAGTTTTTAATTGAAGAAGTTGGAAAATTATCTTAGAAATGTTCATATATACAAGCAATATTGAACATTACTATATGAGAGTGATTAAATATACGCCAGGACTATCACGAATGCGTTTCCTTATGGCTGTTGGGCTAATCTATACACACAAAACTATACATATTTATCTAGTTACTTGCTCGATCAACTACTATCATAGCATTATTCTGCATACACTATATCACTCTCTCTCTCTGACACTTTGCATTTAAACTAGCCTGCTCTATGCCGCCCTAGTCATGCCCCGAAACGGACACGCAGTTGTCCACTTGGCTCTTTGCTAAACTATATTGGAGTACTATATAAATTCATACGAAATCGCATATGCACTTGCAACACACACGCACACGACCAGATGCATGTCCAAATAATTGAAAACCAAAAAGCCATAAAAAATGCAAAACCCAAAAGTTGACAACTGTAAACGAAAAAGTGAAAAAAAAGCAAACTAAACCGAAAATAGAAAGCGAACTAAGGACGCCGAACGTGACCGGGGAGTGCATGCCAAATGAATTTTTAATAAATCAAAAAGCGAAACAAGAAAAAGAAACTAAATAAATGAAAAAGCTAACGGAAACTCAAGTGTCATAAATAAAGTCCAATGGGGGCGTGTGGTCTCAGGTAAGTTCCCCAAAAGTGGGGCCTACTTTTGGGAGCCAGCCATGGATTCGGTGGTGGAATATCTAAGTACTTAAGCGTTTTTTCGCTTAACTTTCTCTAAGAGTCGGGACGTCAACAGTTGTGAATGTTGATTGGTATCGTGGGTTGGTTTTTAGTTTTTTTTCATAAACAAACAAGAAACGAGAAACGTAAAACGTAATTGAATGAAATCAAAAAGGTACAAGCAGCATACTTATATAATCTGTACTTCTTTAACATTCGTCTTTTGAAGCGTCGCCAGAGATGGGCGATATATTTGACTATCTCCGCGTAGCAGGTGGCCGGCTCCGAGTTATTTGTGCTGCTGGCCAATGTCGATGTTGATGTGTAGCGAGCCCGTTCCTGCCGCATGCGTTCCATTTCACGCTTCTTTGTCTCCGAGAATTGGGTGGCAATGACAACGAGGCACAGATTGATCATAAAGAAGGAGCCAATCTAGAGAGCAGAAGGGAAAGAAATGGAGATGTTAAATAAGTATGTACTATATAAACGAATTGTATGCAGTTTGTATGGCTGGCGGCAAACTTTTCGCATTTCCGCCAAAAAGTTTTCACGTTTCACGAAACTTTTTCATGCTTTTGTTTCAATTTTTAAGGTACTAATGGCAGGAAGGGAATGGAAGGGCGTGCAACTAACGCCTGAACTGTGCTCAACCTGTTGGCCCGTTCGAAAGGTTTTTGGGGTTTTTCTGCACTGAGTTAGTTTTGTGTGTGTTTTAAAGCACGTTTTAAAGCAAATTTCCAAAAGTTCGAATGCTTTAATATCACCGCACTTGGTTTTCAAATTAAAGGCCAAAATTAGCGTTTATCAACTTTCTTAATGGAGGACTTTGACAGTTCGAAAACCCACATGCGAATGACTTAAATAAGTCGCCGCCAGCTTCTAGATAAAATATCCCCATTGGATCCAAAAGAAAGCAACACTTTTGTGAATGGCATGTGAATGAATCGGAAAGAATCATATTTTTGGTACACTTTATTAAAAAAATTTAAGTGCAAACAATCTCAAAAGCTAACTAATCTGAGAACAAAATTCTCATTTCATTTCATTCTTGCTTAAATCTTTTCAAGTGTATAAATAGTCAAAAAAAAAAAAAATGGAAAAAATCTAAATGTTTTGATTTGCATTATCGCATATTTCGATGTCCCGTGCGACATTGAAGAACAACATTTGTTATCAGTGCGTCAAAAGCTTATGCAGAAAGCTTATTCAATAATGAGTACAAATATAGATTTGTTGTACAATTCAAATAAAAAAAACCTTACTAAAATATACGATAATTTGTGGTCTTGGGACTTATATCAAGTTGGTCCCGTGCGACATCGTAAAAGTAAAATGTAAAATTTGTTTCTTACATAAATGATTTATTTTTTGTAAAATCGTGCCTTTTAATTATTTATATCTAAATGAGCAACAATGGTGGCCAAAAAGAAATTAAGAAAGCTTCAAACGGTGGAGAGAAAAATTTAAAGACAATACAATATTTTTGGAAAATTTTTTGTTTTTTGTTATTATGTGAAAATAAATACATCGAAACATTTTTACTACGCTTATATATATATATTTAATTTCGTCAAAAGAGTAACTGAACTAACTAAGTCGGGATTTACACTATGAAGCAAACTTCATGAAGTTTTCTTAGTAGGCGAGAGATTTAAATGTACTGCTATACTTTTTGTTTAATTGGTCTGAAAGAAGTCCGCTGATGAAGTTTCTTAATAGGCGTGGAATTTAAAGGAAATCTTTCAGACCTTTTTAACGAATCCTAAAGAAATACATACAAATCTCATGAAGTTTGCTTCATCATGTAAATCCCATCATAGTTATTATGATCCATAAAAATGTCCCGTGCGAAAGTGCTTAAAGTTGAATTTTAAAAAAATTATAAAGATTTGTTAGGTAAAACCAAAACCATTTTTAAGTGACATCAATGCACAACATTCTAAAATTTAAAATATTTAAAAATTGCTTGGGGATTCTTTAAAATCGGCTTCTTCTGCTTTTGTCGCGTGCGAATGCCTTGGTTTTTTGCAATTATCTTGAAAAAGAAAAAATTGCACAAAATTAACTTAAGCACCAATTACAGGGCTAATTATGAGATATAAGCTAAGCCATCTGACAAAATAAAAATTCGCGTTATTTTGACTTTTTTTCACTTCAAATGTGTTCGATGGTCCCGTTCGACATAATGGAAAAGGCGATATATAGATTTGACCGCTTATCTTGGGAATTCCTTAAGTCAGAGCTTGATTGAATTGGGGCTAAGAAAAATATAACTATAGTTGTTGCGAATCATGAATCTATGCATTAGAATCTGCTAAATCATTAATCGACTGTATAGAAGTTTAAAAAATTATTTTTGTGTCCGCACATTAAAAATAAATAGCTGGGTCAACATTTTTCTACGCTTAACGATGCCGTTGAAGAGGTTGAAAAACATAATTTTAAAGGTACCAACATTTTTGTGTCAAAAGTTGGTTGAAAAATTTGTAAGACGACAAAGAGTTGTAGGTAAAATTAAAGTTATTAAAGTACAACTATTTAAGGCAAATGTCAAATTAAACCTGGCCACACTAAAAGTTGGTCATTCGCAATATTTAATCTAGTTACTCAGACACTAAGAGATAGAGAGGGCTGTAACAGCCAATTTAAAATTTTTTTACATTTACTTAGACGCTGAGAATATTCTCAGAGCTCATTCCTACTCAGATACTGAAAATACGCTCTTAGAATAAGCATGGCCCTGCCAACTCGATTTTAAAAACTGCTGATGAATTCTGAAAGCGGCGGAAAATAACTATGGAACATATCTGATAATTGTTAGAGGTGCCTACGAGACCAGAAATCATTTGTAGAACCTGGCGGAAGATAAATAAGTTGCGCTGATCAAAGTATTTTTTTAGAAAAAATCAAATTCTTTGTAGATGTTGATGCTTGCTCCCCTCCATTGGATTTTGGTGCCCTTCTTCTTTAACCCTAAATTGTATGTGAGCAAGAGACCGGCTTTTCTGTTTTAAGAGAAGATTCTTATGTACCCCAACAGATCTTAACTTGATACTAATTGCCTGTACACCTTAACTACATATTCCAGGAAATAAGCTTGGTAAACAATTTCTTGTATTTTACGACTTTAACTTCCCATAACGATATCTTAATATCAATAATGTACGCAAGATGCCACAAAAGTGGGTTAATAGTTTTTCTATTCGAACTGGAAATCGACTACAAAACAAATTTGCCAACTTTAAATTGAAAACATATTTCAAAAAAAAAAAAAGAAAACAAAGAATGTTTCTAATTTCGTATTTTTGTGAGCTCGACACAAAATGCATAAAACATAACTAAGCAATTTCCTTGTACAACCCCAACCACTGGGAGGAGGGGCGTCGGGGAGTGCGGGGGAAGTGTGGCACAGACACTGAAAACTATTTGCATACCAAAAGTTGCTGTTGCTTTAGCTGTTGCCTGGCAAAATCATTTTGCACATGAAATGAACAGCGAAACAAAGACAGACAGAGACTGAGAAAAAGAGAGAGAGATAGAGAGAGAGAGAGAGAGAAAGGGTGCCAGTTGTGTGCAAACTTCAAACATAAATAATGAAATTTTACTCATGTGCCAGTGTGTGTTTGTGCACTTAAAGGCCTTTAATTAGTCCAAGGACACCTGAGAATGGGTCTCACAGTCCACAAATGACAACAGACTGGAGACTGGAGACTGGAGGTCACCTGGCTGGCTAGTCGGCATCACAACATGTTGCCAACACGAATTGCTTTGCATTTTTGTGTGTGTCTGTGTGTCTGTGTGGTCACAGTTTAAAAGTAATTTACTTATTTACATTGCCAAATTGCTTTAGCACACTTTCCCCCGTCTCCCTGCAGCTCCATTAAGCTGACACCCTTTTCTGTTTTTGCAAATCTCCGCCCCATTAAATATTCAATGCAAGATCAAAGCAGGACTCCGGCTGCACCAGCTGGCTTACCACAATCAACAGCACAAAGTAGATCCAATCCCAAAAGCTGTGCGCATCCTGCACGTAATACATAATGTCCGTCCAGCCCTCCAGTGAGATGACCTGTAAATCCAACAAATATTTCAACGTAATTAGTGTTGCGTTTCTATACTATATATGTATGTATGTGTGTGTGTGTGTGTGTGTGTGTATATATACACACATGTGTGTATATCAACTAAAGCCCACTTTTTGTGGCCCTTTATTGTTCGCGAAGGAGAAAGGGAGGGAGGCGGGGTAGCAATTAGCCTTCGCCTTGTTGGCTTTTGTACCACGTCACGTATGCGTAATGTTCGCAATTCACTGCGGACCCACAAAACAGGAGCGAATCGCTCACAAATAGCGGCACCAAAATTATACAAATTACCGCCAAATCTCTGTAGGAAATGCGCTCCTGTTGAATTCGATTTAATGTACATTTGATATGTATTTAATGATAACCTTTGACCTGCATATTAATACCATGCAATTGGCATATCAATTCCAACGAAACTAAACTTAATGGTTATGGACAATGGGGGCATTAACGGCTCATCGCATAGTTAAGCATAATAACTATATAAAATGCGTACAAAAAAAACCCCGTTTTTAAATGCTGAATTAAATTCCGTTTGCAGCACTTTAAGTCTCAATATTCCCACAATAATTGGGGGAAATAGTAAAACAGAAGAAGCTTGGTATTTAAACCAAACCAAAACCACTTTTTTAAACCAGTATCCGAATCCAAAATGGATTTTAACAATATAACTAGTAATATTTTGGTTTTCGAACTGAAGTAGGTTACGAAAATTCACTTATACTGATCATAACTTTCAGAGTTGTCACGCTGCCATCGCTAAGGGTGGATTATGCGCAAGAAATTTCGTTAAATACATACATAAGTGTTGGGAAATTCTCGGCTCAAAAATTGTATTTTTATTGTCCTAAAATTTCAATGGTATTTCGCTGAAAACTTTTATAAATTAAGTGTTGTTCGAAGGAATTTGATGATTCCCATACGACCAAAAATACTTTTTTTTGACCCATCAATATAGAATTGAATCTGTGCAAATGGAATTCTTATTGTTTGCCCTTCGTGGTTTGAATTGGAATCCCAAATAATCCTAGGGAATCCATTGTACTATAGAAGATTTCTTTTAATTAATCTTGCCTTCATAATTAACTTTCGAGTTTTGCTTGGGGTATTATTTTACACATAGACTAATAAATGGTAAAATCTACTCAAATGAGTTGATTAACCAAATTAATCTTAGTGTTCCTTCGGTTCAAAGGTTGGCAATGGTAGCAGATACGTCGCTAAAATTTTATTGGCTGAAAAAGCCAAGATAAAAGTTCTTAATGTGCGCCAATAGGTCTTAAAGGTTAAGTACAAATTCAAATATCTGCTGACGAAATTTTTATAGATTCATATTCTAAGAGGCATGTTTATAACTTTAGTGGATAAAACATCAGCCACATTTTACTCTCTTCTTTGGGCCGGTTCTACACTCAGCTGCCCCCAAAAGTAGGCAATATAAATGGTAGTTCTCAATGCCTTAGGACTGTTTGTCCTGGCGGATGGGTGGGGGGTGGGTTCATTGGGTGGTTTTTCATTAACGATAGGGGTTGCATGAGACTGAGTTACGTGTTGTGCCGAACAAATTCTAATTTGTCATTTATCACTTTTGACTGCTGCGTATGATTTTTCCCATCATATAGATTCTAAGCCACGGAACTCTCGTTCTGCACAAAAAGAAAGTGGATACTAATTACACTAGGCAACAGCTAAACTGGTTATACCCTTGCAGAGGGTATATTAAAATTGTCACGATGTTTGTAACGCATAGAAGGAAGCATTTCCGACCACATAAAGTATATATATTCTTGATCAGCATGACGAGCTGAGTTCATTTCCGTCTGTCCGTCCGTCCGTCCGTCTGTCCGTCTGTTTCTATGCTATCTCCTCCCTCAGTTTTGAAGCTATCTTGACCAAACTTTGCAAAAAGTCTTTAAATACAAATACGCTGCACATTTGTCAGAATCGGCCGGATCGGATGACTATATCTTATAGCTGCCATAGGAACGATCGGTCCAAAAACTAGTTCTAATGAGAAAAACTTTTTTGTTTTCCATCATAGCGTCACCAATCGTGGTATATATTAATTTTATATTATTTCACACAATTCTGGAAAAATTTATCAAAATCGGATGACTATAGCATATAGCTGCCATATAAACGGTCGGTCCAAAAACTAGTTCTAGTGGGAAAAACTTTTTTGTTTTCCATCGTAGCGTCACCAATCGTGGTATATATTAATTTTATATGATTCCACATAATTCTGAAAAAATTTATCAAAATCGGATGACTATAGCATATAGCTGCCATAGGAACGGTCGGTCAAAAATCAGTTCTAGTGAGAAAAACTTTTTGTTTTCTATCGTAGCATCACCAATCGTAGTATATATTAGTTTTATATGCTTAACCCAATTCGTGAAAAATTTATAAAAATCGGATGACTATAGCATATAGCTGCCAGAAAAAAACTATTGTGAAAAATTACGTCTTTCAAACTGGAAGGGTCTTTAAAAAACGTCGATTTTATTTTTTTTTTCAAATATCGTGGGTTTTTTAAGACAATTTATTTTTTTTATTTTTAGCAAAATATTTCGAAAACAATTAACTTAGGGCCATTTTCTAATGTTCCCTTTTTGCTTATTAAGAAAAATATATGTAGCCTACTTTTAGGACGCTTTTGAAATATCTTTGGTTGTGTCTACGACGACCCACGTATGATTTTAAACGCGACCTGAAAAAAGGCTTCATATATTTTCTCAATAAGCACCTGGATTTACAAAAAGGGAACATTAGAAAATGGCCCTTAAAGTATAAAGTATCAACGACTTATTTGTAGGCCTATTTATTGACAGTGATTTTGTATTTGACATTTTCAAATCGGTGTAGGATAACGGAAGTTGTAGCCAAAAACGTAAAGTTGGAAAATTCTTCAAAAATAATTTTTACCACAGAAAAGTCTCAAAAATTTTGTTTCGTATTTAAGAGTTCAATCAGAAGCCAGAAAAAAAAGTTCCAAATTGTTGCCTGGTTGATATTAGAAATTGGCCAACATCTCGTATGATTAATATTGCACATTTCCATATCTTGCTTAGACCTCAAACTTCTCAAGTTTTTCGGGCAAAGTTAAATCAATTAATGAATGACCCTAATTGGCCACCCCGCCGTGTTGCCCCTTCTCCTTCTCCTGGAACATTGTTTTGTTTGCCAAAAGTGTCAGACACCGCAGTTGACAGCAAATTAACATGCAAGTTTGGCGTCGCCTTCTCTGCTGCTGCTGTTGTTGTTGTTGTTGTTGTTGTTGTGTGCGCGCGCTAATTGGCAACTCACCAGGAATATGGCCACCCAGGCCATGCCAATGTTGTCAAATGAAATGGTACCCTGAAATGGATTCTCGCCGCTCTGTTTGCAAGTTCTATAATACTGATTCCAATTGACGCACGATGTGTTCGTTGGCTCATTGAAGTCGAACAGCTTGGCCTCATCTGTGAATAGAGAGAGTAGGGGAGGGGGGCGGGGGAGGGAGGAGAGTTGGACATTTGTGATTGTTTCAGCTGCTTCCTTAAGTTGAGCTTGTCATTAAACTGAGTGCGAAAGCAATTAAAAATGCCATCAAATTTGATTGCCCGGCGCTCGCGTTCGCCCAGTTTTGCAATTTGCACTTCATTAGCTTCTCAAAGTTAATGCAAATGATGAACAAGCAGACAGACAGACAGACAGACTTACCGTTACAGACCAGGGAGCCAATGCGATAGGGTGGAAAATCGCCACATAGATGCATGCCCGAATCGTTGGGCGTTGAGCAGATGTAATCCTGATCCTTGGAGAACTCATAATATTGCGAGAGGCTGGCAAATGTTTAAGACAAATTTGGGCAAGGGAAGTGTTGAAAAAGGCAAAGAAAGACAGCGACACAATTAGATAGAGAGAGAGAGAGAGAGAGAGAAAGGGAGAGAGTGTAGAGCACAATTATTAATTATTATTTATCATCATAGTCTTATATAATAGGCCATTATGCGTATTGTAAACATTTACATACAAGGACAATTTCGAGTTTTAAGTATAAAAATAATAACAAATTTTGCTTGAGAAAACATTTTTGGGGTTGGGGAGGGTGCTTTATTTTCCATCTAACTAATTAGAGACAGAGAGAGAGCAAAGACTTGACCAATTCATTAAAAAAACTAAAATGACAGAGTGAGACCAATGCTTAGACAGAGACAAAGAGAGACAGAGAAAGAGCGAGAGAGATAGAGAGTGAGCGTGAGCGAGTGATTAAAGCAGCGAGCGCAAGTGAGACAGAGTAAGAAGCGATCGACAGCGAGAGCGTAAGCGTACATTACGACACACAGAACACAACTGTACCAGAGAAAAGGCTGCGGGCCTCAAAAGTGCTGACTTTTAAGCAAAACAACAAAGGAAACGCACACACAAAACAAAGAAGGAAATGAAAATGGCAAAGCAATTTAAATTAAATGTTGCCACAAAAAAAAAGAAGGAAAAATTAAAAAAAAAAAATAATGGCTGCAGAAAGGGAAGCTCGCAACTTCAAATAATGTCAACGTCACGTTAATGTGTGTGTGTGTGTGTCGGTATGTGGGAGAGAATTATAAGAAAACCGCAAGTAAATTTCACAAATATATATACATATTTTTCTTCTCTCTTTTTCGCACTCCGCTTACTTTTATGAACGTTCAAATGTGAGTGTGTGTATATATGTGTGTGTGTGTGTGTGTGTATATGACGGGAGAGGGGGGGCAGCTTTAAATACCTTTGCAATAGAAACTGATGGTTTTTCCTGTAAAAAGAGTTGAGCTTACAAAAGATACACACACACAGACTATTACGGGTAAGCAAACGGAACGTGCGTGTGCGTGTGTGTGTGAGTGTGTCTGTGTGTGTGAACAGAGTACTAAAAATATCAACCGGAAATGAAAAAAACGCAACACTTTGCTTGCCAGGGAATTGGTTTTATATTACTTCAATTTTACTTTACTTCTAATGCATATAAACGTTTAAGTACAGGGTGATTATTAGCAAAATTTTATGGCAAAACTCAAATCAACTATGGGCTAGCTAGTTTTCACAATTTACCGTTTGACAAATCGTCATGCAAAGAATTGACATGTTATGAAAGGCTTTGGCTTTCATTTGGAATTGATAAAGAAAATGATTTGATTTGATTGGAGGTGCCCATAGCCAGCTTATGGCAGTGCAGACACCAATACATATAAGAGAAGGTAATCATTTCATAAACACTATAAACCACAAGAGAGAGAGATGGAGAAAACCTGGTTACTGTGTCCGTGTACTGTACCTATGCACGGACCATGGCTGCGTGCATTCCCACAACAAATGTGGATGGAAATCCAAAAATGGATTAGATCATTAGGTTTCAAAAAAAATCCCAGTGGGAAAAATTATAATCCATGTGGACTAAGGACTATTAAATGAAAAAATAGTACATTTACAACCCAACAATGTCCAAAATGGACCCAACTTGTGTTACATTTTTTGACTCAAAAAGTGTATCGCGTCGGGACCAAACAATTCTAAAAAGGGTAGTATAAAAACCTTGTCTGGTTATGGTCTGGTTAGCTGCCGTCTACCTTTTGAAAACTTTAAGTTTTCTGCTAATGATTGGACTTACGAATTCCATATCTAGTAAACTATTTCGAATTAAGCTTTGTTGTCTTCTCAAAAGTTGTAGCTCTTGAAAAAATTAATTCAATTAAATTTTTGATGAGAAAAGTCTTTCATTTCGGTACGGAAGATTTTTCGGTAGGGTTAAAATTCAATTTCAAAATAATGCATAAGGCGTAATGCAAGCAATCGACTGGGCAACCGTGGCATTTTAATTTAGTTTAGTAGTAGTATGTTTTAGACCACTTGCATTTTGCACCCTTGTGGAGTTTTCCAACACTATTTCTTATACTATTTATCAACATTGATTTCCAACACTATTGCTTAAAACTATTTTCCTACACTATTTTCAACAGTGTTTTCCAACATTCTTTTTTTAACATTGTTTTCCAACTCTGTTTTCAACATTGTTTTACAATATTATTTCCAACACGGGTTTTGAACTTTGTTTTCCAACACTATTTTCCAACACTAACACTGTTTTCTTACATTGTTTTCCAACACTGTTTCCGACTCGCCTGGTCAGCCGTGGCATTTCTCACGGTATAAAAACTCTTTTCAATAAACATGTTTTACATTAAAACTTCGCCTCACACTTTTTTTTTTTTTGAGAAATCAGCTGGTTTTTCCTTCTTTTTTTTTACAGTCTTTCAACAATATTTTTATAACCGTTACGAAAATCAAATCAAATTTCATCGCAATATTGTTGATTAGACTAAAATAAACAAATCGTAAGAGCAACACAATTTCATAAGAATTCTCCTGTATATAGTTAAAGGCCTAACCTAACCTAACCTAGTATTTTGTGAAAAAAGTTCAGGCTTATAGACCTAAAACGATGTGAAGGAGTTATCAAATGAAGTTGGTTTGTTCTACGGGTTTGTTTATTTAAGTCTCACAGTGTATCAACAAATCATTAAAAAAATTTTTAAATAAATCGCATATCTTGTAGATTTTGAAATTGGGAAGCGTTGGACGGAGGATCTAAAGGAAGATATAAAAAACAACTAAGAAAATCGACCAAAAATATACATATTTGTTCTGAGCTATCAATTCCAAAAAATACATACTAACAGAGTTTTAGGGCGTAAATGCGTTATTTAGCACGAGTTCAGTGTCTTGTCCACTAAAAAGACAAAGATTAAACTTAAAAATGGACCAAATCGTATAATGATATCGTGTAATATCCTTGGAAAGAAATTCGACTATAATTACAACCGCAGAATATTAAAACCTTCTTAATGTTCTTAGCAAAGACATTTTGTAGGCATTTTTCAAATAATTCTATTATCTATATTAATAAAATAAACAATCAAACTAGAATTTTTTCATTGTTTTAATAAAATTATTCAGCTACTGATTTTCTACATTCACTGCACTATTATACGCCTCGTCTGACGCATACTCTAAACATTTGGATTGGGTAAGGAAACTTGAACTCAAAATATTTCGGTGCAGGATGACCAGAACTCTTTTAAAATGTTGCACACATTTTCTATTAAAACACTAAGCAGGCAGCCAATAGTTCGGTATTTCGCGGTTGTGGCCTTTTTGAGAGTTATTCTAGGCATTATATTTTATCGATCCTTCATATATCAATTTCCGATTATATGAACGACAGTCGTGTTTTAAGCTGAAATTGTGATGGGCAGCACTTTCTCAGTTTTTGTGACCCCAAACTTAAAAGTTATCAGTTATATACAAACTTTGACTGGTCACAGTCGGGCTTGTCGGACATTCTAACTTGTTTTGATTTGCAATGTTTAAACGTTTTGTAGGACATATCAAGAGCTACAACTTCTTAAATCTAAATATTCGCTGAAAACTTAAAGAAAACGCTAACCATACAAAAATCAGAAAGCGTTTTTATACTACCATTTCACATTCATGGTCTATTTTTCGTATACTTTTTACTTTATTATTGAAGAAAAGTGTTCTGATTAAAGTTTTGGGCCCATGGGTTGATATGAAAAACGTTTTTTTGTTTTGTTTTTCAAAATATTCTTCTTGATGATCAATACACTTTTGCGTTCAAAATTGTATACCTCGTAGTTCGTTCTTGATTTAAGTTAACAAAAATAGTTTATTGGGGTGCCAAATAAGGACTGTAGGGGCGGATGGCCCATCAATTCGATTCACAAATCCTTTGGTCAGTGCCGATGTGTGAGAGCTCGCATTGTCTTGTATATTTGGTTCATTTTGCGAACACTTGTGGCAAACAAATTGTTGTATACCAAACAGAATTAGCTATGACTGTAGACACAGTTCAGTTTCCGGCTCGTATGCATTAATCCATAATTCATCACCTACGAGTTGTTAGACACAGTTTTGAAAGCACAAACTTTTTGGAACGGGTAGAAATTAGCTCCTCAACCAAGTGGATATCGAAACATAGAGGCGAGGGTAATCAAATGGTAGCTCAAATCTCAATATTTGCCCACTTGGTTGCATCCCCTTCGGTTGTCCCATTGCCACAACGAGATATTTTTTTGGCTATTATAACACTATCTCTACCTATAAAGTTTCTATTAAAAAAAAAAACAACCTTTAAATCTGTTTAGTTTATGTATGTGTAAGTGTGTCAGTGTGTGTGTGTAACAGCTAATTGTTGTTACATTTGTTGTCAGCTGAAAGGAAAACAACAAAAAAATAAACCAAACGCCAAACAAAACTGCAAAATGTGCCAAATAAGTGTGCGAGCTCTAGAGAAGAAATTATAGTGGTTTGGGGGTGGGCCGGGAGGGGTGAGAACTCAGGTCAGCTTAAAAAGAACAACAACGACTCGTCTATATATATATATATATAAATGAATACCAAAACACAGTCGAAAACATGGAAATAACCAAAAATAAACTTTACAAGTAGACACTACTTTTTTGTTAGGTTTTTACCACAAGAACTACAAACATTTACCAGTTTTATCAGAATGTGTTTGTCTATTTGTGTGTGTGTGTGTGTGTTTGTGTGCAAAACTAAATATATATATATAAAAAGCCTTAAAGTGGCCAAGTGTGTGGGTTATGGTATATAACTTGTATTTTGGTACAGTTGTGTTAGATTAAAATAGTCACGTATAAACAGAGTGAAAGGGAGAGCTGTATGTTTATTTTTGTATTGTATTTGTTGTCTAGTCTATAAAGAGGCAAGTTTTATTTTGGCATGTTTAGTTCGATATTTTAGTTGAATATTGAGTATTATATAGTATATTTATATATATATTCATATATCTTCATAAAAAATAGTTTACTAATTAGAAGGTGTTTGTTTTTTTTTTTTATCTAAAATTTATATATACTAAGCACATTTATAAGGAAAGTAGAATAGTGTGTGGTCTAAAATATGTTCATCGGAAAGGTTAGTTGTGTTGGTGTGTGTGTGTGGGGTGTGGAGTGTGGGGTAAGTAGGGTTAGGATGGGTGTTAACCCTGACACTAAGGCTTCAATTTAGACCCATTGTGCCGAAAAGGTTTTATTTTGAAAGGACAAGAAAGCAGTAGATAGATAGAGATAGAGAGAGAGATAAAGGCAAGGCATGTCTATTAAACTTTCGGATGGTAATCAAGAACTTTGACAGAACGTTATACTTTTACTCTGCTCAAAATTGATAAAAGTTCCCTGTGCGATTTTAAAAAAAATTGGGTGGAAAGTCAGGGCTGTACGGCAGATGACCCATCAATTCGACGTTTTGGGGGGTCAAAAAGGCGCTGGCGCTGGTGTGAGCTGATGTGTGAGAGCTCGCATTGTCATGGTGCACAATGATCTGTCTTCTCTTGTTCGTTTTTCGAATTTCTCCGAAGACTTCTGGCAAACAAATTGTGGTGTACCGCCCAGAATTGACCATCCTACGTTGCTCAAGCGGAACAGTCGCCACATGACCAGTTTTACCGAAGAAACAGGCGACCATTTGCTTCGAAATGCTTCTTCCACGAACGACTTTCGTTGGATTTGGCTTGTCTTCGAAGACCCACACGGTCGATTGCTGTTTTGTTTCGGGCTCATAAGCATAGATCCATGATGCGTCACCTGTGACGATCTTATAAACGTCTTTTGAACACCGCGAAAATTTCTTTGCACCAATCCACACGAGCCTTTTTTCGAATTGTGCGGGATCCAACGAGAACAAACCTTTTTTATGCCCAGGTGTTCATGCAATATCGAATGTATGCTGGTGGAAGAAATGCCCAAGGATGCCTCTATCTCACGGTATGTCACATGACGATCTTGCATTATCAGTTCACGCACGGCATCAATGTTTTCTGGCACAACGACTGTTTTTGGACGACCTTCACGACCTTCGTCTTCGAGCGAGCGTCAATTTTTCACAGTGCTATAGTATGGTACTTCATCGCCATACAAAGATTTAAGTTCCTCGTTGCACTCTTGTCGTGATAATCCACGTCGTGTGAAAAATTATTGCACGAAAATGTTCACGAGTTAATTCCATTTTTCTGACGAGTTAAGTTTTTGATTAATCGTTAATCGATATCAAACGTGGTCACACATGAAAGAGTTGTATGGAGCTTTTATCGATAAAAGTCCAAACTTTTTTTTGGAAAAGGCCAATTGGTCCTAAAATGGCTAGAAGTGACCTAGGCCAGAAACTTAAATAGCAACCCACGTAACACCAGGGTATGGTAATTTATTTACATTCATACCAAAGCAAGGATCCTGGACAAAGTCGAGCATCAATTTGATAGTGTGTGTAATAAACATGTTCGAACACTTTGCGCAGGAGTAAGCGGACCGAAAAGTCGCGCGGCTTCTTTAACGCTTGCTCGCCTATGACAGAGAGAGACAGAAAGATATGTGGGTCTCTGGAGTGCCCATTCCTGTTTTCCAAAGCATTTCAATAAAAAATGGTTCAGATTTTTTTTTAGCTATATGTTAGCTTTCCTCTATTTCCGTTCCAACAATTCTCGCATCAATACACGTAACATATTTATGTTCTTACACATCCGTTGGTTTAATATTCATTACTAGTAAAAGAAGAGAAGTTTACATTTAGGAGAGAGCAAGAGAGAGAGAGAGAGAGGGGAAAAAGCTAGTTTTAGGGTAGAAAGTGCTTGCGATACATCAAACATCGCATTTGGAGCTAGCGGGCCAGCAGCGCTGCGAGATTTATAAGTATAATAAGAGTTAAATATATAAGTATATATAGTATATATCTAGGATCTGTGGGTTTTTGTTTTGGGTATAGGTGGCGGGTTCTTTTCGGAGCGTGTGTGTGTGTGTGTGGCTGTTTGTGTGTGTGTGTTAGTAAAGGGGGGAAAATAAATCATTTTATCTTACGAGTTAACACGGACTCGAACTCTGTACACTTCAGGTAGTCCCCTGTAAACAAAAAATTTGTTCCCGGTATGATTTTTGTTATTGTTTCTTTTGATTGCAAAACGTAAATTGAGAAACTATAAATAAAAAACCAATATGGTACAGCAATTTATGTTTAGTTTTTTTTTTTTCTTCGCTTGGCTGCCAATTTTGTTCCTTTTGTTTCAAATAAAAATAAATTGAAGAAAATGATATACTGGAAAAAGAAAACATATATAGAATATATATATATATATTTTGATTTGTTTGCAAACTGTTTGTTGCTCTGCTTTTTGTTGTTGTTGTTGCTGTTGTTATTGCTGTTTGTTGCTGTTGTACTGCATGTTCTGGTTGTTGTCTGCATATTTGGAAAATAAAACAATAAAATTGCCTACGAGTTCGAAAATGGGTGTTAAATTGTTGCGAACAGATCGCAAAATTTGTTGATTTGCCACAATTTTAATGGTGAATGAATATGTGTGTGTGTGTGTGGGTATATGTTTGTGTGTGTGTGTATATACAAAATGGCTGCAAGAGTTGTAAGTACTGTACACTTGCTGCTAGTGCGGGAAAACCACATAAAAAAAGAAACACAAAAATATATAAATATAAAAACAAAAATTTCTACAAAATAACTCAAATGATTACAATTCCAAAACACATTTCATTGGTTTGTATTTTCTTTTTTGCACTTTTCAGGTAAAATGTATTCACAGCGCTCAAAAGCTATTCAAATCTTAATCAAGAGGCTTTTCACCTGTGCATAATTAGGGCACAAAAAAAAAACCCCCAATTGCCTGTTGCACAATTATTTATACAAAAAAAAAAAAAAAACACAATTATGCAAATGAATATACGCATAAAATGAACACATAAATGAGGCAAAAACTATGCGTGGCCTAGTTTCGCGCAAGAATTTAGAAACAAAAAACCCCAAATGTTATATACAGTTAAGCATGCATAACTAACAAAAAAAAACACCCGCAAAAAAAAAGAAATGAAACAACAAAAAAAACACAAGCTTTTCCTAAGCTACACTCGCAGCAACCAAAAAGTGTTGCCTACTTTTGAGAGCGGCGGTGCGCTTAACAGTGAGCGTTCGTGTGTATGCGTGAGTGTGTGTCCTGTCTGAGTGTACTGCTGTTGATGCTAACGTCGCTGCCACTGTGCACTATGGCAAAATTTTGTATTTTTATATCGAAATATTATATCTTAACCATGGACTTAAGTTAAGTTAAACTAAAAATTTTATTAGAATGCGTTTGTCTAATATGTATATTTTTGAAATTGGAGTTCACACCCATATTCACTCCACATGATTTGGTTGTCTGAGGAGCATCTTGTGCTTTTTAAATTATTAATGGACTTTGTTTGTAACAATGGCAAATTCATTTAATTAGACAAACAAACCAATTTATTTATTTAAGCAGAGATGCAAACCAGTTTTTAACTGAACCAACCCGAATCGAAAGGCTTTTCCACTCGTAAACTTTTAAAATGCAAACTCGAAAAATCTAAGGCCGACTTGTTTAATGGTGATAAAAATATTCCTATGTCTTTGGATTAATGGAAAAGATCGCATGGTCTTAGCCATTTTTGTCAGTGTAACCAGCGTTTTACTTTAAATCGATAGAGGGATGCCTGAAAGTGATTTGATTTTGATTTACTTTTAATTTCGCGAAACAGCTGCACCATATAAAATGTGCAGTGTGCCCAGAAAAAGTATATAAATTAAGGTCACACTAAAAAATAACAAAATCGCGCATTTACCGGGCTTGTTTGCGCTTATCGCTCGCAATACTCTTTTGGATACTAACTCAAAACGAGCACGCAAGAGCAATAACTGTTCAAGCTCATTTAGCTTATTGAGCAATATGAGCAAATGAGTAGCGCTCGAATCTCTCGCCTTCTTCACAACAACATATCAAGAGAGAGCAACATCAAACTATCTTTCGCACATTACATTACATTTTTTGAGTGTTGTGGTCTCTTGGTGGTGCTTTTGCTCGTGACGACTCGTGCTCAACAATAAATACCTCGTTTATACACACACAATATATCATGAGTCGACTCGATCAAATAGATAATTTTTAAAGCAAATAAAGTTTGCATACTTTTAAGGGCATTTATCATGATACATTTTTGTGTATAAACGTAGGAACAGAGCTCGTCCATTGAACGTACGCTCATAGACGATTGGATGTTTTTGATTTGAGCTTTGTGTGAGCGTTTGAAAATCAAAAAGTATCGGTCAACCTGAATTGGGTTCAGTTCGTTTCAGAACCGGCTTGCATCCCATGACTTCAATATTCTTTAAAAACCCCCTGGTTCCACAGTGCAGGAATGTTGACTTCGGCATTTGACTTGGCCTCCCGCTGTCATGGACAGAACTGCAGCTCGATGGCTTTTGGCCAACCACAAAGATTTCTGTGTGATGGCAACTTCATCAAATTGACAGGTCAGTCCATTTGGTTTTCGTATGCAAATTGGCAGGGGCATTAATGCAGCTGTAAGTGTGCGTGTGCGTGTGAGTGGGAGTGTGAGTGTGAGTGGTTGTGGCCTGTCAGTGGCTCAAAACCAAAAGCTAAAGCCAAAAAACAACATGAAAAAGCAGCCATCAGCCAGGCAATCAGAAGGCGCACTCAAAGCCTTCTCGATAAGGATGATACTTAAAGATCTAGCCAAAACAAGGAATAACGAAATGAATACAAAAATGCAAAACCAAAAAGGATATATACAATATGCACACACATATATATATATATATTAATCAATTATCGATAGATATAGATATATATATGTATATATGTTTATGTACGGTGGTAGATTTTTTTTAGGCGCCTGCAGACAAAGACAAACATAGTTCTGGATACTCCTCTCTGGAACATGGAACGTGGACCCAACTCTTTCTCTAATACTTTTTTATTTCTGCTAATTGGCCTGTACTTACGTTATAGGAAAGATCATGCCATCGGGTCGGTCCAGAGTGCATCGTTGCCGCAATATGCCCTCCCACAGTTGGACACCAATTATGCCGAATATGAAGAACACAAAGAAGCAGAGCAACAGGACATTGCCCAGCATGGGCAGCGTGTCCAACAGCAACATGACCAGTATACGCATACCTGAGCGAGAGAGAGAGAGTTTGTGGACATTTCGGTAAGTATTTGCAGTTTGTCTGCCACTCACTCGGTATGCGATTGATGGCCCTTAGGGGTCGCAACACTCGGATGGTCCTTATGGCTGTCAAATTGAGATTCTTCACATGCATCATATATTCCAGCAGTCCGGCCAGCACAATGAAGAAGTCCAAACGATTCCAGGAGTCGGCCAGATATGTGTTCTTGCCGCACATGCCCATGGCCACCATTTTGATGGTCATTTCCAAGGCGAAGAAGGCAAAGATGATGTCATCGAAGATCTGACAAAGACAAATCAACATATATAATTGTTACCCCGACAGTTTACCATTCTTAACATTAACTAAGCTCTGCAGCTGTGCCCCACCCCAGTCCAAGGACTCAATCATCGCTCTGTAGGAAATATTTCCATAATGCTACACCCAGAGAAATCTAGCACGATTCGGCAAGACTGAAATCTGCTTCAGTTTATTTTTTTTTCGTCTGGCATTTTTAAGAAGAAATCTGCTTGAAATCGAGAAAACTTTGTGTGTTTGGTGGCAAGGGAGGTGAGACAAAAAAAAAGAGCTTGAAAATTCATGCTTGATTTCAGTATTTTCTTCTTGAATCCAAGAAAATTCTGTCTTGCCGAACTTCTGACACGAAATCTGCTTGATATCAAGCACGATCTGCTCGATTTTTTCTCTGAGTGTAGCAACAAAAAATTAAACAAAATTTCTTATTTTCTAGCATACTTTTAGGATGTCTTGTTAAATTTATATTTGGAAATGCTTCACGTATATATCATATTAAGCACAAGAGAAAAAGTAGACTACGTTGAATTATCAAGAAATATATCATTGATCAGGGAACAAGTGGTACTGCTGAACACGGCCATTGTTATATTTCTCTTCTTAGACCAATGGACCGTTTGGACAAAGGACAAAACTAACGCGGACCATCTTTGATGTACATTCTTACCCCAGTACATTTGTTTGTGACTCAACTAAATACAAATGGATAAGTTTATATTTTTATTTTGTTTAATACAGAACATAGTTGTATATAATGTATTTTGATCGGAAATAAAAGACCGAAAAATGCAAACAATTCGTTTTCTGTAAGGTTTCGACGAGTTCGATTTTTTTTTGGATTTGGCAATGCTTCATTTATAGCTATCACTCGTCGGGGTTAACAATGCGTAGCCATAAAAAAACATTGATTCTGACTTCTTAATATTGTTGAAATATTCTTTAATCTTGCGTTGAAAGTTTTTTGGGGTACAAATGTACCCCAAGGACGGTTCTATGACTAGACTGAAATACCAATAGCTAACTTTCAATCAACGAACCTAGATCATTAACTGTACTCCCATCCCTTGAGTGTTTTTTTTTTTTTTTCATAATCGCTTGAAATTGACTTCCGTTTTTTTGCTTAACCTAATTACTTTAACCCATTTTACGCCGCGCTGGACCAAGTTTATTTTTATAGAGGTAAAAGTTATTTTATTGGGTAATTAGATTGGGTAATTTGAACCCTCTAAACACGAATCCGTTGTCAAAAAAAATCTACCTATGATAGTTTTGCCATGACCCTTATACCACTAAGCTTCTTTTTGTCTCTCTTGTACGACCAATACTCGAGTATTGCTCATGTGTATGGTCACCTCAGTATGCATGTTACCAAGACCTCATAGAATCGGTACAGAAACAATTTCTCCTGTGGACTAAACTGGGATCAACATCATCGCCTGCCATCGTACAAGGATAGGCTTCGTTTATTAAGTCTACCATCCCTGCAGGATCGCAGGAGCTGTTTCTCTATAAGCTTATAAACGGTCACATTGATTCTGGTTTGCTGTTAAGCCGAATTCAATTCTCGGTCCCTCCTAGATTTACCCGACGGTTCCGGCCAATTTTCTTACATATATGCAGATCTAATTTTGAATCCCATGACCCCTTTCGGATCTTATGTCTGCTATATAATAATTTATACCACTTGTTAACTTTTGAGGATTCCTTATTTGTAAATGTATCTAATATATTGTCATATTTATCCTCTCAACAATAGTAAATCCTCCGCCCACTCGATGTGAGTCGGAGCATATCGTAAAAAAATGTACTGCTTATTTGGACGGAGGCAAGATTAAGATTAGGTTTAATATTATTTAATGTTATAGGTTTATGTTGACAGATAATTTGTTAACTTTATTCAATAAATGAAATAAATGAAAGGTGAGACTGTTCGACTAGTCGAACAACAGCGGTAGCTGTCAAATTGAATCATGTTTCGCTTGGCAACATTTTCGCAGGTGTGAAACACTGTCCCAATGCTACTTTTTCCTTATCTTCATTTACTTCTGACTATTTTCGTCCTTTCTCTATAATATTCAATGTCTCACGGAAACAAAAAATTTATAGCTAAAAAAAAGGGATTCTTTTCAACCTCCACCTTTTACCCTTCTGTAACGTTGGGGGGTGATGGCAATATTTTTTGTCTGAAAGCCAATGAAATTTACTACAGTAAAGCGTATTTACTTAAACAATTGGCTTTACTATGTCTTAGAGAAAAATGTTGATATATAGTTCGTCTAGTCGAATAGCGGCATAAAATGGTTTTAGAGTTCGTTCTTGCGTTTTAAGGAATTTCTTTACCTTTTATTCACATTATTTTTCTGACGAACTACGCCAATTTTGAACCCATGCCTAAACTGTGTCTTAACTTCAACATTTGTGATCTCTTCTCTGCTCACTTTTCTTTTTTATATGTAAGGAAAAAATGTACTATTCTCTTAAAAGTGTGCTTATTAGATACACAGCACATTTTTAAACTTAAATACATATCCTTTAATTCACTGCCCATCTTTTTGATGAGGGTAGAATAATATACACCAACGACATTTCTCAACTAACAAAAAGTTGCGACAATAATTGTGTCACAAAATTCAAATTGTCATTCCGTCCTAATTAAATTAAACATTTAGATAATCAAAAAACAAATTTTGACAATTAGTTTATGCTTTGTTTTATCTTCCGAAATTAAATTTCGTTAAAAGTGCGCAAGAGTGAGCAATGGAATGGGGTTCATCAGAAGCAGAATTAACGACTCTAAAAGGTTCAACAAAAAGTCAACAGATTTCAAAAGCTATAAAACATTTTGTGTTTTTTTACAAAATTTGTACAATTTCTACAACTAATTAAATTTCATCAAAAATTGCTTAAAGTTTAACAAGTAATCAAATCGTTAGCAGCAGCTCTTTTGAATAGCATCTACTTAGTGTTAGTGTTCTGTTAGGTTAACATTTCTGTTAAGCAATTTTGAAAATTGTTGAAAATGACTTTTTCCCCAGAAAAATGGAAACATTTCCTACAGTGCAGCATCTTGGTAATTTAGGGCGTCACTTATGTCGCTGATAGGTGTGTGTCGTTGTCATTTTGCGCTACATCCTGTTGCCAATTTTTGGTCCTGTCCTCTTGCTTTACACTTGGCTGCGGCCAAAATGTCGCCTGACTTACAATATCATTTACCAAAAAAAAAAAAAAATAAGCATAACATTTTCTCTACGCTCTGTAATTGCCCTTGCCCTCCCCCCACTCCATTATCCTTGACACCTTGCCGTGTGCGCCTGGGCTGTCTAATGAGGCGAAGTGCCTCGTTTGATGTCATCAGTGTGGCAGTAAGGAAGTGAGCCAAAAAATTGCTTAAATAAATGGCATTTAATGTGACAGCGCCCAAGTGGAAGTGGATGAGGGGGCGGGAGCTGAGCTGAGCTGTTTGGTGTACTCACCTGCAGTATCTTGCAGCGATTCGTCACACAGTCATCGTCCACACAGGGCTGGTACATGCCCAGGGTTATGCAATTCAGCAGGATGACCAAAATGGAGACGCGCTCGAACCATGTAAATATTTGTGCAGTTAAGGAGCAAAACCAGCAAAATGAACAACAGCAAATCGTTGCCTACTTTTGTGCGAGCCAAGTCAAGAGGGAAGCGCAGCCAGATAACAACTTGCAGTTGCCGTCTAATGGCTGCTCAAGTGCCTGTCAACTCGGCTGCATTTTCGTCCTTGTTGTTGTTGCCTGGTTTCGCTTTAAGCAGAAAATGTGCAAAGAAATGTAGCAAATTGATGATAGTCATTCTAGTCGGTCGCATCGGTTGCTCCCACTGTGCCGCCTCGGCACTTGATAAAGCGAATTTGTGGCTACCAGATTATGCGAAACAAGTTTCTAATGCGGTCACGACCGGAATCCGATCACGTTTTACAGTTGTTAGGGTTAGTGAAAGAGATAGAGATAAGTTGGCATCTACGGACAAGTGAAAGGCGCATTTGTGTGTCCAGAGAGCTGCGATTTGTGCAAATCATTTTGTGTTCTTGGGTCTAGCTGATATTCAAAGTGTTTGCCAACCGTACCACGTACCAACTTAATAGAGTCACAATCAAAATGAAATTGAAATTCAAAATGTACTGTTATGCAATAGTTGGGGTACCCGTTACTTCTTCTTAAGCATTTACCCGTTCCTACCTTATTATGCGGAGAGTATGTCAAAATGTATAATTTCGTGGTAAGCTCACAAGTAGCCTCTTAGCTGTCCAATATATATCCATACTCATTGAGTCTAAGAACTAAGCCCGACAAGTGATTTAAGTGGCTGCGAGTTCTAAATACCCTACTGCGACGGCAGAATAGGAAATGCATAAGTCATTTTCACCTTCTCAACCCCCAAAAAAAAAAAAAAACAAAAATATTACTAATAATTATAAATGATTATAATCCTTTCCCAG
>JAEIFT010000490.1:0-195971 GCA_018904225.1 Lordiphosa mommai | reverse complement strand
AGTACCGTGTCACTGGCCGCAGGATGGCTTTCACTAGGTAGGGAAAATCCTCCTGGGTCGCTACCTTCGGACATGACGGGGGACGCGCTTCGATTTCGCTGCTAGTTCACGACGGGCTTGGCCTCAGGGCTAGCTGCTGTCCCGAATTGTGCCTCTAGCTTTTCTAAACGCTGTACCGTGGCAGGGGAGTGATTTTTACGGTTTACGAACGTAGCCATCCGACTACGGAGTTCTTCTACTGTCCCGTCCCGTTCGAACCCGAACTCGTCCGCAAAAGCTTCGAGTTCAGCTTTGCGACGATAGGCTATCCAGCGGACACCAACCATTTGGTTCTCAATACGGAAGAAAGCTTGTAAAGTACCCGAAGTGGACCGAGGGATGTTACGATGCGGGCCCGGACTACAAATGCCATCGGAAATAAAATTTTTTTTCAATCACGAGAAACGAGCGCTTTGCTTATCACTGCAGGATTTGTAATTACACGTGAGAGTGCTTTTCTTTGGCTCAGGATGCGTGTTAGTTGGCCGCGAAACTGTTTCACTGATTCAGGATGCGTGTTGGTTTACCGCGAGGGTATTTTCAGGACGATAGGCGAATTTTTAGGTATACTTTCCGAATTATTTGCAAAAGAAGGATACGTTTCCTTTTCTTCCTTTGCCGAGGATTTTTATGAGTTCACAAGATAGGAGATAGTTTATGTGGGTCACTGCTTGTCGTGTTCTTCCCGATGTGTTCGCGTTCAAAGCTGCCCGGCGACTGTCCCTTTTGCCCGTTGAGACGTGCTTTATATAGGGTTCTGCGCTGCCGTGCCTCTGCTGGCGTCACACCGCAGCGACGTCAAGGTTCGTCTTCGGTCGTGTTATAAGATAGGGCATGCATAGGCTACGCTCACCGAAGTGACCAAATTTTCTCGCTCTCTCTCTCTCCCGTCTGTTCCCCGGCTTCCCGGCAACTCGATGTGAAGGTAGACTCTGTCGGCGGACAAGGAAAATTGCTCTATTCTGGCTATGGCTACATCGGTGTTGTGTACTTGTACGTTCTCTGGATTTTTTTTGACGAGGATGGCTCCCAATGTAGGTGTCGCACTTGTTTTACTTAAAAGTTTACAAAGTTATCCAATGCTCTTTGATTACAATAATTTGTTACTTGGGGAGGATCCTTTGCAAAGGCCCCTTGCGTTTCCCGACCGTTCATTAACGACTCTTTACCCTAAGACACACACACTCCCTCCCCTGCGATCTGCGTCCTGAACCCACACTGTCGTCCCTCCTTAGCCACCCGTTCTTCTATGTCCTTGCTAGTTTGATTATGTCTCCTTCTATTCTTTTTTTTTTTTTTTTTTCCTCTCCGGGAACCCAACCAAAAAGGAAGGAATTATTTTTCACGCAAACGCTTAGGGAATTTGTGCAATTGTTAAATATGTTTTAAGTAATCATATATTTTTTTTTTCCTTTTTCCTACCTTTAGCACAACCCTCGCAAAACAAATACCCGCTCGTGACAGAAAATAATCTCCATACTATGCACGTGACCCTCGCAAACCCGCAATCCATGAAAGAAACGATGCGCGCAACCCTCGCAAAAAATTCCTGCCCATGAAAGAAAAATCAAATGTCAATACTATGCACGCAGCCCTCGCAAAAATTATAAATTTTGTATACGGAAAATAAATATTGTATACCTGTAGCACCACCCTCGCAAAGAAAATACCCGCTCGTGACAGAAGATAATCTCCCTACTTTGTACGCGACCCTCGCAAAAATATAATACCTGCCCATGAAAGAAAAAAATCAAATGTCAATACTATGCGCGCAACCCTCGCCAAAAATTTAAATTTTTGTATACGGAAAAAAAATATTGTATACCTTTAGAACCATCCTCGCAAAGCAAATACCCGCTCGTGACAGAAGATAATCTACCTACTTTGTAC
Organism: Lordiphosa mommai; assembly: GCA_018904225.1. NCBI lineage: Eukaryota > Metazoa > Arthropoda > Insecta > Diptera > Drosophilidae > Lordiphosa > Lordiphosa mommai. Next base: position 194,042 of record JAEIFT010000490.1, on the reverse strand, counting down.
GCGACCCTCGCAAAAAAAAATTATACCTGCCCATGAAAGAAGAAAAAAAAAATGAAATGTCAATACTATGCGCGCAACCCTCGCCAAAAATTAAAATTTTTGTATACGGAAAATAAATATTGTATACCTTTAGAACATTCCTCGCAAAGCAAATACCCGCTCGTGACAGAAGATAATCTCCCTACTTTGTGCGCGACCCTTGCACAAAAAAATAATACCTGCCCATGAAAGAAGAAAAAAAAAATCAAATGTCAATACTAAGCGCGCAACCCTCGCCGAAATTAAAGTTTTTGTATACGAAAAATAAACTTTTCTAACACGTATATTTCCCTGTTCACTTCTTTGAACAATTAAGACGAAATGTACGACCGCCTCAACTATGTACCGTTTTGTTTTACGTCAACCCTCGTGCGCATTTTTTTTCCCCCTTTTTAGTGAATCAAAACAACAAAACAATATTCGCACGCATTACCGGCAGCCGCCACACTTGGCTTCGGCATGCACACCTACGAACAATTTTTTTATACACTTGAAAAGTGTATATTAATTTTGCCCAGAAGTTTGTAACGCATAGAAATATTCATTGCCGACCCCATAAACTATATATATTCTTGATCAGGATGACGAGCTGAGTTCATTTCCGCCTGTCCGTCCGTCCGTCTGTCTGTCCGTCCGTCTGTCTGTCCGTCTGTCTGTCTGTTTCTAAGCGAACTAGTCCCTGAGTTTTAAAGCTATCGAGCTGAAATTTTGCACAGAGTCTTCTTTTTGCTGCACGCAACTTATATGTCGAAACCGGCCGGATCGGACGACTATATCTTATAGCTACCATAGGAACGATCGGTCGGAAAATAAGTCATAGTGAGAAAAACTTTTTTGTTTTCCATTGTAGCGTCACCAATCTTAGTATATATTAGTGTTACTTGCTTTCACATAATATTGGAAATTTATCAAAATCGGATGACTATATCATATAGCTGCCATAGAAACGGTCGGTCAAAAAACAAGTTCTAGTGAGGAAAACTTTTTGTTTTCCAACGTATAGTCACCAATCTTGGAATATATTAGTTTTATATGTTTCCACATAATTTTGGAAAAATTTATCAAAATCGGATCACTATAGCATATAGCTGCCATAGAAACGGTCGACTAAAAAACTAGTTCTAATAAGAAAAAAAATTTTGTTTTTTATTGTACCGTCACTAATTTTGGTATATATAAGTTTTATATGCTTTTATCAAAGAAAATTAAAAATTATCAAAATCGGATGACTATACTATATAGCTCCCATAGAAACGGTCGGTCAAAAAACTAGTTCTTGTGAGAAAAACTTTTTTGTTTTCTATCGTAGCGACCCCAATCTTGGTATATATTAGTTTTATATGCTTTCACATAATTTTGAAAAAATTTATCAAAATAGGATGACTATAGCATACAGCTGCCATAGGACCGATCGGTCGGAAAATGTGTTTTACTTACAAAAGTTTTTTTATGGTATCAAATTTTTATTATCAATGATTTAAAAATTTTATATATGTGATATCTATATCCTATATATATTTTTCCGGATAAATCAGTTGGAGTAAAGTTTTTCAAGTGTATTAAAACTTCGGCACAGTCGAAGTTAGCTTTGCCTTCTCGTTTTTTCTTCTCGTTGTGTGGTATTGTGTGTGTATACGAATCTCGGCTCGAGCGACGCGTGCCGATCGTTGCGGGCCTCTCCCGATTCCCTTCATTTTTTTTCCTACTTTCGTTTACCGTTTGGGTGCAACTGCGCAAAATTGAACAGATCCACCACAAACTAGCGCCGGTGTCACTTGCGTGGTACTATTTGCGCATACGTACTTGCATACACACACACACACACACCTTTTGACACTCTAACGCTTGGACTTTGGCGCTGGTCGCTTACTTGTTGGCTCCAATTGTTGTGTGTTTTCCAAGTGTTTTTCCTTCGCTTTCCTCTGTAAAAAACAACGGAAAATTTGTTTAGTGCGACTGTGTGGCGGCTGGAGTACATACCGAGACCCAAAAGTTTGCGTTTGGTGCATGGTGTGGTTTTGTGCAGCGCGGCTGATTGGTTGTGTCTCGGGCCATTGTGGGCGAGGGAGGGGTGACCTGCGGGTGTGTGCCTTCTCTCCTTTCTTTCTCCACTCGGATCCGCTCAAGCCAATTTTTTCCACTCGTCTTTGGGCAAATTTGTGTCGGTCACTCTGCAAGTGTGAGAAAACGTTTGCACTTGATCAGCTGATCGACAGCCCAGCTTTGACAGGCGTGGCCAGATCAAAGATATTAGTTGCATAGCAGCGAGCTTTCTTGCGCGTAGTAAAATCGTTGGCGGCAGGTTCAAATTCAAACTCAATTTCAGTTGAACGTTATCGTTTTTGATATTGAATTTTGATATTGAATTAAAACAACAAATTGACTGAATTGGAACCTGGGATTGATACGCGGGATCGAGTAAGGACAACAATAGGGATAAAAGTCCTGGAACTGACCAACTGCCATCCTCACCACAATTGTGGTGCCCGCAACGGGGCTCTGGCGACCGGGTAGAGGCGGTATAACCTCCATCGGTAAAACGTCAGAAGGAAACTTTTGGCCCTCGTTGGAGTCCTTACAGATCCTGAGCAGCTCAGAGCGATATAGGCTGTCAGACGATACTAACTTGGCCATGGCGGCGCCTAATATGGCTGCCTTAGCTGATGTTTCAAAGTACCCTCGTCGGCGCCTCCGATAGTCTCCAAAAGTGTGTTCACTTTTAAGGCTGTCAGCGCCGAGATAGAGACCCCAAAACGAGGAAGGGAGCTAGAGAGTCCTTCTAGCCCTCAGCGCAATACGCCGCCTAAGAAGTCTAAGAATCAGCCAACTCCTAGGCAGCTCATGACTGAACTAGATAGCATTCTTAGCGACATTATATTTATGGTTGAAGATTAATAAGATAAAACAAAAAAATAAGCCAGAAGTCATGGCGCACTCCCAGCACCAACCTCTAATTGGTCTATCCGGGAGAAGCATCACAAAGGATATCACTAAATCACCGGGTGTGTCGGGTAGTATGGAGAACAGGAGTGGAGTGGTCGGATCAAACGCGTCGGCTGCTGAAAAGGCAAATTCTGGGTGGCAGAAGGTCGGGCCCAAGCCAAAGCCCAAGTTGAACTCCAAACCAAAACCCTTACCGCAGAGAAAAAAGCCGGATGCACTAATAATCCGCCCCAAAGGAGATCTCACATATAGCCAAATACTGACAATGGTTACTCGCCGCCAGGATGGCAATCTGAGTGGGGTGGGTAAGAAAGGAGGTTCAACTAGTGCTTGGAGACAACGCAGAAGCGCGAGCCCTTACACCCGAGACGCTCTTGGAGATCCGAGACCTCGATGAACTGGTCACAGCGGACGACGTGTTGGATGCACTCTCTTCTCAAGCTGGTGCTTGTAGAGAATCCTGCTCCGTTAAAACCCTACGAGCCTCATTTGCTGGGACCCAGACAGCACTTGTATCGGTAGTAAGCTAACTGAACAGTTCTTACAGCTGGACAAACTCAAGGTGGGTTGGACCAAATGCAGAATGCGAGTGAAGGATACAGGGGGACCACAAAGGTGTTATCGTTGCCTGGAGATGGGACACATTGCACTAAACTGCAAAAGCGCCATAGATCGCAGTACCTGCGGCTTTAGATGCGGAGCGATCGGGCATAAGGCCGCAACATGTCGAAGCATCCCAAAGTGTTTCCTGTGCAGCGACAAAGGCATGTCAGCGGTAAATCACCAAGCAGGCTCTAACAGATGCCCGTGAGGCCTGGTGGCTCTAACAAACCACCGCGTTGCAACTAATCCAGTTAAACGTGAATCACTGTGGGGCTGCGCATGATCTTCTTGCTCAAACTGTGCGTGAGCTCAACATAGATCTGGCCTTACTTAGCGAACCGTACAGAGCGTACTCCGTTGGTGAGTGGGCTTCCGACCAGACCGGCAAGGTGGCATCGGGTCAGTGATCGACCTTACATATGTAAGCAGCTCGCTTCTTCCATCATCCACGTGGAGAATAAGCCAGGTGTACACAGCTAGTGACCATGAAGCCATCCTGTGCACTATTGGCGAAAGGGCCAATGGGTCAAGTAGACCCCCACTGCATAAAGATTTCTGCGCAGAATCCCTCTGCAGGGAAATCGCGACAACAAAGCTATCCTAAATGCAGGCATCTGGGAGTGCCCAGAACATGGCGAATCAGTTGGCAGAGGAACTGGAAACTGTGTGCAGTGCAAGCATGACCCAGCGCAAGCCCTATAAGCGTCATCACATGCCGACTTATTGGTGGAATGACTCTATAGCGGATGCTCGCCGATCGTGGCTTCAAGCCAGAAGACAAAGTCAACGATCGCGCGGCAGTGATTCACACATACAGCTCCAGAAGCTATACCGGGAGAGAAGAAGGGAGCTCAAGAGTCTTATAAAGCAAAATAAGCGGGAGTGCTTTTTAGAACTCTGCGACACTGCGGAGCACGATCCATGGGGCAAGGCATACAAAACCGTAGTCAAACGCCTTTACGCAGGCAGATTACCAGGGTCATCGGAACCGGAGGCACTGAAAATTATAGTGGAAACGCTATTCCCATACAGGGCTGTTGCTCCAGCCAATACAACCGAGCATGGTCGTGGGCCAGCTTCCGGTCACTTTATAGAAGAGGTCACGGTTGATGAGGTGCGGGCAGTGGCAAATAGCCTTAAACCCAATAAGGCCCCCGGACCAGACGCTGTCCGAAACAGCGTGTTGAAAATGGCTCTGACGCTCCGGCCGGAAGTGTTTGTCGAGATTTACAACAAATGCTTAAGGGAAGCAACGTTTCCTACGAGATGGAAGGTGCAGAGGCTGTTGCTACTTCCGAAGCCGGGTAAACCACCTGAGGAGGCTTCTTCATACAGACCTATTTGCCTGTTGGATACAGTAGGGAAAGTATTGGAGAAAATACTGTGCGATAGACTTAACGCGGCAGTGGAGTCGGCAGGCGGTCTTTCGCCAAGCCAGTTTGGCTTCAGGAAGGAAAAGTCAACCATCGACGCAATCGGCAAAGTGACCGAGATTGCAGCAGAAGCGATATCCGGAACTCGGTGGCTAGGAGGCAAAAAAGAGTACTGCCTCATCGTGACACTGGATGTGAAGAACGCGTTTAACACTGCGGATTGGGTGAGCATTCTAAACGCGCTAGCGGCGTTTGGCATCCCGGCATACCTGTACGCCATGATACGCAGCTACTTCTCAGATCGGCAGCTGCTATATGAGACTGATGATGGCATAAAAACACATGATGTTTCAGCAGGAGTTCACCAGGGTTCAGTCCTAGGGCCTCTCTTGTGGAATATCATGTATGATGGCATCCTGCGATTGCCATTCCCAGCCGGTACGCACATCGTTGGCTTCGCGGATAACGTGGCTCCAGTCGTGGTGGCGAAAGAACTGCAGTTGGCCGAGTCGGCATGCGGTGCGGGCATAGCTATGGTTAACCGATGGCTATCGTCGGTGGGGCTGGAACTGGCAGCGCACAAGACCGAGGCAGTGCTTGTTAGTAGCCGTAAACGCGTAGAAACGGCCACAATCCAGGTTGGCAGTTCAGAAGCTTAGCCTACCAAATCCCAGATGCCTAATCCTACAAAATCCTAAAGCTATAAATGTGGTTCATCACAAAGGTAAAGTCGAAGTTTTACGCTTAGAGTTAACAAATTTGTAAATTGTTTAGGGTCTTGTGCGAATTGAATTTTACAGCGAGCAAGATAATTCTTATAGCATTGAGAATTAAGAAGGGTAAAGTTTGACTTGCTTTGTTAGAGATATTTCTAATGTAGGATGGTAAGAATCCTCGGGTAGTGTTAGGGGGGAAGACCTAGAGACAACAGCATTAGAACTGTCAGTGACAAAAACAAGATCTAACAATTTGTTTAAATGATTTTGAACTGAATTTATTTGAAACAAAGACAGATCAAGCAAACAATCTTAAAAATCATGCTGTGCAGATAAGTTGACCTATTAAGATTTGACCATGCGATGTTTGGCAAGTTAAAATCACCAACAACAACCATATAATCAATGTCTCGTAATTGAGTAAAAACATATTTTATGCAGTTTATATGGTGCATATATACTTGAATATCGGAAGAAGGAGGGATATAGGAACAAGAAATGAATACAGAAAAGGAAGAATACTAGAGAAAGGAGAAAGACGCATTTGTCATAAGCTCCACAAAAATATTACTCTCGTACTCCGCCTAAGCGATTCGTTGTTTACGCCTTTGGTTTATGGATAAATAACAAATAATTCACAAACGTTAACGCTGAAACGGATCAAGGTCAAAGTCCACACATTAAAACACACTCAATTGAAACAAAACGGTCTTGAAGTGAACTGCCAAACTGAAGTACACCAACAACACACAACACTCCACTCAACTGCATTCTACTCAACTCAACACTCACAAAAACTTGGAACACACCGAACGCCATGGCACCAGCCCACCAGACCAAGCGTGCTCGCGAAAACACTGGCTCGGACTTAAAGGCATCCCGATCCTCGGATGTTCTATCCCCGCCAATACTGCAGGCCCTTAACCAGCGATTCTTGGAGCAAGCTGAGCTGATCTCCGGGAATATGCGAGAGGCGGAGCAGCGCATTCTCAACGCCCTTTTAGAGCGGTTCGATGGGATGACACTGGAGGTAAAGCTGCTAGCCGAGAGGATAAACGGTCTGGAGCGAGAAGTTGGTGAGCTAAAGACTATGCGCGATCAGCTTGGGGAGAGAGTTGTCCATCTCGAGCACGAGGTGGGAGAACTGCAAAGCCTGAGAGAGCGGGTGGGAGGGTTAGAGTCGAAGCTTGCAGCACAACACATGGCAAGCTACGCAAACGACTTGAGGCTTCATGGAGTGCCCTTTGTTGAAGAGGAAAACATTCGAGCCTACTTCAACTCGCTTTTTTTTGGGCTTAATGTCTCTCCAACACCCAAAATAAGTGATATTTTCCGCACACGTCGATTGCAGCAAAGCAATGTTGATCCGACAATAATAAATAAGTTGGAAAATGCTCGAGAAAAGAACACGCTACTAAGAGCAAAAGGAATGTACCGGCGCGAACAAAAACAACCACTGAATTCGTCAATGTTAGGCTTTGATCCGGGGGCTCCGATTTACATCAACGAGCAGCTTTCGAAAGAGCATTACAACATTTTTAAAGAGGCAATGCGGCTGAAAAAGCACAAGCAGTTATCGGCAGTATTCACCCGTCGTGGATTTGTGCACGTGCGATGCACCAACAGCGAGAATGTGCATTGTATTGAGAGCAATGATGAGCTTTTAAAGCTCATTCCATCTACATCTTCTGCCGCTGCTTCAGCCGGTCTTGAAGCTCAAAACAATAACAGTGGGTTTCGCAATTAAAATTAGAAACAACAATATTTTCATTAGATTTAAAATTAGAATTAATGTTGCATGTTTTCCGTTTTATATTAGGGTTTTTATTGTAGAGATTACTCTTTCAATGTCAATAACTAACTCTACAGGATGAAATGAGTAGATCCATAGCCAATAGTATGGTCAGAGTTTTCAAGCAACAGGCAAACGGTCTAACAATAGCTCACATAAACGCACAAAGTCTCGTAAACAAAATAGACGAGTTTAGATATATTTTTGTAGGGTCCAACGTAGATGTTATATGTGTGTCCGAAACTTGGTTCATGTCTGATATATGTGATTTGTCCGTTATGTGTGATGGTTATATGCTATATCGTGCTGACCGTGTTGGCCACGCAGGGGGAGTTGCAATTTTCGTTAACAAAAGACTGAATAGTAAGCTAGTGTGTAAACATCCATGTACAAGTGCAATTGAATATCTGTTTTTAGTAATAACAATAAAAACTTAGAAACGAAGACACTTGTCGGATGTATTTACAGACCTAATCGCAACACTGACTACACACAATTGATAGAGGTAATTACAGATCTTTCCACGGACTATTCAGAAACTATTTTGACAGGCGACTTTAACAGTAACCTTCTAAGCGAGACGCATCTCTCTGACAGTTTTGACTCAATCGGTTTGAACGTTGTCAACTAAACAATGCCAACACACTTTTCCAGTACCTGAGATACCCTCTTGGATGCATTTTTCGTGAACGATGCTAATAAAATTTTAATATATGACCAGGTCTCAGTACCGACATTCTCCAGACACGATTTAATTTTTCTGACATATGATATAGTAGTTAGTTATAATGACATTTCGATACAGTTTAGGGATTATAAGAACATTGACTATAGGGAACTAGAGATAGAATTTAATGCTTGTGACTGGACGACTATATACAACTCGCCTGACGTCGACTGCCAATTGCAAGTTCTCAACATCAATATAAACACTATGTTTAACAAATGCGTTCGATTAAGAACAAAAGTTATTAAACCGATGCAGCAGCCGTGGTTTAACCACAACATAAAGCGGAATATTAAATAGCGTGACATTGCGTATCTTAGGTGGAAGAGGTACAAAACTAATAACCTACTGACCGATTTTAAAAAGAAGAGGGACAATGTGACGAAAATGATCAAACATGCAAAGAGAAATTATTTCAACTCCAAATTTAGTAATATTACCATGAATAGGCAAACCTGGAGAGAAGTTAAGGGATTAGGGATCGGAAAAACTAAATCACACCAAACCGAAATTTTGAATGTAAATGAGCTAAATGAAAAGTTCGTGCGAATAGATGTACCTGAAGCTACATGCAATAATTATCTGAATGTTTTACCGTTCTGTGATAATAGTTTTAGTTTTGCTTGTGTAACTTCTTGTGATGTTGTTGAATGTATTTTAAAAGTGAAGTCAAACGCAGAAGGTCTAGATCATGTCAGTCCCAAATTTGTGAAAATCTTACTCCCATTGCTACTTGACCATATTAATGAACACTGCTTTAACAACTTCTAAGTTTCCACATTTATGGAAATATGCGAAAATCTTACCGATCCCGAAAAACAATAACGAGTCTAAACTCGTTAGTGTCCATTTTACCATATATGTCCAAAGTGTTTGAGAACCTAATGGCTACACAGATGCAGCGCTTTCTCAATAAATACAAGCTACTTAACCAAAAACAGTCGGGGTACAGAAAGAATCGAGGATGCATAACAGCAATTACTAATATAGTTGAGGATATTCGCAAACAACTGGATGATAGCTGTGTAACCTTCTTGACGCTACTAGATCCATACCATATATGTCCAAAGTGTTTGAGAACCTAATGGCTACACAGATGCAGCGCTTTCTCAATAAATACAAGCTACTTAACCAAAAACAGTCGGGGTACAGAAAGAATCGAGGATGTATAACAGCAATTACTAATATAGTTGAGGATATTCGCAAACAACTGGATGATAGCTGTGTAACCTTCTTGATGCTACTAGATCACAGTAAGGCATTCGATACTGTCAATCACAGAATTCTCTGTACAAAACTAAAAAACTTATACAACTTCTCAGATACCGCAGTTTGTCTCCTGAAGTCATACCTAAATAATAGAATGCAAGCAGAGGTCTCTGGCTCCAGTATTTCAAACTTCACCTCACTCTCTCGCGGCGTCCCGCAGGGGTCAGTTCTGGGGCCTTTATTGTTTTCGGTCTATGTCAATGATCTTCCTAATGTCCATATGTATGCTGACGATGTTCAAATTTATGTTAGTAGACCGTTTATAAATATTAATGAATGTGTGTGTGTGACCAGTAATGTGTTAACTAAAATTGAAAAATGGACCAACGAAAACGGATTAGGCCTGAACCCAGCTAAAACCAAATGTATAGTTATATACAAGAAGTCACTTGACACAAGCCAGTTGCCAAAATTTTTTTATCAATAACACTCCAATTAAGTATGTGGAACATGCAGTCAATTTAGGAATAACTTTTAATAATAATTTAACATGGTCTAATCACATCTCCAAAGCAACCGGTAAAACATACGGAATGCTGCGACAGCTTGCAATGTCTAAGTCCATATTACCAGTTAATCTTAAAATGACAATAGCAAAGCAAATTCTGGTACCCACACTTTTTTACGGAGTAGAAATTTTTGGCCACTGCGACTCTAGAGATTTCCAAAAGCTAAAAGTGACGGTTAACTCCATAGCTAGATATGTATTTAATGTTAGACGACTCGACCAAATTTCACATCTAACTCGTAAAATTTTTGACCTTTGCCTTAAGTCGTGGATTAACCTTAGAACTCTCAAATTCATGCACAAGATAATAGTAACTAAAGAGCCATCCTACGTCCATAGTTTTCTAAGACCTGCGGCATCGCAGCGTACAATTAATTACATATGCCCGAGATGGAAGTTGTTATGCTCTGAGAGACAGTTCTGGATAAATGCTATTCGGCTATGGAACGATCTACCCCATGAACTTAAAATTATTGGAAGCGTAACTCAGTTTGAGGTTAAAGTTAGGGAAATTATGCAAAACAGGGAAAATTAATAAAAAAATTAATAATAGGTTTAAAAAAAAAAAAAAAAAAAATCATTATGTAATTACTGTGTTTTTACATAATTAAGTTCATTGTCTGTCATTGTTTATATTTAATTATTATTTTAAGTTAGGAAACCAAAAATGTATTAAGGATGACATCTTAGTGACTGGCGCATTAATTTATAAGTTTCAATGTACTTGTCGCGCTGGGCTAGAATACCAATAAAATAAAATAAATTAAATGTTACCTTAACGGCAACAAATTCAACATCGTCAGGCACATTTACAGAAATGCATTCCGACCGAAGGTTAGATTTTACTGCTATCATAACACCTCCACCTCGGCGAGCCTGTCGATCACGACGGTAAACAATATAATCATTTGACAATATTTCACAATCAGAAACGGAGGGATTTAACCAGGTCTCTGAAAATGCAATAATGTCAAAATCAAATGATGCGCTATTCAAAAATAAAGAGGTAAGTTTGGACAAAAGACCCCTAACATTTTGATAGACGGTACTAAGAACGGAGGACTGGACTAGTTTTTTGGAGCACTATTAGAGGCAACTTGTGCCCCAAAACTGTTAGAGGGCAAGCTGACTGGCATTATCCTGCGATTTCTTTGCCTGTACTCGTTAACAATAAGTAGTGGCGGCCAAAATTTTGGGTCACATATAATAGGAAATTCTTCGGAAGAGACACTAATTTTAAACGAAGCTATATCCCGAGGCTCAGCAAAACTGAACTTCGAAATATAAACTCTTGCTGAGGATTTGTGAGCAATGTATGCTGCAATTGACTCGCAAGTAGTTTCAGGAGACAACCTAGACACAAAAACTTGTCTACGAGGAGCTACAACTGTAAGAATGGGAGGCTGAGGAGAAATAGAAGCAGAACCTAAAACATTGTCTTGAGGTTCAGAAGGCACTATTAGCGAATTAACAGACCTATCTAATGGTGCATTGGACAAGTCGTTAGTAGGTTGAATCAGGGAGGGTAAGGGTGAAACATCCAGCAAGTTTTCTGGAGAAGCAGACAAAGAAATTGTTGGCGACAAGTCAAAATTCAAGGGAGTGCTTGGCAACGATGGAGGAGGTTGGGGCGATTCACCAGAATCAGGCGGTGGCACAACTAAAAATTGCGGCTCCAACCGACGCATCGATGCCGACTCGAATTTGAATTGACTAAGCAACTCAGAACTCGAGCTAAACTCGCTTGAAAGTTGCTTGGACACTTTGTGCAGTTTATCAAAACTATTTTTCACGCTGTTATACATACGCGAAAAATTGAATTGAATGTCAGTGCATGTAGGGCAAGACCATTTCAAGGCACCACAGCCCTTTTTAGGGGAATAAACCTTGTCAAGGTCACGTCCACTTAATCCTGCACATTTAATATGCATAGAGTGATCGCACAACCAACAGGTTACAAACCGAAATTGCATCTTTATTTGTGCAGGACTTTTTGCAGCACGCCATAATGCACAAAATTACCACAGGGTCTCAAAATCGAAAGAGAAATCAAAATCAAAATATAAGAGCGAAGATGTAGCGGTAGCTAAGCTCTGAGTAAATCAAACAACAAAGATGAGCGGGAGCGATGCACAAGGAGAATATGCACACAGCGAACTCGCACACAAGCTTGTCTTAAGGGGGGGGTGGGGGACCGCCAAAAACAGATAAGCAAAACAATTACACAAAGCTGACGCCGCGATTATTTAATTTGTGAAATTGATTGTTTATAAGCACACAACCGAAGCGCGAAGCACAACACGGTAAAGGGGTGAATTATCGAAATGATTTAAATAAAACTTTGCAACAAAATAGGCAAGTTAAACGACACAAAATAATTTTTAATTGCGGAGCACAAATAACACAAGTCAATCACTTACAAGACTCTATCTTTTCCCATATTTGTTTATTTGTTGAAAAAAAGTCGACAAATGGTGGCTGTCAACCAAAAAAAGAAAAACAGAATACATTATAAAAAGGCTTAATGAACTAAAAAAGCCTAACAAGGAAAATCTAACAAAATTACAAATCGACTAGTAACGACTCCGACACGGTTGGGGAATTTTATTTGCCCGTCTGGCCAGCTATGCTCCAGTTCACAGCCAATTGAAGCCAGAGACGTTACTAGACCTAACACAAATTTAAATAGTATAGAAGTCGAAAAAGAGAAAAAGAGAAGGGTGAGGAAAAAGAAAAGGAGAAGGCTTAAAAATATGTTTACAAAATCATAAACACAAACAATAAATAAACAATATTATAGAATGAACAAAAGTAATATAAAATAAAACAATAATGAACATAAAATTTGAAATTAAAAAAAAAGGAACAAATTTAATTAAACTAAATATAATAAAAATAAAATAAATATAAGCTAAAATAAAGATGAATTAAATCATCCGGAAAATCTCTGACCCGGTGGGGGAATATTTATTAGCCGGTCCGGCAAGCTAGGCCCATGCTCCTGCTGGATGTGGTCAGAGATTTTGCCGGAGATGTGCAAAAAGAGATAACTTTATGGAAAAGATAGAGAGTTCTGTTGAGAGCGATCCATATGCTTTTTATACTGCGGACACCAGACGGATGAGCAGTATTCAAGCACCGGGCGAACTAAAGATGTAAAAAGAACTTTTGTTGTATAGGGATCATTAAATTCTTTCGACCAACGCTTAATGAATCCAAGTACACCATTCGCCTTATTAACTATACAGGATATATGATCATTAAAGCTTAATTTGCAATCAAAAATAACTCCAAGATCAACGACAGTTGATATTCGTTGCAAGGGTTCATTGCCAATCGAATAGGAAACTAGCGAAGGTTTTCAACGATGAAATGACATACATTTTGCGCAATTAAGAAATAAATGATTAACCAAGCACCAAAAATGAATAGAATTTAAATCATCTTGCAACCTAATAGAATGCATCGGGTCGTTGTAAAGTAAAATGAGTTTAACGTCATCGGCATACATTAGTATCCGAGAATGAGATATTGTCGAGGGGAGATCATTAATAAAAAGAGTGAAAAACAAAGGACCGAGGTGGCTTCCTTGAGGTACACCGGAAGTTACGTAGACAGGTTTAGAAATATTAGATCTGAGCAGAACTTTTTGAGTTCTATCTTTTAAATATGAAGAGATCCAAAAAAGAAAAGGGGAGGGAAATCCATCAAGCTTAAGGAGGAGGAGATCATGGTTCACGGAGTCAAAAGCCTTACTGAAGTCAGTGTAGATGACATCAGTTTGGCATTTCATAAGGAATCCATCGTTAACTTTTGATGTGAATTCAAGCAAATTGGTCGTAGTTGACCGACTCTTTACAAATCCATGCTGAAAAGGTGACAAAACCGATTTGCAGTAATGCTGCAATGTAGAGGTTATAATTTCTTCAAACAACTTAGGAATAGCAGATAATTTGGCAATACCTCTATAATTGGAAATATCTGATTTTCCAGCCTTTATATGAAGAGGAATAATGAAGAATTCTTTCCAAAAATTTGGAAAAATAGTAGAGTCAAGCGAGATATTAAAAAGCTTTAGTAAAGGTTTGCATAAAGAATTACAACACTCTCTGAGGACACAACTAGGGATGTTGTCAGTTCCAGGAGGGTATGAAGACTTAAGAGATTTCAAATATGAAAGTAGAGAAGATTCAGTAATTATGGGAGCATTTAAAGAGTTTGAAGAAGAAATGTCATAAGGATAAGATATGTTATTAAAAGGGACAGAGCGGAATCTTTGCTTGCCTTTTGGTTATGTAAAAAGAATGGAGAAGGTAAAGTCGAAGTTTTACGCTTAGAGTTAACCAATTTGTAAAATTGTTTATGATCTTGTGCGAATTGAATTTTACAGCGAGCAAGATAATTCGTATAGCATTGAGAATTAAAAAGAGTAAAGTTTGACTTGGCTATCGAGTATTTAGAAAAGTCAAGATTAGAACCAGTTTTTTTGTACTTTTAAAATATCTAGACTTAATATTTTTAAAATTAGAAAGCTTAGGACAGTACCAAGGGGGTTGAAGAGACTCAGAAGAAGCGACACTATTTGGAACAGAAATATCAAAGAGAGAGTTAATAGAGTCATAAAAAAAAGGTAACAACGACGTCAATATCAACTGCATTGTATAAAGGAGACCAATCTTTTGAACAAATAAGTTGATTAAGCATGGTAAAATTAGCTTTACGGAAGCAACGACGAGGTTTTACTGAAGTCATTGAAGATGAAGGGGTAAATTCATGATTTGTTAGAAATATTTCTAATGTAGGATGGTAAGAATCCTCGGGTAGTGTTAGGGGGGAAGACCTAGAGACAACAGCATTAGAACTGTCAGTGACAAAAACAAGATCTAACAATTTGTTTAAATGATTTGGAACTGAATTTATTTGAAACAAAGACAGATCAAGCAAACAATCTAAAAAATCATGCTGTGCAGATAAGTTGACCCATTAAGATTACCATGCGATGTTCGGCAAGTTAAAATCACCAACAACAACCATAGAATCTAAGTCTTGTAATTGAGTGAAGACATATTTCATGCAGTTTATATAGTGCATATATACTTGAATATCGGAAGAAGGAGGGATATAGAAACAAGAAATGAATACAGAAAAGGAAGCAAAAGTTACCTTAACGGCAACAAATTCAACATCGTCAGGCACATTTACAGAAATGCATTCGTACCGAAGGTTAGATTTTACTGCTATCATAACACCACAACCTCGGCGATATTCAATACGCATATAGAAGAAATTAAAAAAAATTAAATTTTTCATAAGAAATTTTTGCTCTAGAGATATCAGACTTACACATATATTGCATACGCATGTAGGAAAAATTTTAAACGAGAAGGCAAAGCTAACTTCGACTGTGCCGAAGTTTTAATACACTTGAAAAACTTTACTCCAACTGATTTAACCAGTAAAATATATATGGGATATAGATATAAGATATTTACAAATTTTTAATCATTGATAAGAAAAATTTTATACCATAAAAAACTTTTATTAGTAAAACACATTTTCCGACCGATCGGTCCAATGACAGCTAAATGCTATAGTCATCCGATTTTGATAATTTTTTTCAAAATTATGTGAAAGCATATAAAACTAATATATACCAAGATTGGGGACGCTACGATAAAAAACAAAAAAGTTTTTCTCACTAGAAGTAGTTGTTTGACCGACCGTTTATATGGCAGCTATACATTTTTTTGTCATCCGATTTTGATAAATTTTTTCAGAATTGTGTGAAAACATTTAAATCAAATATATACCGTAGTAATATATACCAATCGTAATTGGAGACGCTACGATCAAAATCAATAAAGTTTTTCTCACAACGACTTATTTTTCGACCGATCGTTCCTATGGCAGCTATATGCTATAGTGATCCGATTTTGATACATTTTTCCAGAATTAGGTGGAAGCAAATAAAACTAACATATACCAAGATTAGTGACGCTACGATGGAAAACAAAAAAGTTTTTCTAACTAGAACTAGTTCTTAGACCGATCGTTCCTATGGCAGCTATATGATATAGTCATCCGATATTGATAAATTTTTGCAGAATGGTGTGGAAGCATATAAAACTAATTTATAACACGAATAGTGCAGCTAAGATGGAAAATAAAAATGTTTTTCTCACAAAAACTAGTTTTTGGACCGATCGTTCCTATGGCAGCTATATGATATAGTCATCCGATCCGGCCGGTTCCGACAAATGTGCAGCGTATTTGTATTTAAAGACATTTTGCAAAGTTTGGTCAAGATAGCTCTAAAACTGAGGGAGGAGATAGCATAGAAACAGACGGACGGACAGACGGACAGACGGACGGAAGGGCGGACGGACGGACGGACAGACGGAAATGAACTCAGCTCGTCATGCTGATCAAGAATATATATACTTTATGTGGTCGGAAATGCTTCCTTCTATGCGTTACAAACATCGTGACAATTTTAATATACCCTCTACAAGGGTATAATTAAATTTTTCATAAAAAATTTTTGCTCTAGAGATATCAGACTTACACATATATTGCATACGCATGTAGAAAATATTAAAAAAAAAATTTTTTTCCATAAGAAATGTTTGCCCTAGGGATATCATACTGACCCACATATTGAATACGCATGTAGAAGAAATTAAAAAAAAAATTTAATTTTTCATTAGAAATTTTTGCCCTAGGGATATCAGACTGACCCATATATTGAATACGCATGTAGAAGAAATTAAAAAAAAATATATAGGGCTAACATCGGCTACGCCGATGTTTTAAATACCCTTGCAGTTTCCGAAAGTCACTACCATTGATAACAAAAAAGTTTTTCTCACTACAACTAGTTTTTTGACCGACCGTTTATATGGCAACTATATGCTATAGTCATCCGATTTTGATAAATTTTTCCAGAATTATGTGAAGGGGTATAAAACTAATATATACCAAGTTTGGTGACGATTCAATAGAAAACAAAAAAGTTTTTCTCACTAGAACTAGTTTTTTTACTGACCGTTTATATGGCAGCTGTATGCTATAGTCATCCGATTTTGATAAATTTTTCCAGAATTGTGTGAAGGGGTATAAAACTAATATATACCAAGTTTGGTGACGATTCAATAGAAAACAATAAAGTTTTTCTCACTAGAACTAGTTGTTTTACTGACCGTTTATATGGCAGCTATATGCTATAGTCATCCGATTTTGATAAATTTTTCCAGAGTTGTGTGAAAGGGTATAAAACTAATATATACCAAGTTTGGTGACGATTCAATTGAAAACAAAAAGTTTTTCTCACTAGAACTAGTTTATGGACCGATCGTTCCTATGGCAGCTATATGATATAGTCATCCGATCCGGCCGATTCCGACAAATGTGCAGCCTATGTGTATTTAAAGACTTTTTGCAAAGTTTGGTCAAGATAGCTCTAAAACTGAGGGAGGAGATAGCATAGAAACAGACGGACGGACAGACGGACAGACGGACATGGCTATATAGACTCAGCTCGTCATGCTGATCAAGAATATATATAGTTTATGGGGTCTGAGATGCTTCCTTCTTTGCGTTACAAACATCGTGACAATTTTAATATACCCTCTGCAAGGGTATAAAAAAAATATTTTTCATAAGAAATTTTTGCCCTAGGGATATCAGACTGACCCATATATTGAAAACGCATGAAGAAGAAATTTAAAAAAACGAGAAGGCAAAGCTGACTTCGACTGTGCAGAAGTTTTAATACACTTGAAAAACTTTTCTCCAACTGATTTAACTGGAAAAATATATATAGGATATAGATATCAGATATTTAAAATTTTTAAATCATTGATAATAAAAATTTGATACCATAAAAAAATTTTTTTCTTAGTAAAACACATTTTCCGACTGATCGTTCCTATGGCAGCTATATGCTATAGTCATCCGATTTTGATAATTTTTTTCGAAATTATGTGAAAGCATATAAAACTAATATATACCAAGATTGGGGACGCTACGATAAAAAACAAAAAGTTTTTCTCACTAGAAGTAGTTTTTTGACCGTCCGTTTATATGGCAGCTATATGCTATAGTCATCCGATTTTGATAAATTTTTTCAGAATTGTGTGGAAACATATAAAACAAATATATACTACGATTGGAGACGCTACGATGGAAATCAAAAAAGTTTTTCTCACAAAGACTTATTTTTCGACCGATCGTTCCTATGGCAGCTATATGCTATAGTGATCCGATTTTGATATATTTTTCCAGAATTATGTGAAAGCATATAAAACTAACATACACCAAGATTAGTGACGCTACGATGGAAAACAAAAAAGTTTTTCAAACTAGAACTTGTTCTTAGACCGATCGTTCCTATGGCAGCTATATGATATAGTTATCCGATCCGGCCGTTTCCGACATATTAGTTGCGTGCAGTAAAAAGAAGACTCTGTGCAAAATTTCAGCTCGATAGCTTTAAAACTGAGAGACTAGTTCGCGTAGAAACAGACAGACGGACGGACGGACAAGCGGAAATGAACTCAGCTCGTCGTCCTGATCAAGAATATATATAGTTTATGGGGTCGGAAATGAATATTTCTATGCGTTACAAACTTCTGGGCAAAATTAATATACACTTTTCAAGTGTATAAAAATCATTTTTCATAAGAAATTTTTGCTCTAGAGATATGAGACTTACACATAAATTGCATATGCATGTAGAAAAAAATTTTAAAAACGAGAAGGCAAAGCTAACTTCGACTGTGCCGAAGTTTTAATACACTTGAAAAACTTTACTCCAACTGATTTAACTGGAAAAATATATATAGGATATAGATATCAGATATTTAAAATTTTTAAATCATTGATAATAAAAATTTGATACCATAAAAAAAACTTTTCTTAGTAAAACACATTTTCCGACCGATCGTTCCTATGGCAGCTATATGCTATAGTCATCCGATTTTTATAATTTTTTTCGAAATTATGTGAAAGCATATAAAACTAATATATACCAAGATTGGGGACGCTACGATAAAAAACAAAAAAGTTTTTCTCACTAGACGTTGTTTTTTGACCGACCGTTTATATGGCAGCTATATGCTATAGTCATCCGATTTTGATAAATTTTTTCAGAATTGTGTGGAAACATATAAAACAAATATATACTACGATTGGAGACGCTACGATGGAAATCAAAAAAGTTTTTCTCACAAAGACTTATTTTTCGACCGATCGTTCCTATGGCAGCTATATGCTATAGTGACCCGATTTTGATACATTTTTCCAGAATTATGTGGAAGCATATAAAACTAACATATACCAAGATTAGTGACGCTACGATGGAAAATAAAAAAGTTTTTCTAACTAGAACTAGTTCTTTGACCGATCGTTCCTATGGCAGCTATATGATATAGTCATCCGATCCGGCCGGTTCCGACATATTAGTTGCGTGCAGTAAAAAGAAGACTCTGTGCAAAATTTCAGCTCGATAGCTTTAAAACTGAGAGACTAGTTCGCGTAGAAACAGACAGACGGACAGACGGACAGACTTACGGACAGACAGACGGACGGACGGACAAGCGGAAATGAACTCAGCTCGTCGTCCTGATCAAGAATATATATAGTTTATGGGGTCGGAATTGAATATTTCTATGCGTTACAAACTTCTGGGCAAAATTAATATACACTTTTCAAGTGTATAAAAACGAGAAGGCAAAGCTAACTTCGACTGCGCCGAAGTTTTAATACACTTGAAAAACTTTACTCCAACTGATTTAACTGGAAAAATATATATAAGATATAGATATCAGATATTTAAAATTTTTAAATCATTGATAAAAAAATTAATAATAAAAAAAAAAAATAGAAGGCTAACATCGGCTACGCCGATGTTTTAAATACCCTTGCAGTTTTTGAAAGGCGCTACCATTGATAACAAAAAAGTTTTTCTCACTAGAATTAGTTTTTAGACCGATCGTTCCTATGGCAGCTATATGCTATAGTCATCCGATTTCGATAAATTTTTCCAGAATTATGTGCAAGTATATGAAACTAATATATACCACGATTGGTGATGCTACGATGGGAAACAAAAAAGTTTTTCTTTCTGGAACTAGTTTTTGCACCGACCGTTTATATGGCAGCTATATGCTATAGTCACCCGATTTTGATAAATTTTTCATGAATTGTGTGGAAGCATATAAAACTTATATATACCACGATTGGTGACGCTACGATGGAAAACAAAATGTTTTTCTCATTAGAACAAGTTTTTGGACCGATCATTCCTATGGCAGCTATATGCTATAGTCATCCGATTTCGATCAATTTTTCCAGAATTGTGTGGAAGTATATGAAACTAATATATACCACGATTGGTGCTGCTACGATGGAAAACAAAAAAGTTTTTCTTTCTGGAACTAGTTTTTGCACCGACCGTTTATATGGCAGCTATATGCTATAGTCATCCGATTTTTATAAATTTTACCAGAATTGTGTAGAAGCGTATAGAACTAATATATACCACGATTGGTGCAGCTAAGATGGAAAATAAAAGGTTTTTCCTACAAAAACTAGTTTTTGGACCGATCGTTCCTATGGCAGCTATATGATATAGTCATCCGATCCGGCCGGTTCCGACAAATGTGCAGCGTATTTGTATTTAAAGACTTTTTGCAAAGTTTGGTCAAGATAGTTTTAAAACTGAGGGAGGAGATAGCATAGAAACAGACGGACAGACGGACAGACGGACGGACGGACGGACAGACGGAAATGAACTCAGCTCGTCATGCTGATCAAGAATATATATACTTTATGTGGTCGGAAATGCTTCCTTCACTGCGTTACAAACATCGTGACAATTTTAATATACCCTCTGCAAGGGTATAAAAAATTTTCTTAGTAAAACACATTTTCCGACCGATCGGTCCTATGGCAGCTATATGCTATAGTCCTCCGATTTTGATAATTTTTTTCAAAATTATGTGAATGCATATAAAACTAATATATACCAAGATTGGGGACGCTACGATAAAAAACAAAAAAGTTTTTCTCACTAGAACTAGTTTTTGGACCGACCCTTTATATGGCAGCTATATGCTATAGTCATCCGATTTTGATAAATTTTTTCGGAATTATGTGAAAGCATATAAAACTAATAAATACCACGATTGGGGACGCTACAATGGAAATCAAAGAAGTTTTTCTCACTAGAACTATTTTTTGAACGACCGTTTAAATGGCAGCTATATGCTATAGTCATCCGATTTTGATAAATTTTTTCAGAATTGTGTGAAAATATATAAAACTAATAAATACCAGGATAGGTGGCGCTTCGATAGAAAACAAAAAAGTTTTTCTCACTAGAACTAGTTTTTGGACCGATCGTTCCTATGGCAGCTATATGATATAGTGATCCGATCCGGCCGGTTCCGACATATTAGTTGCGTGCAGTAAAAAGAAGACTCTGTGCAAAATTTCAGCTCGATAGCTTTAAAACTGAGTGACTAGTTCGCGTAGAAACAGACAGACAGATGGACAGACGGACAGACGGACGGACGGACAGACGGAAATGAACTCAGCTCGTCGTCCTGATCAAGAATATATATAGTTGATGGGGTCGGAAATGAATATTTCTATGCGTTACAAACTTCTGGGCAAAATTAATATACACTTTTCAAGTGTATAACGAGAGATAAGTTGAAGTCGGCCCTGCTCGACTTCGATATACCCGTTACTCAGGGTAAGGTTTTTTTTTAAGAATATTTTATTAGATCACAAATTGTGGAAGATATGCGTTTTTTTCCAAATTGCGGGGGTGGCAACTCTACTATAGTTCATCTGATCGGGAAATGATGAATGGCGGATCGATAGGTAATGATGATTAAAATATATGTTTAGAAGGTTCAAACAATCTATTTCCAAAATTGTGGGAGATATGAGGTATTTTTCAAATTGCGGGGGCGTGAACTTTTCTATCATTCATCTGATCAAGAAATTATGTATGGCGGATCGGTAAGTAATGATGATTAAAATATATGTCTAGAAGGTTTTAACAATGTATTTTCAAAATTGTGGGAGATATGAGTTATTTTTCAAATTGCGGGGGTGGCAACTCTGCTATCGTTCATCTGATCGGAAAATGATGTATGGCGGATCGATAGGTAATGATGAGCATAATATATGTCTAGAAGGTCCGAACAATCTATTTTCAAAATTGTGGGAGATATGAGGTTTTTTTCATATTGCGGGGCGGAAGGGGGCGTGGCAAAAATTTGAAACAAACTTGATCTGCTGCACGATTGGTGACGCTACGATGGAAAACAAAATGTTTTTCTCATTAGAACAAGTTTTTGGACCGATCATTCCTATGGCAGCTATATGCTATAGTCATCCGATTTCGATCAATTTTTCCAGAATTGTGTGGAAGTATATGAAACTAATATATACCACGATTGGTGCTGCTACGATGGAAAACAAAAAAGTTTTTCTTTCTGGAACTAGTTTTTGCACCGACCGTTTATATGGCAGCTATATGCTATAGTCATCCGATTTTTATAAATTTTACCAGAATTGTGTAGAAGCGTATAGAACTAATATATACCACGATTGGTGCAGCTAAGATGGAAAATAAAAAGGTTTTTCCTACAAAAACTAGTTTTTGGACCGATCGTTCCTATGGCAGCTATATGATATAGTCATCCGATCCGGCCGGTTCCGACAAATGTGCAGCGTATTTGTATTTAAAGACTTTTTGCAAAGTTTGGTCAAGATAGTTTTAAAACTGAGGGAGGAGATAGCATAGAAACAGACGGACAGACGGACAGACGGACGGACGGACGGACGGACGGACAGACGGAAATGAACTCAGCTCGTCATGCTGATCAAGAATATATATACTTTATGTGGTCGGAAATGCTTCCTTCACTGCGTTACAAACATCGTGACAATTTTAATATACCCTCTGCAAGGGTATAAAAATTTTCTTAGTAAAACACATTTTCCGACCGATCGGTCCTATGGCAGCTATACGCTATAGTCCTCCGATTTTGATAATTTTTTTCAAAATTATGTGAATGCATATAAAACTAATATATACCAAGATTGGGGACGCTACGATAAAAAACAAAAAAGTTTTTCTCACTAGAACTAGTTTTTGGACCGACCCTTTATATGGCAGCTATATGCTATAGTCATCCGATTTTGATAAATTTTTTCGGAATTATGTGAAAGCATATAAAACTAATAAATACCACGATTGGTGATGCTACAATGGAAATCAAAGAAGTTTTTCTCACTAGAACTAGTTTTTTGAACGACCGTTTAAATGGCAGCTATATGCTATAGTCATCCGATTTTGATAAATTTTTTCAGAATTGTGTGAAAATATATAAAACTAATAAATACCAGGATAGGTGGCGCTTCGATAGAAAACAAAAAAGTTTTTCTCACTAGAACTAGTTTTTGGACCGATCGTTCCTATGGCAGCTATATGATATAGTGATCCGATCCGGCCGGTTCCGACATATTAGTTGCGTGCAGTAAAAAGAAGACTCTGTGCAAAATTTCAGCTCGATAGCTGTAAAACTGAGTGACTAGTTCGCGTAGAAACAGACAGACAGATGGACAGACGGACAGACGGACGGACGGACAGACGGAAATGAACTCAGCTCGTCGTCCTGATCAAGAATATATATAGTTGATGGGGTCGGAAATGAATATTTCTATGCGTTACAAACTTCTGGGCAAAATTAATATACACTTTTCAAGTGTATAACGAGAGCGTAAGTTGAAGTCGGCCCTGCTCGACTTCGATATACCCGTTACTCAGGGTAAGGTTTTTTTTAAGAATATTTTATTAGATCACAAATTGTGGAAGATATGCGTTTTTTTCCAAATTGCGGGGGTGGCAACTCTACTATAGTTCATCTGATCGGGAAATGATGAATGGCGGATCGATAGGTAATGATGATTAAAATATATGTTTAGAAGGTTCAAACAATCTATTTCCAAAATTGTGGGAGATATGAGGTATTTTTCAAATTGCGGGGGCGTGAACTTTTCTATCATTCATCTGATCAAGAAATTATGTATGGCGGATCGGTAAGTAATGATGATTAAAATATATGTCTAGAAGGTTTTAACAATGTATTTTCAAAATTGTGGGAGATATGAGTTATTTTTCAAATTGCGGGGGTGGCAACTCTGCTATCGTTCATCTGATCGGAAAATGATGTATGGCGGATCGATAGGTAATGATGAGCATAATATATGTCTAGAAGGTCCGAACAATCTATTTTCAAAATTGTGGGAGATATGAGGTTTTTTTCATATTGCGGGGGCGGAAGGGGGCGTGGCAAAAATTTGAAACAAACTTGATCTGCGTGCAAACAATACAAGTCTACACTGAAAAAATGGTAGCTCCAGCTCTTATAGTCTATGAGATCTAGGTGTTCATACAGACAGACGGACAGACGGACGGACGGACGGACGGACGGACGGACGGACGGACGGACGGACGGACGGACAGACGGACAGACGGACATGTCTAAATCGACTCGGCTATTGATGCTGATCAAGAATATATATACTTTATGGGGTCGGAAATGCTTCCTTCTGCCTGTTACATACATTTGCACGAACTTAGTATACCCTTTTTACTCTACGAGTAACGGGTATAAAAATAAGGCTAACATCGGCTACTCCGATGTTTTAAATACCATTGCAGTTTTTGAAAGGCGCTATTATTGATGACAAAAAAGTTTTTCTCACTAGAATTAGTTTTTAGACCGATCGTTCCTATGGCAGCTATATGCTATAGTCATCCGATTTTATTAAATTTTTACAGAATTGTGTGGAAGCATATAAAACTTATATATACCACGATCGGTGACGCTACGATGGAAATCAAAAAAGTTTTTTTCATTAGAACTAGTTTTTGGACCGACCGTTTATATGGCAGCTATATGCTATAGTAATCCGATTTTGATAAATTTTTCCAGAATTGTGTGGAAGCATATATTATATAGACGTTGACGTACGCAGTACGTTCAAGTGGCCCATGCGACACCAAGAACCCAGAGCAAACCCAACCGACCGGGGGGCGCAGTCGCATGACGTGCGACAACGAGAAACACGGGGGAAAGAAAAAATTAATAATGTATTTTGTAATTACGCTTGAAAAACTAAAATAATTAACACATATATTTTACAAATACACAAAAAAAAAATAAAGTATACAATGGTTATATGTACAAGCAATCATTATACGAATAGTTCTAGTTTCGAGCTAAATGGATTAATGTGCGAGTTTTTAGTAAAGAAAGAGAACATTCAGGTCCTAAGAGGTGGTAAAGACTGTTATAATCTGCGCAGACAACACGAAATGGTTCATATAAAGTGTAATTAGTAGTACAACGTTGAAGAGAAAGAGGGAAAAAGTTTCTTGTAACCCTACAGGGGACGTTGAATCTAAGTTGACTAATTAACTCCGGAGAGTCAACTTCACCGTGTATTAGTTTGTGAACAAAAAATTACTCCAAGCATAGTTCTTCGATTTTTTAGAAAGAGAAGGTTAATTAAAAGCAGTCTACTAGAATAGGACGGAAGACGTACATTAGGTTCCCTGATTGGAGATCAGTGAAAGAGTCTGCTTCTTTATAAGAAAGGCAAAGCTTAAAATCATCTGCATACTTAATATGCGAGAATGAGCTAAGATCGGAGGAAGTTCATTTATAAACAAAGTAAAGAGTAGGGGACCCAGGTGACTACCCCGGAAGTTACTGTAAGTGTTTTGGAAAGTGAATTTCTAAATAAAACTTTCTGTGTTCTGGAGTTCAGATAGTTCGATATCCAAGAAAATCCAAGATGGTCAAGTTTATGCAATAATAGCTCATGGTTAACAGAATCAAAAGCTTTACTAAAGTCAGTGTACACTACATCCGTTTGAAGCTGATTTTTAAATCCATTAATGACAAGAGTAGTGAACTCAAGTAAATTTGTAGTAGTGGATCTGCCTTTCATAAACCCATGTTGGGCCGGTGAGACAAGTGACCGACAGAGATGTTGCAAGTGAGATGTTATAAGGTTCTCAAATAATTTTGGAATTGCGGAAAGCTTAGAAATACATCTGTAATTTCCGACATCAGATTTGGAACCCTTTTTATACAAAGGGATAATAAATGATTCCTTCCATAAATCAGGAAAGTGAGAAGAGCTTATGAACAGGTTGAATAATTTTAAAAGTGGAGCGGTCAATGAGTCGGCGCAGTACCTTAACATACAACTAGGAACACCATCAGGGCCAGGGGAATAAACAGGAGTAATTGATTTTTAATGCTGAGACAATGAAGTTTCAGTTAAAATTGGACTAAATATGCAGTTCGATCTTTGAACATCATACGGATAGGCTTGATTGCTGTTATAATTTTGAGATGAATAGGTTGAACTAAAAAAATCTGAAGCAAATTAGCAATATCTTGGTCGTTATTTGCCATAGCATTACCAAAATGAACGGACGAAGGATACGTTGAAGACCGCCTCTTTGTATTTACAAAGCTGTAAAATTGTTTCGGATTTTCTCTAAATTGATCCTTACAACGGGACAAATAGGCATTGTAACATTGAGAATTCATAATGCGAAAGTCAGAACGGGCCCTTATATACTGGGCAACAGAACTAGGTGAGCCTGAGCATTTTAGTTTTTATACAATCTAGATTTTTTGTTTTTTAAATTTGAAAGTTGGCGAGTAAACCAGGGAGGTTTATTAGTAGTTGGCGGATCATCGGAAATAGGTACGCTAATATCATCATGAAAGAGTTTGAGGGCAACATCCATATCTGCACACTCATTGAACTCTGTCCAATCTGATTGGAGGATCAGGTTATTAAGGATACCAAAGTTAGCTTTCCTAAAACATCGACGAAGCGGAATTGAATTGCTTGATGCCTCTACTAAGGGAGTACCAAGGTCCAATATCAATTCTAATGTTGGATGGTAAGGATCTTCTGGGAGTGAAAGTGGATCAGTTCTACATAACAAGATGTTAAAAGCGTCTAGTACAAACACAAGATCCAAAAGTCTATTCAGTGAATTTTGAATCATGTCGACTTGCAAAAGCGAAATTTCTAATAAGCCATCCACAAAAATATTTTGTGAATTTGGTAAAAGGGAATTTGAATCCCTTGATGTGGACCATGATATTCCTGGGAGGTTAAAGTCACCAAGAACAATCATGTGCTCATAATCAGAAAGAAGTGTGGAAATATACTTAATAGCGGACAAATGTTCTATGTATAAGTCTGTATCCGACCTTGGCGGGATATAAGAGCATGTGACAAAAACAGAAACATGCTGAAATGTCAGTTTTACACAAACAAATTCAATTAGATTCGGGCTATATATTGGTATTAACGCTGATGAAAAATCAGAATCAACGGCAATAAGCACCCCACCTCCCTGCCCAAATGGACGATCAAATCTATATGAGGTACATTTACTGTTAAAAAGTTCAGAGTCATTGATAGCGGTATGAAGTCCAGTCTCGGTAAATGCAATGACATGTGCAGAGAAAGAAAAACTATTAATAAATAAAGAGTTAAGTTTTGTTAGGAGCCGTCGTACATTCTGATAATGAACTATAAGACGGAAGGAATCTTTGTCTAGTTTTTTGAACGAACAGAAGATCGGGAAAAAGTGGCAATATTTGAAGGACTTTTATTTTCATTTTCAAATTCGTGAACAATCGTATGCTCAGGCCAAATGTTTAAAGACATAAGTCGTTCAAAATAGGCTGGAGGTACCGAAATTTTGAACGTGGATATATCTCTAACTCTGGTAAATTTAAATTTGAAAACAAACGAATCTGAACACCCAACTGTGTCTTTGATGAACTCTTGTAGATCATATTCAGTGATGTCAGGAGAAAGTCGAGAGACAAATGTCTGCTTTCGAGGGGGCACTGCCGTAAGGGTTCGAGGAGGCACTGCCATTAGGGTTCGAGAGGGCACTGCCGTAAGGGTCCGAGTGGGAGCTGAGGTTCTAACTGCCAGCTCGGTAGAGTTAAACGTGCTCACTGGTGTTTGAGCCACGCTTGCAGCCTGTGAGGCCACAGATGCAAACGTTTCCTCCTCGGGTGAGGAAGGAGTTGCATTTGGTGTGGTTGGAAGAGCTGTAAGCAAGCTTAAATCAACCGGTATACTTGATGGTGAGACAGTCGGAACTAAAGCACTATTAGAAGGGGGAACCACAGAAATTGTTGGAGCATTTGTAATGCAAGGAGGAGTGGGTTCAGGTGCATTTGTATTGTGCGGAGCCTCAACGCTGGACTCCGCAGAGGGTACCGTCGTATTTGACGGCCTATTTCGCTTGGGAGAGTCAGCGAGAATTCTCATACTGCTGAATGAGGCCTTCATTGTCGAAGGCTTCATGGAGAGTAAGAAAATCCTTACTGATTTTGCCAAATCCTAACCTTGTCTGAGACATAAATCTCGTAAATTCCACCTCGGTGGGTCGACAGGTTGGACAATGTCGACAATGTAGACCTTTGCGTTCAGCAATGCAGTCATAAATACGGCCGTTATTAAATCCAGCGCATTTTACATGAGCAAGATTTTCACATAACCAGCAGGAAAGAAACTGCTCAGTGTTAATCTTGCCTTTATATTGGCATGTCTTAATACAGCACGCATTCATGACTGTAATTTACGCAAATTGAACACAGGGGTCAAACAAAGAAAACAAATGCAGCAGGATGACAAAAAGTTTAAAAGTCGCGGGAGTTTAGTGATGCACTTGCACAAAGCGAAAGGTGGACGAGGGCAGCAAAGAGTCAGCACAACACAACAACAAACTAAACAGAGATCAAAGCACAAGCACACACAGAATAAAGATAAGCGCGGGCGCGGCCGTAGCGGGTAGCAGAAAGATTATCGCGACAACAACAAAAACACAAGCACCGAAAGCTGAGCGGGGTCGCGTAAGAGAAAGAGAAAAGGAATGTGAAAACAAAATATATTTGCAAAGACGGAAAACAAAATTTTGATTTTAATTAGAAAAAATATGTATCAAGAAGCGCAAACACGTCGAAATCAAAACGGCGAAGTTTTATATGCTTCCACACAATTCTGGAAAAATTTTTCAAAATCGGATGACTATAGCATATAGCTGCCATATAAACGGTCGGTCCAAAAACTGGTTCTATAAACGGTCGGTCCAAAAACTAGTTCTAGTGAGAAAATCTTTTTTGTTATCAATGGTAGCGCCTTTCGAAAGCCGCAAGGGTATGTGTTAGCCTTCTATTTTTTTTCATAAGAAATTTTTGCCCTAGGGATATCAAACTTACCCATATATTGAATTCGCATGTAGAAGAAATTTAAAAAAATTTTCGTTTTACCTATATATTGCATACGCATGTCGAAGAAATTAAAAAAAAATAGAAGGCTAACATCGGCTACGCCGATGTTTTAATTACCCTTGCAGTTCGCAGATTCTTAGAATTTTGTTTAAAGGGAGAGATAGAGAAAGAGAGAAAAATAAGTGCTTACATTAGCTCACTAAGTCAGATGTAACTCAGCTACCCAAGGAATACCTAGTCTTTTTTTAAATAGACTGGAGGTTGTAAGCTGATTGAAATTGTCAGCGTACTAACTATCTGCAAAGAGATATCAGATGATTTGGTGACAAGTCCCATACCCCATAACTAATAATTACACTTTCTTACTAATTTATATTTTTATTTATTTATTCATTTAAAGTTTCACATACAAACAGTTTTACAGACTATATATTAGTCTTACAAATTTATATACAAATATTAATATCTATCCAGTTAATTTAAGACCTAACGAAAATGGCACCATGATGACTATACGGCGTTTCATACACTTGGGCTTTAATATTTGAATCTTCGATGGTTGAAAATGCCCAGTCTATTTCTGTTAGCTGCTTTGTAGAATGGACATTTCCTATTATTATTATTATTATCAATGAGCTTCGATTCCAGTTCATCCCGTCCTGTAGAGCGGCATATATTAAAATCACCTAAAATGACTATTCTTTTTCTCACGCTCAACTCTTCCTCAATACACGACTCAACTAACCTTTTGAATTGGGAGACTGGAAATGAGGGATTTCTATATATCGCTATATACACTGTGTGTAGGTGCTCAAATGTAACGATTTGGCAAACCTCGTTAATATTTTCCGTTTCAATATTTTTAAGCGACTTCACTTCCACATTTCGGGCAATGTGAGGTTTCGCATAAACTATAATTCCGTTTGGTGATCTTCTACGGCCATCAATCCTTGCTACTATATTTAGACCATTCATAGCACATTCTTCTCCTTCTCTGGTCCAACTCTCCACGAGGCACAAAATATCTGCTGAGCTTATAATGCTATCTGCCAAAATGTCTGTATTGCGCAGATGCAAACCTTGAACATTATGGTAATACACCAATACCTTATCTGCTGCTTGGTCAAAAATCCACCTGTGGCATGGTGTTAGGCTTTTCTCGGTTCTATGAAGTGTGTTTATCTAGGTTCATCTTATATTCCCAAATCAGTAGGCAGGTTATTTAGTTGATGTTTAATTAAAGTTTATTTATTGTTCTCATATTATTATAAAATGAATAAAAGACCGGCGAGCCGCAGGCAAACGCCGTCTTGCTTGAAGTTAAGGCAAAAAGGTTCTGATTCTTTATATGTCTACGCTGGCTGGCAGCAGTTCTTTTCTTAAGCATATAAATGTATGTATGTAAATATGTACTGGTGAAAATGTAGCATAAGTGCTGAGTAATTATATTTCAATAAGCGAGCAGCGGGTTCATGCATATACAGTCAGCAGTATATAATCGCTGGCTGACTGATGTTCACAAGGAGTGTCAGGTTACATTAGCACTTGAAATGAGTGCACTGGTTTATATATGTTTACGTATGCAACTAAATGCTACATATTTGTATGGAAATGAATTATATGCATAAACTCACTACACCTCCCCTTTTAGAAAAATAACGTAAATTTCTAAGTGTAGTTATTTAATTTAATTTAATTATACACTTGAAAAGTGTATATTAATTTTGCCCAGAAGTTTGTAACGCATAGAAATATTCATTTCCGACCCCATAAACTATATATATTTCTGATCAGGACGTCGAGCCGAGTTCATTCCGCTTGTCCGTCCGTCTGTCTGTCTGTCCGTCTGTCTGTCCGTCTGTCTGTCTGTTTCTACGCGAACTAGTCTCTCAGTTGAAATTTTGCACAGAGTCTTCTTTTTACTGCACGCAACTAATATGTCGGAACCGGCCGGATCGGATGACTATATCTTATAGCTGCCATAGGAACGATCAGTCGGGAAATAAGTCTTAGTGAGAAAAACTTTTTTATTTTCCATTGTAATTTCACCAATCTTGGTATATATTAGTTTTAAATGATTTCACATATTTGTGGAAAAATTTATCAAAATCGGATGAATATAGCATATAGCTGCCATATAAACGGTAGGTCAAAAAACTAGTTCTTGTGGGAAAAACTTTTTTATTTTCCATCGTAGCGTCAACAATCTTGGTATATATTAGTTTTATAAGCGTCATTATAATTCTGGAAGATTTTATCAAAATCGGAAGACTATAGCATATAGCTGCCATAGGACCGATCGGTCGAAAAATGTATTTTACTAAGAAAACTTTTTTTTTATGGTTTTAAATTTTTATTATCAATGAATTAAAATGTTTTAATATCTGATATCTATATCCTATATATATTTTACCGGTTAAATCAGTTGAATTCAACTTTTTTAAGTGTATTAAAACTTCGACACAGTCGAAGTAAGCTTTGCCTACTCGTTTAATTTTTTATACACTTGAAAAGTGTATATTAATTTTGCCCAGAAGTTTATAACGCATAGAAATATTAATTTCCGACCCCATAAACTATATATATTCTTGATCAGGATGACAAGCCGAGTTCATTTCCGTCTGTCCGTCCGTCCGTCTGTCCGTCTGTCTGTTTCTACGCGAACTAGTCTCTCAGTTTTAAAGCTATCGAGCTGAAATTTTGCACATAGTCTTCTTTTTACTGCACGCAACTAATATGTCGGAACCGGCCGGATCGGATGACTATATCATATAGCTGCCATAGGAACGATCGGTCGGAAAATATGTTTTAGTGAGAAAAACTTTTTTGTTTTCCATCGTAGCGTCACTTATCTTGGTATATGCTAGTTTTATATGTATCCACATAATTCTGGAAAAATTTATCAAAATCGGATGACTATATCATATAGCTGCCATAGGAATGATCGGTCTAAGAACTAGTTCTAGTTAGAAAAACTTTTTTGTTTTCCATCGTAGCGTCACTAATCTTGGTATATGTTAGTTTTATATGCTTCCACATAATTCTGGAAAAATTTATCAAAATCGGATGACTATATCATATAGCTGTCATATAAAGGGTCGGTCGAAAAACTAGTTCTAGTGAGAAAAACTTTTTAGTTTTCCATCGTAGCTTCACCAATCATGGTTTGTATTAGTTTTATATGCTTCCGCGTAATTCTGGAAAAATTTATCAAAATCGGAAGACTATAGCATATAGCTGCCATATAAACGGTCGGTCTAAAAACTAGTTCTAGTGAGGAAAACTTTTTTGTTTTCTATCGTAACGTCCTTAATCTTGGTATATATTAGTTTTATATGCTTTTACACAATTTGGAAAATATGTATCAAAATCGGATGACTATAGCATATAGCAGCCATAGGACCGATCGCTCGGAAAATGTGGTTTACTAAGAAAAGTTTTTTTATGGTATCAAATCTTTCTTATCAATGATTTAAAATTTTTTTTAAATATTTGATATCTATATCCTTTATATATTTTACCGGTTAAATCAGTTGGAGTAAACGTTTTCAAGTGTATTAAAACTTCGGCGCAGACGAAGTTAGCTTTGCCTTCTCGTTTTTTTTTTTTTTTTTTTTTTATATATAAAATTGGAAATTAATTCTGTGAATTATCTTTTAGTTTAAAGTTCCAATATGTGGTTTGAATTCGAATTTGATAATATGAAATTGAATTTTGATTTGAATGTGAGTTGGAATTTGATTGCGAATGGTTGATCAAGCCATCACTTTCAATTGGGTGATATTGATTTCAGCTTTAATTTGTTCTATTTTATGGTTAGGCATTGAAAATTTTTAACCTATCTTTATGTACTACCTGGGGTTTTTTCTTTCATAATCTAATGGTAATGTTATCATTAAATCCTATATTTTCTACTGTACCAAGATAGTTTTTATCTAATTTGTGTCCAGTTTCATTTCTAAGCAAAACTAAATCTCCTATTTTTAATTCAAAATTATTTTATTTGCCTTTTTCCTTATCCAACATAGCTCTAGCTCTTTTATAAGCTAATTCTAATCAGGGCTGCAAACCGGTCCGGAACCGAACCCTTCAGAACCGGTTCGGTTCAGGTTCTGCTGATGCCTGAACCGAACCGGGAACCGAACCCCATTGAAAATAATCACGAGAACCCGAACCCGAACCTAACCCTGTTTTCTTATCGATGGGGTTCGGTTCTAAAAATAAATTGGCAAGCATAGAATTTATGTTTGCACTTTGATGGTTTAAAATATTTCATTATTATGAAGAAAAATGTATCTATTCATATGCCCATGTACGGATGGCGACACTTTTTCCCATCCGCAACAAAAGACTGGACTGTGTTATTTTACACAACCTCAAGCAAGGGAATTCAATTTGTATCTGAAACCGTATTTCTGTGTACAATTTTGTTCGTATGGAGATACAATGGCACTGTGAATACAAGGGAAAGTTGCACTTTATTTAAATTTCTTCATTTTTGTTTAACCAAATCACAAATAAAGTTCTTTTAACATTTCACTCTCACAATATGCCAGTCAAAGCCGTGCTGTGGCGGTCCCATTTGTAGAAAAAATAATTTTTCTGAATTCTCGGAAATGTATGTACGTGTGTGTGTGGCTGAACACTTTAAGTTAGGGATGAGACAACCCGGCATGTCTGTGATTAAGTCACGGTCACTGGCAATCATTAAATCACACAGTGACTGCATATTTGAAGTAACAGTGTGATTTGATGACTGCCAGTCACTGTGACTTAATCACAGTTACGCCGATATGGTCAATCACAGTTACTAAATCACGGGTACGCAGATAAAGCTCATCTCTTAATTTTTAGGCCAAAAGTGGCCGTGTTTTTTGCAGGTTTCATAGCCACAAAAATCATGTGCTTGACTTCCAAGCCATCAAGAGGCAGATTATATGGCATCTCGTCTTCAAATTCTATTAAATTACTTATTATGTACATAAATATATAAAATGCTATCTAGAACCCGAACCCGAACCGGAACCCAGGTTCTCAATTTGAAGGGAACCGGTTGTGGAACCGAACCCCCAGAGTAGGGTAAGGGTTCGAACCCCGAACCGAACCCCAGTCAAAATTAAAGGGGTTTGCAGCCCTGATTCTAATCTATATTTGCTTTCCCTAGCATAATCGTCTACATTATAAAGTGGTTCTATTTGATCCAATTTATTAAAATTAATGAACTGTTTTGGCGTTCTTCCAAAAACAAGTTCGTAAGGACAATATCCATGTGTTACTGATGGTGTTGTGTTGAAACAATAGGTGAAGTAATTCAACCATATATCCCAATCAGTTTTATCAATCGAAATATAAGAGCGTATGTACTCATTAAATGTTCGATGACTACGTTCAACCGTACCTAATGTTTGATGGTGGTATGCTGTTGAATGTATTTTGTTTATCTTCATATATTTACACAAATCTGTTATAATTGAATTTTTATATTCAGTACCCATGTCCGTTATGATTGTGTTCATAGGACCATATTTGAGTATTTCCTATTTGAGATTCAAATATTGCCTTGGCAACTGTGTTAGCATTTTTATTAGAGATTGGTAGTGCGACTAAGTATTTTGTTAGATTGCATATTATAGTAACTGCGTACTCATTGCCATTCTCAGTTTTGGGAAGTGGACCAATGGTATCGATCAGTACAGTATCGAATGCTGTTAATGGTGTTTGTGTTACAGTCATTGGTGTTTTAGTATGTGTTATAGTTTTAGCTTGTTGACATTTGTCACAAGTCTTGACATACTGTTTTATCGTTTTAGTCATTAGAGGCCAATAGAAATGTCTTCTAATTTTAGACAGGGTTCGCGAAATCCCTGAATGTCCTCCTTCAATAGGGTCGTCATGGTATTTTGACAGGATTGCTTTTATTTGAGCTAGATTATTTTTGTCTATAATGTTCACCTTTTGTAGCATGCTTATACTGACTTTATTTAAGGTTCTATTGCCCATTTCTTTAAATTTATTTAGTGAAACAATTCCGAAAATTTGTTCACAGGGTGACATTTGATATTGTGTTATGCCTTGTATTCCGGCTTCTGAATTAAGCCTTTGGAAGAACTGACCTAAGTCAAAATCTCCATTAGAATGTAAGTCGGTAACACTAAAGCGAGAAACAACTCGTTTTCCTCGTTTAAACACGCATTTGTACTTGTCGATTTTTAGTTTCGTTAGCTTTTTGACACTTTGGTTATATATTACATACATTAAATATGTGTCATAGACATTGGGCTTTACAAATTCTTTTTCTTTCTGATGCTCAAGCAATTTATTAGCAGTGCTACTTGTAGCTGAACTGCATTGGGTACCTGCGCAGGTATTTTCCTGTCTGGTTGCGGATCTTGTAGATACCTTCAACACTTGTATATTCATGTTTTTTAGTTCTTTAATTGTTATTCTTGATAGGGCGTCTGCGATATGGTTATCTTTCCCCTTGAGGTATTCAACAGTGAAGTCACATTCTTTCAGGTCTAGTCTCATTCGAGTTAATTTAGAGCTTGGATTTTTCATGGAAAACAGTTACGTTAGTGGCCTGTGATCGGTTTTAACTAGGAAATGCTTGCCATATACATATGGTCTGAAGTAGAGTTGGAGAATCTAGTTCATTTCAATGACCTAGTTCATTAGTTCATTTTTTGATGAACTATTCACTTTTAAACTATAGTTCATTTTTATACCCTTGCAGAGGGTATATTAAAATTGTCACGTTGTTTGTAACGCATAGAAGGAAGCATCTCCGACCCCATAAACTATATATATTCTTGATCAGCATGACGAGCTGAGTCTTTATAGCCATGTCCGTCTGTCCGTCTGTCCGTCGGTCCGTCTGTCCGTCTGTCCGTCCGTCTGTTTCTATGCTATCTCCTCCCTCAGTTTTAAAGCTATCTTGACCAAACTTTGCAAAAGTCTTTAAATACACATAGGCTGCACTTTGTCGGAATCGGCCGGTCGGGACTATATCATATAGCTGCCATAGGAACGATCGGTCCATAAACTAGTTCTAGTGAGAAAAACTTTTTTGTTTTCTATTGAATAGTCACCAAACTTGGTATGTATTAGTTTTATACCCTTTCACACAATTCTGGAAAAATTTATCAAAATCGGATGACTATAGCATATAGCTGCCATATAAACGGTCAGTAAAAAAAAACTAGTTCTAGTGAGAAAAACTTTATTGTTTTCTATTGAATCGTCACCAAACTTGGTATATAATAGTTTTATACCCCTTCAGACAATTCTGGAAAAATTTATTAAAATCGGATGACTATAGCATATAGCTGCCATATAAACGGTCTGTCAAAAAACTAGTTCTAGTGAGAAAAACTTGTTTGTTTTCCATCGAAGCGTCACCAATCTTGGTATATATTAGTTTTATACCCCTTCACATAATTCTGAAAAAATTTATCAAAATCGGATGACTATAGCATATAGCTGCCATATAAACGGTCGGTCAA
This sequence comes from Lordiphosa mommai, assembly GCA_018904225.1. Taxonomy (NCBI): domain Eukaryota; kingdom Metazoa; phylum Arthropoda; class Insecta; order Diptera; family Drosophilidae; genus Lordiphosa; species Lordiphosa mommai. The sequence continues at coordinate 157,200 of JAEIFT010000490.1, read as the reverse complement.
AAAACTAGTTGTAGTGAGAAAAACTTTTTTGTTATCAATGGTAGTGACTTTCGAAAACTGCAAGGGTATTTAAAACATTGGCGTAGCCGATGTTAGCCCTCTATTTTTTTAACTATAGTTCATTTTTGAAAACTTTAGTTAATTTTTGTGAAATATTCACTATTAAACTATAGTTTGATTTTTAAAGTACAGTGTATTTTAATAACAAATTCTGCAGCAATTTTTTATTTACCTTTTTAATTTTCATTTGATTTTTTGAACGTTTCTAAAACGAATGGTTTTCCAAAAAATTAACTATAGTTAAAAAAAAAAAATATAGTTCATAAAATTCATAGTTCATGAACTATAGTTCATAAAACGAACTATATTTCAAGAAATGAACTATAGTTCAAACACTGAGACCTAGTTCATTAGTACATTTAAATAAATAGTTCATTGGAACTAGTTCATGAAAATCGGCACAACTCTAATACGCATGCATAAGAAATTTTTGCCCTGGGGATATCAGACATACCCATGTATTGCATACGCATGTAGAGGAAATTTAAAAAAAATTTACCCTAGGGATATCAGACTTACCCATATATTGCATACGCATGTAGAAGAAATTAAAAAAAATTTAATTTTCCATAAGAAATTTTTGCCCAAGGGATATCAGACTTATTCATATATAACATACGCATGTAGAAGAAATTTAAAAAAAATTTATTTTTAATAAGAAATTTTTGCCCTGGGGATATCAGACATACCCATATATTGCATACGCATTTAAAAGAAATTTTAAAAATATTTACCCTAGGGATATCAGACTTACCCATATATTGCATACGCCTGTAGAAGAAATTTAAAAAAAGTTTATTTTAATAAGAAATTTTTGCCCTGGGGATATCAAACATACCCATATATTGCATACGCATTTAAAAAAAATGTTTAACAAATTTACCCTAGGGATATCACTCATATATAACATACGCATGTAGAAGAAATTTAAAAAAAATTTATTTTAATAAGAAATTTTTGCCCTTGGGATATCAGACTTACCCATATATTGCATACGCTTTAGAGGAAATTTAAAAAAAAATTAATTTTCCATAATTAATTTTAGCCCTAGGGATAACAGACTTACTCATATATTGCATACGCATGTAGAAGAAATTTAAAAAAAATTTATTTTTCATAAGAAATTTTTGCTCAAGGGATATCAGACCTACTCATATATTTCATATGCATGCATAAGAAATTTTTGCCCTGGGGATATCAGACATACCCATATATTGCATACGCATGTAGAAGAAATTTAAAAAAAAATTTATTTTAATAAGAAATTTTTGCCCTTGGGATATCAGACTTACCCATATATTGCATACGCTTTAGAAGAAATTTAAAAAAAAAATTTAATTTTTCATAATTAATTTTAGCCCTAGGGATATCAGACTTACTCATATTTTTGCATACGCATGTAGAAGAAATTTAAAAAAAATTTATTTTTCATAAGAAATTTTTGCTCTAGAGATATCAGACCTACTAATATATTTCATATGCATGCATAAGAAATTTTTGCCCTGGGGATATCAGACATACCCATATATTGCATGCGCATGTAGAAGAAATTTAAAAAAAATGTACCCTAGGGATTTCAGACTTACCCATATATTGCATACGCATGTAGAACAAATTAAGAAAAAATTTAATTTTCCATAAGAAATTTTTGTCCTAGGGATATCAGACTTACTCATATATTGCATACGCATGTAGAAGAAATTTAAAAAAACGTATTTTTAATAAGAAATTTTTGCACTTGGGATATCAGACTTACCCATATATTGCATACGCATGTAGAAGAATTTAAAAAAAAAATTTAATTTTCCATAATTAATTTTTGCCCTAGGGATATCAGACTTACTCATATATTGCATACGCATGTAGAAGAAATTTTAAAAAAAATTTATTTTTTCATAAGAAATTTTTGCTCTAGGGATAACAGACCAACTCATATATTGCATACGCATGCATAAGAAATTTTTGCCCTGGGGATATCAGACATACCCATATAGTGCAAACGCATGTAGAAGAAATTTAAAAAAAAAATTTATTTTTTATAAGAAGTTTTGGCCTAGGGATATCAGACTTACTCATATATTGCATACGCATGTAGAAGAAATTTAAAAAAAAATTATTTTTAATAAGAAATTTTTGCCCTTGGGATATCAGACTTACTCATATATTGCATACGCATGTAGAAGAAATTTAAAAAAAAGTATTTTTAATAAGAAATTTTTGCACTTGGGATATCAGACTTACCCATATATTGCATACGCTTTAAAAGAAATTTTAAAAAAAAATTTCATTTTCCATAATTAATTTTTGCCCTAGGGATATCAGACTTACTCATATATTGCATACGCATGTAGAAGAAATTAAAAAAAAAATCACATTTTTCATAAGATATTTTTGCTCTAGAGATATCAGACCTACTCATATACTGCATACGCATGCATAAGAAATTTTTGCCCTGGGGATATCAGACATACCCATATATTGCATACGCATGTAGAGGAAATTTAAAAAAAAAATGACCCTAGGGATATCAGACTTACCCATATATTGCATACGCATGTAGAAGAAATTAAAAAAATTTAATTTTGCAAAAAAAAATTTTTGCCCAAGGGATATCAGACTTACTCATATATGGCATACGCATGTAGTAGAAATTTAAAAAAAATTTATTTTTAATAAGAAATTTTTGCCCTTGGGATATCAGACTTACCCATATATTGCTTACGCTTTAGAAAAAATTAAAAAAAAAATTTAATTTTCCCTAATTAATTTTTGCCCTAGGGATATTACTCATATAGTGCATACGCATGTAGAAGAATTTAAAAAAAATGTATTTTTCATAAGAAATTTTTGCTCTAGGGATATCAGACCTACTCATATATTGCATACGCATGCATAAGAAATTTTGCCCTGGGGACTACAGACATACCCATATATTCATACGCATGTAGAGGAAATTTAAAAAAAAATTACCCTAGGGATATCAGACTTACCCATATATTGCATACGCATGTAGAAGAAATTAAAAAAATTGAATTTTGCAAAAAAAAATTTTTGCCCAAGGGATATCAGACTTACTCATATATGGCATACGCATGTAGTAGAAATTTAAAAAAAATTTATTTTTAATAAGAAATTTTTGCCCTTGGGATATCAGACTTACCCATATGTTGGGACAAGGAGCTTTTTCCTTATCAGCATTTAACTTCAGGATTGGGGCGTGTAGCAGTTAGTTAGAATTGTCTAAATAATTTGGCATGTGACCAACAAGTAACCGATCTTCCGTGTGCTTAATGAGGAACTCTTCGCTTTCAATGTCAAGGCAGAACTAATTTATTGGTATTGTGATAAAGATGAATAAGCTTAGGAGTGAGTACAATGTGTTGGGTTTATATACATGTGTGTGTGTGAGAATGCAAGTAAAATGATAGCAAAGGAAGTTAACAATGTGAGAGTTGATCAAATAGTTTTCAATAATATGCAAGATTTAAAGTGTGGAAATATTTAACAAATTAAAGTAGTTGGAATTATTCAACTTAGTTAAGAGTTTGACCGAACACCATATATTGCATACGCATGTAGAAGAAATTTAAAAAAAAAATTTATTTTTAATAAGAAATTTTTAACCTGGGTATATCAGACATACCCATATATTGCATACGCATTTAAAAGAAATTTTAAAAAAATTTACCCTAGTGATATCAGACTTACCCATATATTGCATACGCATGTAAATGAAATTTAAAAAAAATTTTATTTTTTATAAGAAATTTTTGCCCTAGGGATATCAGACTTACTCATATATTGCATACGCATGTAGAAGAAATTTTTGGCCTGGGGATATCAGACATACCCATATATTGCATACGCATGTAGAGGAAATTTTAAAAAAAATGTACCCTAGGGATATCAGACTTACCTATTGCTTACTTATTGCATACGCATGTAGAAGAAATTTAAAAAAAATGTATTTTTCATAAGAAATTTTTGCTCTAGGGATATCAGACCTACTCATATATTGCATACGCATGCATAAGAAATTTTTGCCCTGGGGATATCAGACATACCCATTTATTGCATACGCATGTAAAAGAAATTAAAAAAAAAACGAGAAGGCAAAGCTAACTTCGACTGTGCCGAAGTTTTAATACACTTGAAAAACTTTACTCCAACTGATTTAACCTGTAAAATATATATAGGATATTGATACCAGATATTAAACAATTTTAAATCATTGATAATAAAAATTTGATACCATAAAAAAACACTTTTCTTAGTAAATCACATTTTCCGACCGATCCGATTTTGATAAATTTTTTCAAAAATTTGTAAAATCATATAAAACTAATATCTACCAAGATTGGTGACGATACGATGGAAAACAAAAAAAATTACCTCACTAGAACTTGTTTTTTGACCGTCCGTTCGTATGGCAGCTATATGCTATAGTCATCCGATTTTGATCAATTTTTCCTGAATTGTATAGAAGCATATAAAACTGATATATACCACGATTGGTGACGTTACGATGAAAAACAAAAAAGTTTTTCTTACTAGAGCTAGTTTTTTGACCAATCGTTCCTATGGCAGCTATATGATATAGTCATCCGATTTCGATAAATTTTTTCAGTATTATGTGGAAGCATGTAGAACTAATATTAACTAAGATTGGTGACGCTACGATGGAAAAAAAAAAAGTTTTTCTCACTAAGAATTATTTTCCGACCGATCGTTCCTATGGCAGCTATACGATATAGTCTTCCGATCCGGCCGGTTACGACAAATTAGTTGCGTGCAGCAAAAAGAAGACTCTGTGCAAAATTTCAGCTCGATAGCTTCAAAACTGAATGACAAGTTCGCGTAGAAACAGACAGACGGACAGACAGACGGACAGACAGACGGACAGACGGACGGAGGGACAGACGGAATTGAACTCAGCTCGTCGTCCTGATCAAGAATATATATAGTTTATGGGGTCGGAAATGAATATTTCTGTGCGTTACAAACTTCTCGGCAAAATTAATATACACTTTTCAAGTGTATAATTACCCTAGGGATATCAGACTTACCCATATATTGCATACGCATGTAGAACAAATTTAGAAAAAATTTAATTTTCCATAAGAAATTTTTGCCCTAGGGATATCAGGCTTACTCATATATTGCATACGCATGTAGAAGAAATTAAAAAAAAAACGTATTTATAATAAGAAATTTTTGCACTTGGGATATCAGACTTACCCATATATTGCATACGCATGTAGAAGAAATTTAAAAAAAAATTTTATTTACCATATTTAATTTTTGCCCTAGGGATATAAGACTTACTCATATATTGCATACGCATGTGGAAGAAATTTAAAAAAAAATTTATTTTTTCATAAGAAATTTTTGCTCTAGGGATAACAGACCAACTCATATATTGCATACGCATGCATAAGAAATTTTTGCCCTGGGGATATCAGACATACCCATATATTGCAAACGCATGTAGAAGAAATTTAAAAAAAAATTTTATTTTTTATAAGAAATTTTTGCCCTAGGGATATCAACCTAGGGAACTTCAACTTGGTGCGCCTCCAGTGACGACGCTTAGCGTTGTACCTTATTGTGTTTCCAGTACGCAAGCGAACCCACTGCGGAACAGATCTGTTCTGCTTCAGCTTCTTAGCCAACTTTTGCTTAATTCTGAACGATTTGTGTGCGGCCATTTTAATGCAATCCTATCAAAGTACCACACCGGAAAGAAAAAATATCAGACATACCCATATATTGCATACGCATTTAGAAGAAGTTTTGAAAAAATTTACCCTAGGGATATCAGACTTACCCATATATTGCATACGCATGTAGAAGAAATTTAAAAAAAAATTTATTTTTAATAAGAAATTTTTGCCCTGGGGATATTAGACATACCCATATATTGCATACGCATTTAGAAGAAATTTTAAAAAAATTTACCCTTCGGATATCAGACACACCCATATATTGCATACGCATGTAGAAGAAATTTAAAAAAAAATTTATTTTCTATAAGAAATTTTTGCCCTAGGGATATCAGACTTACTCATATATTGCATACGCATGTAGAAGAAATTAAAAAAAAAAATTATTTTTAATAAGAAATTTTTTGCCCTAGGGATATCAGACTTACTCATATATTGCATAAAATCATTCTAAGACAAACCGTCCCCCCGCCTTCTACATGGCGATCCTGCCTTAAATCGGCAAAAATAAAATAAAATAAATAAAAGATCCTGCCTATCATTGGCAAAGGTTCCTGCCTTTAATCGGCAATTAAAAATAAAATAAAAAACATCCTGCCTAACCTTGGCACACTAAAACAAAAAAAAACGAGAAGGCAAAGCTAACTTCGTCTGCGCCGAAGTTTTAATACACTTGAAAACGTTTACTCCAACTGATTTAACCGGTAAAATATATAAAGGATATAGATATCAAATATTTAAAAAAAATTTTAAATCATTGATAAGAAAGATTTGATACCATAAAAAAACTTTTCTTAGTAAACCACATTTTCCGAGCGATCGGTCCTATGGCAGCTATATGCTATAGTCATCCGTCTTTGATACATTTTTTTCCAAATTGTGTAAAAGCATATAAAACTAATATATACCAAGATTAAGGACGTTACGATAGAAAACAAAAAGTTTTCCTCACTAGAACTAGTTTTTAGACCGACCGTTTATATGGCAGCTATATGCTATAGTCTTCCGATTTTGATAAATTTTTCCAGAATTACGCGGAAGCATATAAAACTAATACAAACCATGATTGGTGAAGCTACGATGGAAAACTAAAAAGTTTTTCTCACTAGAACTAGTTTTTCGACCGACCCTTTATATGACAGCTATATGATATAGTCATCCGATTTTGATAAATTTTTCCAGAATTATGTGGAAGCATATAAAACTAACATATACCAAGATTAGTGACGCTACGATGGAAAACAAAAAAGTTTTTCTAACTAGAACTAGTTCTTAGACCGATCATTCCTATGGCAGCTATATGATATAGTCATCCGATTTTGATAAATTTTTCCAGAATTATGTGGATACATATAAAACTAGCATATACCAAGATAAGTGACGCTACGATGGAAAACATAAAAGTTTTTCTCACTAAAACATATTTTCCGACCGATCGTTCCTATGGCAGCTATATGATATAGTCATCCGATCCGGCCGGTTCCGACATATTAGTTGCGTGCAGTAAAAAGAAGACTATGTGCAAAATTTCAGCTCGATAGCTTTAAAACTGAGAGACTAGTTCGCGTAGAAACAGACAGACGGACAGACGGACGGACGGACAGACGGAAATGAACTCGGCTTGTCATCCTGATCAAGAATATATATAGTTTATGGGGTCGGAAATTAATATTTCTATGCGTTACAAACTTCTGGGCAAAATTAATATACACTTTTCAAGTGTATAAAAAGTCCTGTCAATGAGCGACCACAAAATCGCTTTTCAGCAGGCCATTGCAGCACGTCCAAAGGACGGGCCAAAACCCCTATCCCTTGAGGAATACCGGGCACGGCAACCGGCATACAGGGCTGCAAAGGAGCTAAGAGCCAAGGAAGAGGCTCGACTCACCCAAATCCCAGTGGTAAGGACCCCAAAGAGACGAGGAGGAGCTAACGCCAAATTAAGGCGCAACAGGGCTGCCCTTCTTGCACGGGTTAATGCAAACCCACCCCCACCCTGGAACGAAGCAGCATCAATTTGGCTGCAAATAGATGCCATCGAGCAGCAGCAGCAGCGAAGAGCAGCAGCCACTCAGAAGCCTACAGCAGAGCAGCAGCAATAATAAAAAAACAACAAAAACAATAAAAAAAAAAAAAAACAAGAGTGCCTAACGGCAACTTGGCGTTACGGCGATACTCGCCCTCGCAAAATAATATACAAATACAAAATCACATACACTAATACATACACTATACATAAATATATACATAGATTTAGACACACATATATACATATACCTAATTTAGTTAATACATTTTAAAAATGACATATGTTTTACAAATGTTAAAAGCGTAAAACACAGAAATATCAAAAAAAAAAAAAAACAGAAACAAAATTTTCGCATGCACATTAATTGAGAAGAAAAGAATAAAAACAAACAAAAAAAATAACAGAGCATCCAACAAAAATTGAGCTTGAAAATCATTGCACAGTGGTACAATGTCAAACAAAAATTTCACGAGCACAGTAGTTAGAAGTTACATTAAAACCAATAAAATGTATTAATAAATAAATATATAGCAAAACAAGGACAAAGCATTTAGAGTGCTATATAATATTAATTACACAGTAAAAATGAATATATATGGATTGGACAATAATACAAACTAAAATTCAGCCCCTTAGAGAAAATTTTTCTAAATCATATAAATGCCTGAACAAAAGCATAGAAATAAGACCAGTTACTATAGGAAAACATTTAAAAATATTATTTGACAACTTTAATGAAATTAGGACTATATTACATGAAAACTATACTAAATTCAGTACATTACAAGAACTTCAGGCTAATGATATTTTCCTATCTTTTAGAAATAACCTAGAGTATATTACAAACAAACATAACATAATAGTATTTTTGCCTAGACAACTGGACCGTACAGCCAGTTATGAATATAGTCATATGGAAGAAGGAGAAGATTTGAAAATAATAAACGAAGAAAAACTTTCTATTACAAATAAAGAACAAACAAAAGCTAACAATATGCCACAAACAACTCTTGAATTTCTGAGCTCCGCCTCAAGACTTGTTCATGATTTTGATGGAAAAGCTGAAAACCTTCAGAGTTTTATTGACTCACTCGAACTACTAAATGACATTAAAGAATCACATGAAGCAACAGCAGTGCGATTCATTAAGACAAAGTTAAAAGGTGACGCAAGGATACTCATAACGAACGAATCAACAATTTCCGAAATAATATTGAAACTAAAAACTACTATTAAGGGAGAATCAGTAGGAGTTTTAGAAGCTAAAATTATGAACATAAGACAGAACGGAAAATCAGCTACGGCTTATACAACAGAACTGGAAAACCTAACAAAAGCACTCACGCGAGCATATATACTAGACGAATTGAAACCAGAAATAGCAAACAAATACGCTACACAGACAGCTGTTGAAGCAATCACGCAAAATTGTTCAATAGAAAAAGTAAAAACAATAATGGAGGCTGGACAATTTAATAATATGAACGAAGTAATATCCAAGTTTGTTAGTAGTTGCACAGACGCAATTGGTCAAAACAACACTATACTTTTTACGAGACAGAACTTTAACAACAGGTTTTCTAACCCCAACAGACAAAATAATAGATGGAACTACAACAATAATAGTCAAACATATAACAAATAACAACAATAACGAGAAGGCAAAGCTAACTTCGTCTGCGCCGAAGTTTTAATACACTTGAAAACGTTTACTCCAACTGATTTAACCGGTAAAATATATAAAGGATATAGATATCAAATATTTAAAAAAAATTTTAAATCATTGATAAGAAAGATTTGATACCATAAAAAAACTTTTCTTAGTAAACCACATTTTCCGAGCGATCGGTCCTATGGCAGCTATATGCTATAGTCATCCGATTTTGATACATTTTTTCCAAATTGTGTAAAAGCATATAAAACTAATATATACCAAGATTAAGGACGTTACGATAGAAAACAAAAAGTTTTCCTCACTAGAACTAGTTTTTTAGACCGACCGTTTATATGGCAGCTATATGCTATAGTCTTCCGATTTTGATAAATTTTTCCAGAATTACGCGGAAGCATATAAAACTAATACAAACCATGATTGGTGAAGCTACGATGGAAAACTAAAAGTTTTTCTCACTAGAACTAGTTTTTCGACCGACCCTTTATATGACAGCTATATGATATAGTCATCCGATTTTGATAAATTTTTCCAGAATTATGTGGAAGCATATAAAACTAACATATACCAAGATTAGTGACGCTACGATGGAAAACAAAAAAGTTTTTCTAACTAGAACTAGTTCTTAGACCGATCATTCCTATGGCAGCTATATGATATAGTCATCCGATTTTGATAAATTTTTCCAGAATTATGTGGATACATATAAAACTAGCATATACCAAGATAAGTGACGCTACGATGGAAAACAAAAAAGTTTTTCTCACTAAAACATATTTTCCGACCGATCGTTCCTATGGCAGCTATATGATATAGTCATCCGATCCGGCCGGTTCCGACATATTAGTTGCGTGCAGTAAAAAGAAGACTATGTGCAAAATTTCAGCTCGATAGCTTTAAAACTGAGAGACTAGTTCGCGTAGAAACAGACAGACGGACAGACGGACGGACGGACACGACGGAAATGAACTCGGCTTGTCATCCTGATCAAGAATATATATAGTTTATGGGGTCGGAAATTAATATTTCTATGCGTTACAAACTTCTGGGCAAAATTAATATACACTTTTCAAGTGTATAATAACAACAACCGATACAACAACAATAATTACAACAACCGATATAACAACAATAATAACAATAATAGGTATTACCAAAACAATAGATCTAATAATAATACTAACAGGAATAATAACAACCAAAACAGAAATAATAGTATAAGAGTTGCGACTGAAAATACACATCAGGAAAACTCCGAACGTCCTCTGAATTCAAATTAAGTACACATAAAATATACACTCTAAGTCTAAACAACAATAGTTTCATTTTTCTTAATATTAAAACAAATTCACTTAAATTTCTTGTAGACACGGGTGCGGATATATGTTTGGTTAAGCAAAGTAAACTTATATATACAATAGATATAAACACAGCAAAATACACTAGCTTCAATGGGATATGTCAGGAAAGTGTAAAATCATTAGGAGAAGCTGAATTAGACTTAGAAATTGAAAACATTTTAATACAGCACAAATTCCAAGTAGTCCAAGATAACTTTCCAATTCCTTGTGATGGGATAATTGGACTCGACTTCATTAAAACTTTCAATTGCAAGCTAGATTATGAACAAAATCAAAACTTATTCACAATAAGACCGAACAATTTACACAAAGAAGTTATCATCCCTATGGCATTGGGCTCACAAACAAATGTTTTTACAATCCCATCCAGATCCGAAGTTATTAGACCTATACAAAAAAATAATAGCGAACATGACCTATTGATCCCGAATCAAGAAATTCAAGCAGGTGTTTTCATTGCAAACACAATTGTATCAAAAAATAGCCCATATTTAAGAATAATAAACACCAATACAATAGAAGCAAAAATTAACAAAACTAATATTCAATCTGAAAAGCTATCAGATTATGATATTTTTAAAATACCCACAAGCAATAAAACACATAAAACCGATGTTATGAACAAGCTTAGTAAAAATTTCGCAACCTTTGTAAAGGACAAACTGTATAGCTTATGTTCTGAGTTTAACGATATATTTGCAACAGAATCCGAGCAAATTTCATCCAATAATTTTTACAAGCAAAAGCTACGTCTCAAAGATGAAACCCCAGTATATATGAAGAATTATATGATAGCACATAGCCAAAAAGCTGAGATAAGTAGGCAGGTGGACAAATTGATCAATGATGACATAATAGAACCATCAACGTCTGAGTTCAATAGTCCAATTCTCTTAGTACCAAAGAAATCCCTTCCAGGAAGCTCCGAAAAACGTTGGCGTCTTGTTGTAGACTACAGAAAAATTAATAAGCAGTTGATAGCCGACAAATTCCCTCTACCCAGAATGGATGACATTCTTGACCAACTAGGACGAGCAAAATATTTCTCTTGTCTGGACTTAATGTCAGGTTTTCATCAGGTAGAATTGGAAGAAAATTCAAGAGACATCACGTCATTTTCAACGGATAAGGGTTCATACCGGCTTAAAAGATTACCTTATGGTCTAAAAGTTGCTCCAAATTCATTCCAAAGAATGATGTCACTCGCTTTTTGTGGATTAACACCATCCCAAGCATTCTTATACATGGACGACCTAATAGTTATTGGATGTTCAGAAACACATATGTTAAAAAATTTGTGTGATGTTTTTACAACATGCAGAAAATATAACCTTAAATTACATCCAGACAAATGCTCATTTTTTAGACACGAAGTAACATTTTTAGGTCACAAGTGCACAAACAAAGGAATTTTACCGGATGACAATAAATTCGAGGTCATAAGAAACTATCCTACTCCAAAAAACGGGGATGAAGCTAAACGCTTCATAGCTTTCTGCAATTACTATCGCAGGTTCATTCCAAACTTCGCTGAGTCAGCACGACATATAACCAGGTTATCTAGAAAAAATGTAGCTTTCGAATGGACAATTGAAAGCGAGTTAGCATTCAAATACTTAAAAAAGCAACTGTTAGCTCCAACAATTCTTCAATATCCTGATTTTAATAAGGAATTTTGCATTACAACGGATGCAAGCAAAAAAGCGTGTGGAGCAGTGCTGAGCCAAGAATATGACGGTAAACAATTACCAGTTGCATACGCTTCAAAATCATTCACCAAGGGCGAAAGCAACAAGTCAACAATAGAACAAGAACTGACAGCAATACATTGGGCTATACAGTATTTTAAGCCATACATTTATGGGAAAAAGTTCCTAATCAAAACAGATCATCAACCACTTACGTATCTATTTTCATTAAAAAACCCAGCATCCAAGCTTATACGAATGAGGTTAGACTTAGAGGAGTATGATTTTATTATTGAATACATCAGAGGACGTGAAAATTATACAGCAGACGCGCTATCTAGAATTGAATTTAAAGAAATTAAAGAATTATCTAATAATAACATATTAAAAGTAACCACAAGATCGGACACGAAAAAGAACAACACCACCTCTGACAATCATAAAAACCAAATAACAAATGAAAAAACACCAAATATTTACGAGGCAATCAACTTTTGTGAGGCCAAAAAATTTATTAAACTAAAATTGGACAAACAAAAATGCTCATTACTAAAAGGTAAAACGAATTTAAAAGCATTTGCGGTTTATGATTTATTCATTAATGGAATAATTGATCTAGATCGATTCTTTCCAAGGCTTGAACGAGAGGCCGGTGAACAGAACATAAATTCTTTGCAAATAGCTTCTTCAGAAGAAATATTCAGTATAGTTTCAATTAACGAATTTAAGAGCAAAGGTAATAAAAATTTAAAGAAACTAAAAATAGCTATACTGCCATCAATAAGAAAATTGAATGAAAATGATGTTGAAATTAAAAATATTTTGAATAGGTACCATGATAATCCAATAGCAGGTGGCCACTGCGGAATATCAAGAATGTTAAAAAAGATTAAAAGAAAATTTTATTGGAAGAATATGACAAAACAAGTAACGACGTACGTAAAATCATGTGAAAAATGCAAGCTAGCTAAAATTACCAGACATAGTAAAACACCTATGACATTGACACCAACGCCTGCAACAGCTTTTGACATTGTTATTATTGACACTATTGGTCCACTACCAAAAACTGAAAGCGGTAACGAATATGCAGTTACAATGATATGTGATTTGACTAAGTATCTTATCACAGTAGCAATACCAAATAAAAGTGCAAAAGCTGTAGCAAAAGCGATCTTTGAGAAATGTATTTTGACATTTGGTCCGATGAAGACGTTCATCACAGACATGGGGACAGAATACATGAACTCAATACTAACAGAATTATGTAAAAACTTTAAAATTGAAACATTAAATTCAACTGCCCATCATCATCAAACTCTTGGAACAGTGGAACGAAGCCACAGAACATTCAATGAGTATATAAGATCATACATATCAATTGAAAAATATGATTGGGATGAGTATCTTCAATACTTTACATACTGTTTCAATATTACTCCATCCACAGTGCACGGCTATTGTCCTTTTGAACTAGTCTTTGGTAAACAACCAACCGATTTCCCATTTTTAACAACAACAGTTGATCCAGTTTATAATTTAGAAGATTATAATAAAGAAATTAAATATAAATTACAGGTAGCTCAAAATAAGGCAAGAATTATGTTACAAAAATATAAAGAAAAACAAAAGGAACAATATGATAAGAAAACAAATGAAGTAGAAATTAAAATAGGACAATTAGTTTTACTTAAGAATGAAACAGGCCATAAATTAGACAATCAATATTTAGGAAAATATAAGGTAGTAAAATTAGGGAAAAATAACAATATAACTATAAGTAACGAAAAAAACAAAACACAAATTGTAAATTTAGAGCGCGTAAAATTAATAGATTAAATATAAATAATGTAAATAAAATAAAAATAAAATTAAGATCTCTTATCTTCAATAAAAGATCATAAGAGCAACAGAGCGTAACTCTATGAGTACGTGAATCACAGCATACGCTGAGATGTATAATTCTGATCTTAATTAAAAACCCTACTGGAAAAAAAGAACAATAAATTATTCTTTTTTTTTGCGAAAAAAGAGAGATGTAGTATAAATATTTATTAATATTTATGATAAGCAAACACTAAACATTGAACCAGTATTCGGTTCGATCATTAAGCTTAAGCCATTAGAACTTAAGCCAAAGCTTTATTCTTAATGTATACATCTAAAAGCTTATCTTAGTAAAGCTCCAACACCTATGCATCAAAGGAGATAAGACATAGATGCACTTACAGTTATTTAAGCCTAGCATAAGATTAGCATTAATATCTACTCTAACGCATGTAAGCATACCTAGCCATAAGAAGCAATGTAACCAAATCGTATAAATAGTGGCCTTGGTGCCCTAATAAAATCATTCTAAGACAACCCGTCCACCCGCCTTCTACAATATATTGCATACGCTTTAGAAGAAATTTAAAAAAAAAATTTAATTTTCCATAATTAATTTAAAAAAAAAAAAATTAATTTTCCATAAGAAATTTTTGCCCTAAGGATATTAGACTTACTTATATATTGCATACGCATGTAGAAGACATTTTAAAAAAATGTACACTAGGGATATCAGAGACGTACCCATATATTGCATACGCATGTAGAAGAAATTTAAAAAAAAATTTATTTTTCATAAGAAATTTTGGCTCTAGGGATATCAGACCTACTCATATATTGCATACGCATGCATAAGAAATTTTTGCCCTGGGGATATCAGACATACCCATATATTGCAAACGCATGTAGAAGAAATTTAAAAAAAATGTATTTTTAATAAGAAATTTTTGCTCTAGGGATATCAGACTTACTCATATATTGCATACGCATGTAGAAGAAATTTAAAAAAAAAATTATTTTTAATAAGAAATTTTTGCCAGACTCACAGTCGCGATCGAACTCTTATTGAGTGCAGACGTGCCTACGGACAGTTGGAAAGTGTTTCTCTTGTCGATCGTGGATATACAGCTACTTCTCGTGCTCCGCTCTCCCGGCGTACGTGTTGCTTAGCTCTTCTTGGCTCGGCCTAGTGAGAGACACCTGTGTGGTTGTTTACTCTCCTCGATACACCCGTGCACAGCACAAATAGTGCGTGTGTGCGATAAGATTTAACGGATTCGCTTATCACCAAAAGAGAATCACCGTTAATTTTTTGCTGTACTGCTGCTGCCGACGCTATGAGCGACGACGGCGATGGTATGGAACCGCCGCCCAAAGTGGGATGGCAAACGGCTGCTCCAGCCAAAAGAAGCCCTAATAGGCAAAAAGGTGTGACTACAAGCAAGCTGCTGAAGGTTCAGGACAACAGAGATGATCCCTCCAGCACTAGTGACTCCGATGATAGATCTGACTATACTGAGGAAGGAGAAGTGAAGCGAAAGTCAGCCACTCCGTATCATAAGAGAGCCAATATCAACTCTGCCCAGTCCCAGCCCACTCCCATGTCAAGTGCAAACCGCTTTGCTCTACTAGCAGACCCTCGAGATGATCAAATTCAGGAAATGGATGAACAGGCCGAAGAACCCGAAACCAAACAAGCCAGAATTAAACCACCACCGATTTTCAAACCAGATATTAAGAACATAAGCGAGATGGTTGAAGATGTAGCCAAAATCATTGGTCAAGACAAGGAGTTTGATTTTAAAGCAGGCCGTGAAGGTCAAGTTAGAATCATGTTAAGTGATAAGGAATCCTATGACAAATTTAAGGCTCACCTAGACCACCACGACACCCGATACCAAACCTTCCAGCCCAAAGAGGAAAGAGCTTACCGCATAGTGGTCAAATGACTACATTTTTCTACTCCCCTTAATAAAATCTCTGAAGCTCTTCGTGAATATGGACACACAACCAGGGACATCAAGAACGCAGTCAGCAAATCAACGAACATCCCAATGTCTATATTCTTCGTCAACTTAGAACCTGCCAGTAATAATGTTGAAGCATTTAAAATCGATCGCCTGTGCAGATCCATCGTCAGTGTTGAACCACCAAAAAAAATTCGACGACCTAGTCCAATGCTACCGCTGCCAGGGTTTTGGTCATACCAAACGGTACTGCCGCCTGCCATATAAATGTGTTAAATGTGGACAAAACCATAGTACTCAGGAATGTATGAAGGCCAGGGATGTGCCGGCGAAATGTGCGCATCGTGAAGGAGATCACGCTGCATCCTATAAGGGCTGCAAAATATACCAAAGGGCCAAAGAATGGTTCAGTCCCAAAGTCAGATCGACTGCAGAAACATCACATCAAGGACAGAAAAGGTCGTACTTAAAAGTAAATGAAAACGTAAGTTTTGCCAGCGCCTTGGGCGGTCAGAGAAACACCATCTTTACCAGACAGCCAGAAGAGACTCAAGAAAGTCAACAAAACTCCATGTTTAAACGCATGGAAGTCATGATGGAGCAAATGTTTGCTCAATTTACCCTCCTTACAAATTTACTCACCTCATTAATAAATAAAGTATGCAAATAAGTCTGCGTATAACTCTTTGGAATGCTAACGGCCTGAGTAAAAGCAGGTCAGAGGTTGAACAATACATAAAAACTAACCACATTGACGTCCTGCTTGTTTCCGAAACTCATTTTGACCATAAAACCTACTTCAAAATAAATGGATACGAGATATTTTATGCAAACCATCCGAATGGTAGAGCCCGAGGCGGAGCTGCTGTGCTTGTGAAAAGTGGTCTGAAGTTCGCAGAGCTTCCTCCACTACAGGAGCAATGGGTACAATGCGCAAGCATAAAAATATTAAGTCCAACTGGGGATCTAGTGTTGGCTGCCACTTACATACCACCCTGCAACAGAGTCACATCCAACATGTTTCAACAAATGCTAGATAGCCTAGGTCCCAGATACCTAATAGGTGGCGATTTTAATGCCAAACATACATGGTGGGGATCTAGATTAATAAATCCTAAAGGGAGAAATCTTTATAAATGTGTTAGCGCAAGCAATCTTAGCTGCCACTCATCTGGTGAACCTACTTACTGGCCTACTGATATCAACAAACTTCCAGATGTGTTGGATTTTGCCATATCTAAAAACATAGACCCAAGAAAGGTAGAGGTAAAAAGCTGCTTGGATCTGTCTTCTGACCATAGTGCGGTCATACTACTGCTCAACATACCAACAGCCACCAAGTCTATGCGGATGAGTATGTTTCATAGAAACACCAACATAAGACTGTACCGATCCTTTCTACAGCAGCAAATAGACCCTAACGTGGAATTAAACTCAGGCGAGGATATAGACGAAGTGATCGAGTGGCTTACTAGAAAAATACATGATGCTGCCAACTTAGCTACACCACCACAAAGACCCAAAGTCAACTCCCAAAAGAAAGATATCCACCTGTGGTCGCAAGAAGTGGCACAAAAAGTTGCAGAGAAACGACGCCTAAGAAGAGTCTGGCACATAAGCAGGAACCCGAGGGATAAAACTGCGCTAAACAAGGCAGTAAAAGATTTGAAGGAAATGCTCTTCAGGCTACGAAGGCAGTCCCTAGAAAAATACTTGGAGGAAGCTGAGCCAGGCGATCCATATCACAACCTTTGGAATGCGACAAGGAATATGAAAAGACCCACAAAGAGACTGGCCCCAGTATTAAATTCCACTGGGACATGGTGTCGTTCTGAAAAGGAAAAAGCGAATGCCTTTGCGGAACATCTACGCAACACTTTTTCGCCTTTTGATATATGCAGCATCAGGGAAAATGAAGACACCAACCGTTTTCTGGATATCCCCTGTCAGATGGATTGGCCCATACCGGAGGTAGGCACCCAGGAACTCTTGGATGAAATCTCTTCTCTAAAAAACTCTAAGTCCCCCGGATACGACAACATAGGTGCCCCAGCAGTCAAAGCCCTCCCTGAAAGTTGCATCGTGCTTCTAACGGGCATATTTAATAGATGCCTTAAACTAGGACACTTTCCCACACAGTGGAAATGTGCTGAGGTTATATTGATACCCAAACCTGGCAAGCCTGATAAAGATCTAGCATCATATCGTCCTATAAGCTTATTGACAGTGTTCTCCAAATTACTCGAAAGAGTATTTTTGCGTAGATTACTGACAATAATGGAGGACAACTGCTTGCTCCCCGAGCACCAATTTGGCTTCAGACACTTTCATGGTACTCCTGAGCAGTGCCAAAGGTTAGTGCAAACGATTCTAGAAGCTCATGAAAATAAGCACTTTTGTTCCACAGTCCTTCTTGATGTCAAACATGCTTTCGACAAAGTTTGGCACTCGGGGCTTTTATACAAATTAAAAAAAGAACTCCCGGCCCCTTACTATCTATTCCTAAAATCGTATCTACACTGCAGAAGGTTCTATGTTCGATGCGGAGATGAGGAGTCAGAATTAACTGATATAAGAGCAGGCGTCGCCCAAGGCAGCGTGTTGGGTCAAATACTCTACACCATATTCACAGCAGACCTGCCAGTAATCCAAGATCAGAGGCTTACAGTTGCGACCTACGCAGATGACACAGCATTTATGGCAGTATCCAAAAACCCGTCCAAGGCGTCAAGCATTATTCAAGGACAACTCAACTTATTTGATGAATGGCTAGCCAGATGGAACGTTGTGGTGAATCCTGAGAAGTCCTCACACATCACTTTCACCAAAAGAAGAGGAAATTGCCCGGCTGTCACCTTAAACAATACAACAATCCCACAACATGAGACTGTAAAATACCTTGGGCTTACACTGGATAGGCGACTCACCTGGCGAACGCATATTGAAAGAAAAAAGCAGCAGCTCAACTTGAAATTACGTCAAATGTACTGGCTCATCGGACGCCATTCAAAGCTTAAAATAAGAAACAAACTCCTGCTGTATAAGGCAATTCTAAAACCAATATGGACTTATTGCATCCAGCTGTGGGGCACGGCTTCCACTTCAAATATTAAAATGATCCAGAGTTTCCAGAGCAAGGTCCTAAGAATAGTGGCTGGAGCGCATTTCTTAACAACTAACGTAGAGCTACACAGGGAGCTCAAAGTTCCATGGGTGGCAGAAGAAATACAAAGGTTTAGCAAAAAACACATACAGAGGCTGTCAGACCACCCTAACACCCTGGCTATAAATCTGCTAGACAATAGTCAAACCAGAAGGCGCCTGAAAAGATTTCACCCACTCGACCTGCCATTCCGAGACCTAGGCTAACTTGCAGACTAGCATATTTATCCCCCTATTTCCCTTTTCCATTGCTGTATTCCCCCTCCTTCCACTTATAAATCTAAATGAAATTGCCAAACAAAGTATTATCTATATATCTGTATGTCAAGGTCAAACGATACAATTTAATGATTGTCCCCGTAGGGCAGATTTTAAATAAAGAAAATATTTAAAAAATAATAAAAAAAAATAGAAGGCTAACATCGGCTACGCCGATGTTTTGAATACCCTTGCAGTTTTTGAAAGACGCTACCACTGATAACAAAAAAGTTTTTCTCACTAGAACTAGTTTTATGACCGACCGTTTATATGGCAGCTTTATGCTATAGTCATCCGATTTTGATAAATTTTTTCAGAATTATGTGAAAGCATATAAAACTAATATATTCCACGATTGGTGACGCTACGATGGAAAACAAAAAAGTTTTTCTCACTAGAACTAGATTTATGACCGACCGTTTATATGGCAGCTATATGCTATAGTCATCCGATTTAGATAAATTTTTCCACAATTATGTAAAAGCATATAAAAGTAATATATTCCACGATTGGTGACGCTACGATGGAAAACAAAAAAGTTTTTCCCACTAGAACTAGATTTATGACCGACCGTTTATATGGCAGCTATATGCTATAGTCATCCGATTTCGATAAATTTTTTCACAATTATGTAGAAGCATATAAAACTAATATATTCCACGATTGGTGACGCTACGATGAAAAACAAAAAAGTTTTTCTCACTAGAACAAGTTTTCGGACCGATCGTTCCTATGGCAGCTATATGCTATAGTCATCCGATCCGGCCGATTCCGACAAATGTGCAGCCTATGTGTATTTAAAGACTTTTTGCAAAGTTTGGTCAAGATAGCTTTAAAACTGAGGGAGGAGATAGCATAGAAACAGACGGACGGACAGACGGACAGACGGACCGACGGACAGACGGACAGACGCAGACGGACAGACGGACATGGCTATATAGACTCAGCTCGTCATGCTGATCAAGAATATATATAGTTTATGGGGTCGGAGATGCTTCCTTCTATGCGTTACAAACATCGTGACAATTTTAATATACCCTCTGCAAGGGTATAAAAAAATTTCAGACTTACTCATATACTGCATAAGCATGTAGAAGAAATTTAAAAAAAAATTCATTTTTTTAAAAGAAATTTTTGCCCTAGGGATATCAGACTTACTCATATATTGCATACGCATGTAGAAGAAATTTAAAAAAAAAAATTATTTATAATAAGAAATTTTTGCCCAGGGGATATCAGACGTACCCGTA
The DNA here is from genome assembly GCA_018904225.1 of Lordiphosa mommai. Lineage (NCBI taxonomy): Eukaryota > Metazoa > Arthropoda > Insecta > Diptera > Drosophilidae > Lordiphosa > Lordiphosa mommai. Next base: position 136,203 of record JAEIFT010000490.1, on the reverse strand, counting down.
TATATTGCATACGCATGTAGAAGAAATTTCAAAAAAATTTACCCTAGGGACATCAGACTTACCCATATATTGCATACGCATGTAGAAGAAATTTAAAAAAAATTTTATTTTTTATAAGAAATTTTTGTCCTAGGGATATCAGACATACCCATATATTGCATACGCATTTAGAAGAAATTTTAAAAAAATTTACCCTAGGGATATCAGACTTATCCATATATTGCATACACATGTAGAAGAAATTAAAAAAAAATTTTATTTTTTATAAGAAATTTTTGCCCTAATCAGAGTATATCTGCATACGCATGTATTAAAAAAAAAAAATGTATTTTTCTTAAAGAATTTTTGCTCTAGGGATAACAGACCTTACTCATATATTGCATAGGCATGTAGAAGAAATTTAAAAAAATTTATTTTTAATAAGAAATTTTTGAGACATATTTTTGCATAGGCGCTACCATGTAGATACAAATTTAAATTAGACCTATATTAATATCCGATTTCGATCTAGATGTGCCGAAGTTTTAATACATTAAAAACTTTTCTCACTAATTTAAATATGGCAGGATATCTAGATATCCGATATTTAAAATTTTTAGAATCATAGATAATAAAACATTTGATACCATAAAAACAAAAAAGTTTTTTTCTCAGTAAAACACATTTTTCGACCGATCGGTCCTATGGCAGCTATATGCTATAGTCATCCGATTTTGATAAATTTTTCCAGAATTGTGTGAACGCATATAAAACTAATATATACCAAGATTGGTGACGCTACGATGGAAAACAAAAAAGTTTTTCCCCACTAGAACTAGTTTTTTGGACGACCGTTTATATGGCAGCTATATGCTATAGTCATCCGATTTTGATAAATTTTTCCAGAATTATGTAAAAGCATATAAAACTAATATATACCAAGATTGGTGACGCTACGATGGAAAACAAAAAAGTTTTTTTCACACGACTTATTTTTCGACCGACCGTTTATGGCAGCTATATGCTATAGTCATCCGATTTTTATCAATTTTTCCAGAATTGTGTGGACGCATATAAAACTCATATACCACGATTGGTGACGCTACGATGGAAAACAAAAAGTTTTCTCAATAGAATTAGACCGATCGTTCCTATGGCAGCTATATGATATAGTCATCCGATCCGGCCGGTTCCGACAAATGTGCAGCGTATTGTATTAAAAGACTTTTTGCAAAATTTGAGCACGATAGCTTTAAAACTGAGGGATTATTTTGTAGAAACAGACATAGAAACAGACGGACAGACAGGACAGACGAAGACAGACGGACAGACGGACGGACGGACGGACAAACGGAAATGAACTCAGCTCGTCATGCTGATCAAGAATATTTATAGTTTATGGGGTCGGAAATGCATCTTTCTATGCGTTACAAACATCGTGTCAAATTTAATATACCCTTTTCAAGGGTATAAAAAATTATTTATAATAAGAGACCATATATTGCATACGCATGGGATTTTTAAAAAAAATAATTATATACTGCATACGCATGTAAGGAATTTAAAAAAAATTTTTTAAAAAAATTTTCCCTAGGGATATCAGACTTACCCATATATTGCATACGCATGTAGAAGAAATTTAAAAAAAATTTATTTTTTATAAGAAATTTTTGTCCTGGGGATATCAGACATACCCATATATTGCATACGCATTTAGAAGAAATTTTAAAAAAATTTACCCTAGGGATATCAGACTTATCCATATATTGCTACACATGTAGAAGAAATTAAAAAAAAAATTTTATTTTTTATAAGAAATTTTTTTATATACTGCATACGCATGTAGAAGAAATTTAAAAACGAGGAGGCAAATCTGACCCCCCCAAAAATACATATAGAATATTCCGATATCAGATATTTAAAAGTTTTAAAATCATTGTAAAAAATTATAGGCATCAGATGCTATAGTCATCCGATTTTGATAAATTTTTTCAGAATTATGTGAAAGAAATTAAAACTAATATATTCCAAGATTGGTGACGCTACGATGGAAAACAAAAAGTTTTTCTCACTAGAACTAGATTTTTGACCGACCGTTTATATGGCAGCTATATGCTATAGTCATCCGATTTTGATAAATTTTTCCACAATTATGTAAAAGCATATAAAACTAACATATACCAAGATTGGTGACGCTACGATGGAAAACAAAAAAGTTTTTCTAACTAGAACTAGTTTTTTGACTGACCGTTTATATGGCAGCTATATGCTATAGTCATCCGATTTCGATAAATTTTTTTCCATTATGTGAAAGCATATAAAACTAACATATACCAAGTTTGGTGACGCTACGATGAAAAACAAAAAGTTTTTCTCACTAGAACTGGTTCTTCGACCGATCGTTCCTATGGCAGCTATATGATATAGTCATCCGATCCGGCCGATTCCGACAAATGTGCAGCCTATGGGTATGTAAGACTTTTTGCAAAATTTGGATCAGATAGCTTTAAAACTGAGGGAGACTAGCATAGAAACAGACGGACGGACAGACGGACAGACGGACCGACGGACGGACAAACGGAATGGCTCGTCATCCTGATCAAGAATATATATAGTTTATGGGGTCGGAGATGCTTCTTTCTATGCGTTACAAACATCGTGAATATACCTGCAAGGGTATAAAAAAAATTTCAGACTTACTCATATACTCTACATGTAGAAGAAATTTAAAAAAATCATTTTTAAAAGAAATTTGCAGGGAAATTATTTTAATAAGAATTTTGCCCAGGGGATATCAGACGTAAATATTCATCCATGTAGAAGAAATTTAAAAATTTAAATAACATGATTATTTATTCATACGCATGAAATTTAAAGAAATTTTTGCCTAGGGATATCAGACATACCCATATATTGCATACGCATTTAGAAGAAATTTTAAAAAAAAATTTACCCTAGGGATATCAGACTTATCCATATTTGCATACACATGAAAAAAAAAAAAATTATTTTTAAAAAAAATTGGCCTATTTATTTCAGACTTACTCATATACTGCATACGCATGTAGAAGAAATTTAAAAAAAAAATGTATTTTTCTTAAGAAATTTTTGCTCTAGGGATAACAGACCTACTCATATATTGCATAGGCATGTAGAAGAAATTTTAAAAAAATTTATTTTTAATAAGAAATTTTTGCCCTTGAGATATCAGACATACCCATATATTGCATACGCATGTAGAACAAATTTAAAAAAAAATTACCATAGGGATATGAGACTTACCCATATATTGCATACGCATGTAGAAGAAATTTAAAAAAAATTTAATTTATATATATATACTGCATACGCATGTAGAAGAAATTTAAAAAAAAATGTATTTTTAATAAGAAATTTTGCCCTGGGGATATCAGACATACCCATATATTGCATACGCATTTAGAAGAAATTTTAAAAAAATTTACCCTAGGGATATCAGACTTACCCATATATTGCATACGCATGTAGAAGAAATTTAAAAAAAAATTTAATTTTTTCAAAAGAAATTTTTGCCCTAGGGATATCAGACTTTCTCATATATTGCATACGCATGTAGAAGAAATTTAAAAAAAAATTATTTTTAATAAGAAATTTTTGCCCAGGGGATATCAGACGTACCCATATATTGCATACGCATGTAGAAGAAATTTCAAAAAAATTTACCCTAGGGATATCAGACTTACCCATATATTGCATACGCATGTAGAAGAAATTTAAAAAAAAATTTAATTTTCCATAAGAAATTTGTGCCCTAGGGATATCAGACTTACTCATATATTACATACGCATGTAGAAGAAATTTAAAAAAAAATTATTTTTCATAAGTAATTTTTGCTCTAGGGATATCAGACCTACTCATATATTGCATACGCATGCATAAAAAAATTTTGCCCTGGGGATATCAGACATACCCATATATTGCATACGCATATAGAAGAAATGAAGGACGCTATAAATTACTAATTATAACAAAAGTTTTCTCACCAAGTATTTTGAGCGTGACGATAATCAATCATTGAAAATTTCAAAAAAGTTTTCATTCAATAGATGAAACAAAAGTTTCTAGTTTTTTTACTGACCGTTTATATGGCAGCTATATGCTATAGTCATCCGATTTTGATAAATTTTTCCAGAATTGTGTAAAAGGGTATAAAACTAATATATACCAAGTTTGGTGACGATTCAATAAAAAACAAAAAAGTTTTTCTCACTAGAACTAGTTTATGGACCGATCGTTCCTATGGCAGCTATATGATATAGTCATCCGATCCGGCCGATTCCGACAAATGTGCAGCCAATGTGTATTTAAAGACTTTTTGCAAAGTTTGGTCAAGATAGCTCTAAAACTGAGGGAGGAGATAGCATAGAAACAGACGGACGGACAGACGGACATGGCTATATAGACTCAGCTCGTCATGCTGATCAAGAATATATATAGTTTATGGGGTCGGAGATGCTTCCTTCTTTGCGTTACAAACATCGTGACAATTTTAATATACCCTCTGCAAGGGTATAAAAATAGAGGGCTAACATCGGCTACGCCGATGTTTTAAATACCCTTGCAGTTTTCGAAAGTCACTACCATTGATAACAAAAAAGTTTTTCTCACTACAACTAGTTTTTTGACCGACCGTTTATATGGCAGCTATATGCTATAGTCATCCGATTTTGATAAATTTTTCCAGAATTATGTGAAGGGGTATAAAACTAATATATACCAAGATTTTTGACGCTTCGATGGAAAACAAACAAGTTTTTCTCACTAGAACTAGTTTTTTGACAGACCGTTTATATGGCAGCTATATGCTATAGTCATCCGATTTTGATAAATTTTTCCAGAATTGTGTGAAGGGGTATAAAACTAATATATACCAAGTTTGGTGACGATTCAATTGAAAACAAAAAGTTTTTCTCACTAGAACTAGTTTATGGACCGATCGTTCCTATGGCAGCTATATGATATAGTCATCCGATCCGGCCGATTCCGACAAATGTGCAGCCTATGTGTATTTAAAGACTTTTTGCAAAGTTTGGTCAAGATAGCTCTAAAACTGAGGGAGGAGATAGCATAGAAACAGACGGACGGACAGACGGACAGACGGACATGGCTATATAGACTCAGCTCGTCACGCTGATCAAGAATATATATAGTTTATGGGGTCGGAGATGCTTCCTTCTTTGCGTTACAAACATCGTGACAATTTTAATATACCCTCTGCAAGGGAATAATTACCCTATGGATATCAGATTTACCCATACATTGCATACGCATGAAGAAGAAATTAAAAAAAATTTAATTTTAAAAAAATTTACCCTAGGGATATGAGACTTACCCATATATTGCATACGCACGTAGATGAAATTTAAAAAAAATTTATTTTTTATAAGAAATTTTTGCCCTAGGGATATCAGACTTACTCATATATTGCATACGCATGTAGAAGAAATTTAAAAAAATATATATTTTTAATAAGAAATTTTTGCCCTAGGGATATCAGACTTACCCACATATTGCATACGCTTTAGAAGAAATTAAAAAAAATATTTAATTTTCCGTAATTAATTTTTGCCCTAGGGAAAAAAATTTACCCTAGGGATATCAGACTTACCCATATATTGCATACGCATGTAGAAGAAATTTAAAAAAAATTTAATATTTTTAAAAGATATTTTTGCCCTAGGGATATCAGACTTACTCATATATTGCATACGCATGTAGAAGAAATTTAAAAAAAAAATTATTTTTAATAAGAAATTTTTGCCCAGGGGATATCAGACGTACCCATATATTGCATACGCATGTAGAAGAAATTTCAAAAAAATTTACCCTATGGATATCAAACTTACCCATATATTGCATACGCATGTAGAAGAAATTTAAAAAAAATTTTATTTTTTATAAGAAATTTTTGTCCTAGGGATATCAGACTTACTCATATATTGCACACGCATGTAGAAGAAATTTAAAAAAAAAATTTATTTATAATAAGAAATTTTTGCCCTTGGGATATCAGACTTACCCATATATTGCATACGCTTTAGAAGAAATTAAAAAAAATTTAATTATCCATAATTAATTTTTGCCCTAGGGATATCAGACTTTCTCATATATTGCATACGCATGTAGAAGAAATTAAAAAAAAATGTATTTTTCATAAGAAATTTTTGCTTTAGGGATATCAGACCTACTCATATATTGCATACGCATGTAGAAGAAATTTAAAAAAAATGTATTTTTAATAAGAAATTTTTGCCCTTGGGATATCAGACTTACCCATATATTGCATACGCATGTAGAAGAAATTTAAAAAAAAAAATTTATTTTAAAAAGAAATTTTTGCCCTGGGGATATCAGACATACCCATATATTGCATACGCATTAAGAAGAAATTTTAAAAAATGTATTTTTAATAAGAAATTTTTGCCCTTGGGATATCAGACTTACCCATATATTGCATACGCTTTAGAAGAAATTAAAAAAAAATTTAATTTTCCATAATTAATTTTTGCGCTAGGGATATCAGACTTACTCATATATTGCATACGCACGTAGAAGAAATTAAAAAAAAAATTTATTTTTAATAAGAAATTTTTGCCCTGGGGATATCAGACGTACCCATATATTGCATACGCATGTAGAAGAAATTTCAAAAAAATTTACCCTAGGGATATCAGACTTACCATATATTGCATACGCATGTAGAAGAAATTTAAAAAAATTTTTATTTTTTATAAGAAATTTTTGTCCTAGGGATATCAGACTTACTCATTAGACTAGTCCAAATTTAAACAATTCTTGAAAAGTAAAAATGTCCGGACGGATTCTAAAAGGTTGACTCACAAAAACATTTTCCAAATTTTTTTCGGAATTTTTGTTGTGGAAAAACCCTTGGCAAGAGGCTAGTGAAGTTCGTAAAAATGACTTAATTCTTTCGGCCAAGGCTTAATTGATAAAGATTGAAACTTTGCATAGGCGTCTTTTTTCTGATTCTCCATAACACATATTTTTATTTTCCGCGTATTACGCATTTATCAAGTACCTCCCATAGAGACGATTGCCCCTAAAAAAAAGGATTGTGCTAAAACTTTGTTGTTTGTTAAGATATCTGATTAAAATTTTTACCGTATGTCGTTTTAATTTTCCTCCAAAACATATGTAAATTTCAGAAGAAACACATTACTATTTGACATCAGCAACCAGTTGGATGCAAATTTCTTTTAGAATATCTCTTCCGTTTATCAAGATAACACCACCAAAATTCATCTTTATCAGTTCTATACAGTCCCCCACAATATATTTCAATCTTAGTTAATATGCAACATTTTAACGGGTAGCTGCCCTAGAGACTGTTGCTCTTGAAATAGAATCTAGTGAGAAAAACTTTTTTATTTTAAATGGTACCTTAACGAAATTTCACATTTATTGAATTTATGTACTTTTCCATAATATATAAGAATTTGAGTATAATCGCAGCACTGTATCATTGTTTTTTCTTTTAATTTCTTGCTTTAAATGTTTTTAATTAGAACTAATCAATTAAACAAAGCGTCTTCATTCAGATTTTGACATTAACAGATTTAATTTGTTTTGTTTGCGTTTTTTTAATTATTATGGCATTAACCAAGTACCATTTGTTAATTGGGCATTTGACCAACATAATTAGAAATTCTCTTACCCGTCGCGTGTTAATGCAAAATTTATTTCTTTTTATTGACAATAAGAACGACGTGGACGCGAGTGCTAAGTTATTAGTTAAAAAAATTCAAATAAAATCGATAGCTGCCACCAAATATGTTAATAAAATAAAAGATCTTTATAAAGAGTACAAACGTGTTCTTAAAAACATAAGATCAAAAACCGGAATGCAAATCAAGAGGCGGGAATAATTTATAAATCAGCTGGATGAAGATTTTCGTCTAAGTGCTCAAAACCTAAAGCAAAATACAATTTCGGAGAGAAAGAAATCGGAAGAAGTAGTCGAATTAAATACATTTTTACTTTCTAAACTTAATGCAAAGGAGAACATTGGGCGAAGATATAAAGATGATAGTGCAAGTCAAGGTACAAAAAATAATTTATATTTTTTATGACTAATTTAAAGACTTCATATTACTTACTTGACACTTATTATTGTGTCAAGCACTGATGGAACAATCCAATCCGGACGAGAACACCAGATTATTCAGACTTGTTATACCACCTTCAAGAATGACAAATATAAGGGAATGGAATTTACATGACTTTATCACAGAAAACACATCAATTTTTTTTAAACGATTTGATATAAATCTGAAGTTCATCGAAGATGACTCAACCAAATGGTGTGACGATGAGGAATATAAAAATACTCAAAATATGCTACGCAGCCTGCAAGTAGTCAATGATCACGCTGAGAGAGCTGTTAAACTATTTACAGATTATAATAAATCAATAACGCGTGATGAAGAAAGCAAGCAGTACCTTATTCAAGTTGTTGCGGAGTACAGGAAAAATAATACAAGTATCAACAAATCATGTCTAAATTAAAAAATTTTTGTTTTTTTTTGTTAAAAGCAAGAAATTAAAAGAAACGAGAAGGCAAAGCTAACTTCGACTGTGCCGAAGTTTTAATACACTTGAAAAACTTTACTCCAACTGATTTAACCGGTAAAATATATATGGATATCGATATCAGATATTTAAAATTTTAAAATCATTGATAATAAAAATTTGATACCATAAAAAAAACTTTTCTTAGTAAAACACATTTTCCGACCGATCGGTCCTATGGCAGCTATATGCTATAGTCATCCGATTTTGATAAATTTTTTCAAATTGATGTGAAAGATTAGTGACGCTACGATGGAAAACAAAAAAGTTTTTCTCACTAGAAGTAGTTTTTGAACGACCGTTTATATGGCAGCTATATGCTATAGTGATCCGATTTTGATAAATTTTTCCAGAATTATGTGGAAGCGTATAAAACTAACATATACCAAGATTGGTGACGCTACGATGGAAAACAAACAAGTTTTTCTAACTAGAACTAGTTTTTAGACTTACCCTTTATATGACAGCTATATGATATAGTCATCCGATTTTGATAAATTTTTCCTGTATTATGTGAAAGCATATAAAACTAACATATACCAAGTTTGGTGACGCTACGATGGAAAACAAAAAAGTTTTTCTAACTAGAACTGGTTCTTAGACCGATCGTTCCTATGGCAGCTATATGATATAGTCATCCGATCCGGCCGACATATTAGTTGCGTGCAGTAAAAAGAAGACTCTGTGCAAAATTTCAGCTCGATAGCTTTAAAACTGAGAGACTAGTTCGCGTAGAAACAGACAGACGGACAGACGGACAGACAGACGGACGGACGGACAAACGGAAATGAACTCAGCTCGTCGTCCTGATCAAGAATATATATAGTTTATGGGGTCGGAAATGAATATTTCTATGCGTTACAAACTTCTGGGCAAAATTAATATACACTTTTCAAGTGTATAAAAACAATGATACAGTGCTGCGAAAATACTCAAATTCTTATATATAATGGGAAAGTACATAAATTCAATAAATGTGAAATTTCGTTAAGGTACCATTTAAAATAAAAAAGTTTTTCTCACTAGATTCTATTTCAAGAGCAACAGTCTCTAGGGCAGCTACCCGTTAAAATGTTGCAAATTAACTAAGATTGAAATATATTGTGGGGGACTGTATAGAACTGATAAAGATGAATTTTGGTGGTGTTATCTTGATAAACGGAAGAGATATTCTTAAAAGAAATTTGCATCCAACTGGTTGCTGATGTCAAATAGTAATGTGTTTCTTCTGAAATTTATATATGTTTTGGAGGAAAATTAAAACGACATACGGTAAAAATTTTATTCAGATATCTTAACAAACAACAAAGTTTTAGCACAATCCTTTTTTTTAGGGGCAATCGTCTCTATGGGAGGTACTTGATAAATGCGTAATACGCGGAAAATAAAAATATGTGTTATGGAGGATCAGAAAAAAGACGCCTATGCAAAGTTTCAATCTTTTATCAATTAAGCCTTGGCCGAAAGAATTAAGTCATTTTTACGAACTTCACTAGCCTCTTGCCATGGGTTTTTCCACAACAAAAATTCCGAAAAAAATTTGGAAAATGTTTTTGTGAGTCAACCTTTTAGAATCCGTCCGGACATTTTTACTTTTCAAGAATTGTTTAAATTTGGACTAGTCTATTACTCATATATTGCATACGAATGTAGAAGAAAATTATAATAAGAAATTTTTGCCCTTGGGATATCAGACTTACCCATATATTGCATACGCTTTAGAAGAAATTAAAAAAGAATTTAATTTTCCATAATTAATTTTTGCCCTAGGGATATCAGACTTACTCATATATTGCATACGCACGTAGAAGAAATTAAAAAAAAATATATTGCATACGCTTTTAGAAGAAATTAAAAAAAAAATTTACCCTAGGGATATCAGACTTACCCATATATTGCATACGCATGTAGAAGAAATTTAAAAAAATTTAATTTTCCATAAGAAATTTTTGCCCTAGGGATATCAGTCTTACTCATATATTGCATACGCATGTAGAGGAAATTTAAAAAAAAATGTATTTTTAATAAGAAATTTTTGCCCTTGGGATATCAGACTTACCCATATATTGCATACGCATGTAGAAGAAATTTCAAAAAAATTTAATTTTCCATAAGAAATTTTTGCCCTAGGGATATCAGACTTACTCATATATTGCATACGCTTTAGAAGAAAATTTAAAAAAAATTTAATTTTTGGCCGAGGGATATCAGACTTACTCATATATTGCATACGCATGTAAAGAAATTTAAAAAAATATATATTTTTAATAAGAAATTTTTGGCCTTGGGATATCAGACTTACCCATATATTGCATACGCTTTAGAAGAAATTTAAAAAAATATTTCATTTTCCATAATTAATTTTTGCCCTAGGGGAAAAAAAATTTGCCCTAGGGATATCAGACTTACCCATATATTGCATACGCATGTAGAAGAAATTTAAAAATTTAATTTTCCATAAGAAATTTTTGGCCCTAGGGATATCAGACTTACTCATATATTGCATACGCTTTAGAAGAAATTTAAAAAAATTTAATTTTTGCCCTAGGGATATCAGACTTACTCATATATTGCATACGCATGTAGAAGAAATTTTAAAAAAAATTTATTTTTAATAAGAAATTTTTGCCCTAGTGATATCAGACTTACCCATATATTGCATACGCATTTAGAAGAAATTTAAAAAAAATTTAATTTTCCATAAGAAATTTTTGCCCTAGGGATATCAGACTTACTCATATATTGCATACGCTTTAGAAGAAATTTAAAAAAATTTAATTTTTGCCCGAGGGATATCAGACTTACTCATATATTGCATACGCATGTAGAAGAAATTTAAAAAAAATGTATTTTTAATAAGAAATTTTTGCCCTTGGGATATCAGACTTACCCATATATTGCATACGCATGTAGAAGAAATTTAAAAAAAAATTATTTTTAATAAGAAATTTTTGCCCTGGGGATATCAGACATACCCATATATTGCATACGCATGTAGAAGAAATTTAAAAAAAATTTAATTATTTTAAAAGAAATTTTTGCCCTAGGGATATCAGACTTACTCATATATTGCATACGCATGTAGAAGAAATTTAAAAAAAAAATTATTTTTAATAAGACATTTTTGCCCAGGGGATATCAGACGTACCCTTATATTTCATACGCATGAAGAGGAAATTTCAAAAAAATTTACCCTAGGGATATCAGACTTACCCATATATTGCATACGCATGTAGAAGAAATTTAAAAAAATATTTAATTTTCCATAATTAATTTTTGCCCTAAGGATATCAGACTTACTCATATATTGCATACGCATGTAGAAGAAATTAAAAAAATGTATTTTTAATAAGAAATTTTTGCCCTTGGGATATCAGACTTACCCATATATTGCATACGCATGTAGAAGAAATTTAAAAAAAATTTAATTTTCCATAAGAAATTTTTGCCCTAGGGATATCAGACTTACTCATATATTGCATACGCTTTAGAAGAAATTTAAAAAAAATTTAATTTTTGCCCGAGGGATATCAGACTTACTCATATATTGCATACGCATGTAGAAGAAATTTAAAAAAATATATATTTTTAATAAGAAATTTTTGCCCTTGGGATATCAGACTTACCCATATATTGCATACGCTTTAGAAGAAATTTAAAAAAATATTTAATTTTCCATAATTAATTTTTGCCCTAGGGATATCAGACTTACTCATATATTGCATACGCATGTAGAAGAAATTAAAAAAAATGTATTTTTAATAAGAAATTTTTGCCCTTGGGATATCAGACTTACCCATATATTGCATACGCATGTAGAAGAAATTTAAAAAAAATTTATTTTTAATAAGAAATTTTTGCCCTAGGGATATCAGACTTACCCATATATTGCATACGCATGTAGAAGAAATTTCAAAAAAATTTAATTTTCCATAAGAAATTTTTGCCCTAGGGATATCAGACTTACTCATATATTGCATACGCTTTAGAAGAAATTTAAAAAAATTTAATTTTTGCCCAAGGGATATCATACTTACTCATATATTGCATACGCATGTAGAAGAAATGTATATAAGAATGTAGAAAGGATATCAGACTTACCCATATATTGCATACGCATGTAGAAGAAATTTCAAAAAAAATTTAATTTTCCATAAGAAATTTTTGCCCTAGGGATATCAGACTTACTCATATATTGCATACGCTTTAGAAGAAATTTAAAAAAAATTTAAAAATTTTTGCCCAAGAGATATCAGACTTACTCATATATTGCATACGCATGTAGAAGAAATTTAAAAAAAAATTTATTTTTAATAAGAAATTTTTGCCCTTGGGATATCAGACTTACCCATATATTGCATACGCTTTAGAAGAAATTAAAAAAAATTTAATTTTCCATAATTAATTTTTGCCCTAGGGATATCAGACTTACTCATATATTGCATACGCATGTAGAAGAAATTTAAAAAAAAATTTATTTTTAATAAGAAATTTTTGCCCTGGGGATATCAGACATACCCATATATTGCATACGCATGTAGAAGAAATTAAAAAAAAATTTACCCTAGGGATATCAGACTTACCCATATATTGCATACGCATGTAGAAGAAATTTAAAAAAAATTTAATTTTCCATAAGAAATTTTTGCCCTAGGGATATCAGACTTACTCATATATTGCATACGCATGTAGAAGAAATTTAAAAAAAAATGTATTTTTAATAAGAAATTTTTGCCCTTGGGATATCAGACTTACCCATATATTGCATACGCATTAAGAGAAATTAAAATTTACTCTAGGGATATCAGACTTACCCATATATTGCATACGCATGTAGAAGAAATTTAAAAAAAATGTTATTTTTATAAGAAATTTTTGCCCAAGGGATAACAGACTTACTCATATAATGCATACGCATGTAGAAGAAATTAAAAAAAAAATGTATTTTTCATAAGAAATTTTTGTCCTAGGGATATCAGACTTACCCATATATTGCATACGCATGTAGAAGAAATTTCAAAAAAATTTAATTTTCCATAAGAAATTTTTGCCCTAGGGATATCAGACTTACTCATATATTGCATACGCTTTAGAAGAAATTTAAAAAAAATTTAAAATTTTTGCCCGAGGGATATCAGACCTACTCATATATTGCATACGCATGTAAAAGAAATTTAAAAATATATATATTTTTAATAAGAAATTTTTGCCCTTGGGATATCAGACTTACCCATATATTGCATACGCTTTAGAAGAAATTTAAAAAAAAATTTAATTTTCCATAATTAATTTTTGCCCTAGGGAAAAAAATTTACCCTAGGGATATCAGACTTACCCATATATTGCATACGCATGTAGAAGAAATTTAAAAAAAAAATTAATTTTTTTAAAAGAAATTTTTGACCTAGGGATATCAGACTTACTCATATATTGCATACGCATGTAGAAGAAATTTAAAAAAAAAATTATTTTTAATAAGACATTTTTGCCCTAGGGATATCAGACGTACCCATATATTTCATACGCATGTAAAAGAAATTTCAAAAAAAATTTACCTTAGGGATATCAGACTTACCCATATATTGCATACGCATGTAGAAGAAATTTAAAAAAAATGTTATTTTTTATAAGAAATTTTTGACCTAGGGATATCAGACTTACTCATATATTGCATACGCATGTAGAAGAAATTTAAAAAAAAATTTATTTTTAATAAGAAATTTTTGCCCTTGGGATATCAGACTTACCCATATATTGCATACGCTTTAGAAGAAATTTTAAAAAATTAATTTTCCATAATATCAGCTTTTGCTCGCTGTAAGAAATTATTTCATAAGAAATTTTGCCCTAGGGATATCAGACTTACTCATATATTGCATACGCTGTAGAAGAAATTAAAAAAAAAATTAATTTTCATAATAAATTTTTGCCCTAGGGATATCAGACTTACTCATATATTGCATACGCATGTAGAAGAAATTTAAAAAAAATGTATTTTTAATAAGAAATTTTTGCCCTGGAAAGACTTACCATATTGATACGCTTTAGAAGAAATTAAAAAAATTTAATTTTCATAATAATTTTTGCCCTAGGGATATCAGACTTACTCATATATTGCATACGCATGTAGAAGAAATTTAAAAAAAATGTATTTTTAATAAGAAATTTTTGCCCTTGGGATATCAGACTTACCCATATATTGCATACGCATGTAGAAGAAATTTAAAAAAAATTTACCCTTGGGATATCAGACTTACCCATATATTGCATACGCTTTAGAAGAAATTAAAAAAAAATTTAATTTTCCATAATTAATTTTTGCCCTAGGGATATCAGACTTACTCATATATTGCATACGCATGTAGAGGAAATTTAAAAAAAATGTATTTTTAATAAGAAATTTTTGCCCTTGGGATATCAGACTTACCCATATATTGCATACGCATGTAGAAGAAATTTAAAAATATATATATTTTTAATAAGAAATTTTTGCCCTTGGGATATCAGACTTACCCATATATTGCATACGCTTTAGAAGAAATTTAAAAAAAATATTTAATTTTCCATAATTAATTTTTGCCCTAGGGAAAAAAATTTACCCTAGGGATATCAGACTTACCCATATATTGCATACGCATGTAGAAGAAATTTCAAAAAAATTTAATTTTCCATAAGAAATTTTTGCCCTAGGGATATCAGACTTACTCATATATTGCATACGCTTTAGAAGAAATTTAAAAAAATTTAATTTTTAATGTTTGCCCTAGGGATATCAGACTTACTCATATATTGCATACGCATGTAGAAGAAATTTTAAAAAAAATTTATTTTTAATAAGAAATTTTTGCCCTAGGGATATCAGACTTACCCATATATTGCATACGCATGTAGAAGAAATTTCAAAAAAATTTAATTTTCCATAAGAAATTTTTGCCCTGGGGATATCAGACTTACTCATATATTGCATACGCTTTAGAAGAAATTTAAAAAAATTTAATTTTTGCCCGAGGGATATCAGACTTACTCATATAATGCATACGCATGTAGAAGAAATTTAAAAAAAAATGTATTTTTAATAAGAAATTTTTGCCCTTGGGATATCAGACTTACCCATATATTGCATACGCATGTAGAAGAAATTTAAAAAAAAAATTTATTTTTAATAAGAAATTTTTGCCCTGGGGATATCAGACATACCCATATATTGCATACGCATGTAGAAGAAATTTAAAAAAAATTTAATTATTTTAAAAGAAATTTTTGCCCTAGGGATATCAGACTTACTCATATATTGCATACGCATGTAGAAGAAATTTAAAAAAAAAATTATTTTTAATAAGACATTTTTGCCCAGGGGATATCAGACGTACCCATATATTTCATACGCATGTAAAAGAAATTTCAAAAAAAATTTACCCTAGGGATATCAGACTTACCCATATATTGCATACGCATGTAGAAGAAATTTTAAAAAAAATTTATTTTTTATAAGAAATTTTTGTCCTAGGGATATCAGACTTACTCATATATTGCATACGCATGTAGGAGAAATTTTAAAAAAAATTTATTTATAATAAGAAATTTTAGCCCTTGGGATATCAGACTTACCCATATATTGCATACGCTTTAGAAGAAATTAAAAAAAATTTAATTTTCCATAGTTAATTTTTGCCCTAGGGATATCAGACTTACTCATATATTGCATACGCATGTAGAAGAAATTAAAAAAAAAATTAAATTTTCCATAAGAAATTTTTGCCCTAGGGATATCAGACTTACTCATATATTGCATACGCATGTAGAAGAAATTTAAAAAAAATTGCCCTAGGGATGTCAGACTTTCTCATATATTGCAAACGCATGTAGAAGAAAATTAATAAAAAAAATGTATTTTTCATAAGAAATTTTTGCTCTAGGGATATCAGACTTACCCTTATATTGCTTACGCATGTAGAAGAAATTTAAAAAAATTAAATTTTCCATAAGAAATTTTTGCCCTAGGGATATCAGACTTACTCATATATTGCATACGCTTGTAGAAGAAATTTAAAAAAAAATGTTATTTTTCATAAGAAATTTTTGCCCAAGGGATAACAGACTTACTCATATATTGCATACGCATGTAGAAGAAATTAAAAAAAAAATGTATTTTTCATAAGAAATTTTTGTCCTAGGGATATCAGACTTACCCATATATTGCATACGCATGTAGAAGAAATTTCAAAAAAAATTTAATTTTCCATAAGAAATTTTTTGCCCTAGGGATATCAGACTTACTCATATATTGCATACGCTTTAGAAGAAATTTAAAAAAAATTTAATTTTTGACCGCGGGATATCAGACTTACTCATATATTGCATACGCATGTAAAAGAAATTTAAAAATATATATATTTTTTAATAAGAAATTTTTGCCCTTGGGATATCAGACTTACCCATATATTGCATACGCTTTAGAAGAAATTTAAAAAAATATTTAATTTTCCATAATTAATTTTTGCCCTAGGGAAAAAAATTTACCCTAGGGATATCAGACTTACCCATATATTGCATACGCATGTAGAAGAAATTTAAAAAAATTTAATTTTTTTAAAAGAAATTTTTGCCCTAGGGATATCAGACTTACTCATATATTGCATACGCATGTAGAAGAAATTTAAAAAAAAAATTATTTTTAATAAGACATTTTTGCCCAGGGGATATCAGACGTACCCATATATTTCATACGCATGTAAAAGAAATTTCAAAAAAATTTACCTTAGGGATATCAGACTTACCCATATATTGCATACGCATGTAGAAGAAATTTAAAAAAAAATTTATTTTTTATAAGAAATTTTTGTCCTAGGGATATCAGACTTACTCATATATTGCACACGCATGTAGAAGAAATTTAAAAAAAAATTTATTTTTTATAAGAAATTTTTTCCCTTGGGATATCAGACTTACCCATATATTGCATACGCTTTAGAAGAAATTAAAAAAAAATTTAATTTTCCATAATTAATTTTTGCCCTAGGGATATCAGACTTACTCATATATTGCATACGCATGTAGAAGAAATTAAAAAAAAAATGTATTTTTCATAAGAAATTTTGTCCTAGGGATATCAGACTTACTCATATATTGCACACGCATGTAGAAGAAATTTAAAAAAAAATATTTTTTATAAGAAATTTTTTCCCTTGGGATATCAGACTTACCCATATATTGCATACGCATGTGAAAGAAATTTTAAAAAATTTAATTTTCCATAATTAATTTTTGCCCTAGGGATATCAGACTTACTCATATATTGCATACGCATGTAGAGGAAATTTAAAAAAAAATGTATTTTTAATAAGAAATTTTTGCCCTTGGGATATCAGACTTACCCATATATTGCATACGCATGTAGAAGAAATTTAAAAATAAAAAAATTATATTTACATATTTTCTAGAAGAAATTTTTTTAATTCCCTAGGGATATTTCCTAGGACAAAATTACCCTTATATTGCATACCCATGTAAGAAGAAATTTCAAAAAAAATTTAATTTTCCATAAGAAATTTTTGCCCTAGGGATATCAGACTTACTCATATATTGCATACGCTTTAGAAGAAATTTAAAAAATTTAATTTTTGCCCTAGGGATATCAGACTTACTCATATATTGCATACGCATGTAGAAGAAATTTAAAAAAATTATAAGAAATTTTTGCCCTGGGTATCAGACTTACTCATATATTGCTACGCATGTAGAAGAAATTAAAAAAAAATTTATTTTTAATAAGAAATTTTTCCCCTGGGGATATCAGACATACCCATATATTGCATACGCATGTAGAAGAAATTTAAAAAAAAAATGTTTAAAAGAAATTTTGCCCTAGGGATATCAGACTTACCCATATATTGCATACGCATGTAGAAGAAATTTAAAAAAAAATTTATTTTTTATAAGAAATTTTTGCCCTAAGGGATATCAGACTTACCCATATATTGCATACGCATGTAGAAGAAATTTAAAAAAAAATTTATTTTTTATAAGAAATTTTTGCCCTAGGGATATCGCTTACCATATATTCTCGCATTAGGAGAAATTTTAAAAAAATTTTTCATAAGAAAATTTTTGCCCTTGGGATATCAGACTTACTCCATATTTGCATACGCTTGTATAAAAAAAAAAAATTTTCCATATTGTGGATATCAGACTTACCTATTTCTGTAGAAATTTAAAAAAAAATTAAATTTTCCATAAGAAATTTTTTGCCCTAGGGATATCAGACTTACTCATATATTGCATACGCATGTAGAGGAAATTTAAAAAAAAATGTATTTTTAATAAGAAATTTTTGCCCTTGGGATATCAGACTTACCCATATATTGCATACGCATTAAGAAGAAATTTAAAAAAATTTAATTTTCCATAAGAAATTTTTGCCCTAGGGATATCAGACTTACTCATATATTGCATACGCTTTAGAAGAAATTTTTGCCCTAGGGATATCAGACCTACTCATATATTGCATACGCATGTAGAAGAAGTTTTTTAAAAAAAATGTAATTTTCCATAAGAAATTTTTACCCTAGGGATATCAGACTTACCCATATATTGCATACGCATGTAGAAGAAATTTCAAAAAAAATTTAATTTTCCTTAAGAAATTTTTTGCCCTAGGGATATCAGACTTACTCATATATTGCATACGCTTTAGAAGAAATTTAAAAAAATGTTATTTTTATAAGAAATTTTTGCCCCAGGGATAACAGACTTACCCATATATTGCATACGCATGTAGAAGAAATTTAAAAAAAAAATGTATTTTTCATAAGAAATTTTTGTCCTAGGGATATCAGACTTACCCATATATTGCATACGCATGTAGAAGAAATTTCAAAAAAATTAAATTTTCCATAAGAAATTTTTGCCCTAGGGATATCAGACTTACTCATATATTGCATACGCTTGTAGAAGAAATTTAAAAAAAATGTTATTTTTATAAGAAATTTTTGCCCAAGGGATAACAGACTTACTCATATATTGCATACGCATGTAGAAGAAATTAAAAAAAAAATGTATTTTTCATAAGAAATTTTTGTCCTAGGGATATCAGACTTACCCATATATTGCATACGCATGTAGAAGAAATTTCAAAAAAATTTAATTTTCCATAAGAAATTTTTGCCCTAGGGATATCAGACTTACTCATATATTGCATACGCTTTAGAAGAAGTTTAAAAAAATTTAATTTTTGCCCGAGGGATATCAGACCTACTCATATATTGCATACGCATGTAAAAGAAATTTAAAAAAATATATATTTTTAATAAGAAATTTTTTGCCCTTGGGATATCAGACTTACCCATATATTGCATACGCTTTAGAAGAAATTTAAAAAAATATTTAATTTTCCATAATTAATTTTTGCCCTAGGGAAAAAAAATTTACCCTAGGGATATCAGACTTACCCATATATTGCATACGCATGTAGAAGAAATTTAAAAAAAATTAATTTTTTTAAAAGAAATTTTTGCCCTAGGGATATCAGACTTACTCATATATTGCATACGCATGTAAAAGAAATTGAAAAAAAAATTATTTTTAATAAAAAATGTTTGCCCTAGGGATATCAGACTTACCCATATATTTTATACGCATGAAAACAAAAAAATTTACCCTAGGGATATCAGACTTACCCATATATTGCATACGCATGTAGAAGAAATTTAAAAAAAATTTATTTTTTATAAGAAATTTTTGTCCTAGGGATATCAGACTTACTCATATATTGCATACGCATGTAGAAGAAATTTTAAAAAAAATTTATTTATAATAAGAAATTTTAGCCCTTGGGATATCAGACTTACCCATATATTGCATACGCTTTAGAAGAAATTAAAAAAAATTTAATTTTCCATAATTAATTTTTGCCCTAGGGATATCAGACTTACTCATATATTGCATACGCATGTAGAAGAAATTAAAAAAAAAATGTATTTTTCATAAGAAATTTTTGTCAGACTTACTCATATATTGCATACGCATGTAGAAGATATTTAAAAAATAATTTATTTATAATAAGAAATTTTTTCCCTTGGGATATCAGACTTACCCATATATTGCATACGCATTAAAAGAAATTTAAAAAAAATTTAATTTTCCATAATTAATTTTTGCCCTAGGGATATCAGACTTACTCATATATTGCATACGCATGTAGAGGAAATTTAAAAAAAATGTATTTTTAATAAGAAATTTTTGCCCTTGGGATATCAGACTTACCCATATATTGCATACGCATGTAGAAGAAATTTAAAAAAAAAATTATTTTTAATAAGAAATTTTTGCCCTAGGGATATCAGACTTACCCATATATTGCATACGCATGTAGAAGAAATTTCAAAAAAATTTAATTTTCCATAAGAAATTTTTGCGCTAGGGATATCAGACTTACTCATATATTGCATACGCTTTAGAAGAAATTTAAAAAAATTTAATTTTTGCCCAAGGGATATCAGACTTACTCATATATTGCATACGCATGTAGAAGAAATTAAAAAAAAAAATTTATTTTTAATAAGAAATTTTTTCCCTGGGGATATCAGACATACCCATATATTGCATACGCATTAAGAAGAAATTTTAAAAAAATGTACTCTAGGGATATCAGACTTACCCATATATTGCATACGCATGTAGAAGAAATTTAAAAAAAAATTTTATTTTTATAAGAAATTTTTGCCCAAGGGATAACAGACTTCCTCATATATTGCATACGCATGTAGAAGAAATTTAAAAAAAATTTATTTTTCATAAGAAATTTTTGCTCAAGGAATATCAGACCTACTCATATATTGCATACGCATGCATCAGAAATTTTTGCCATGGGGATATCAGACATACCCATATATTGCATACGCATGAAGAAGAAATTAAAAAAAATTTAATTTTCCATAAGAAATTTTTGCCCTATGGATATCAGACTTACTCATATATTGCATATGCATGTAGAAGAAATTTAAAAATTTGATTTTTAATAAGAATTTTTTGCCCTTGGGATATCAGACTTACCCATATATTGCATACGCATGCATAAGAAATTTTTGCCCTGGGGATATCAGACATACCCATATATTGCATACGCATTTAGAAGAAATTTTAAAAAAATGTACCCTAGGGATATCAGACTTACCCATATATTGCATACGCACGTAGAAGAAATTTAAAAAAAAATTATTTTTTATAAGAAATTTTTGCCCTAGGGATATCAGACTTACTCATATATTGCATACGCATGTAGAAGAAATTTAAAAAAAAATTTATTTTTAATAAGAAATTTTTGCCCTTGGGATATCAGACTTACCCATATATTGCATACCCTTTAGAAGAAATTTAAAAAAATATTTAATTTTCCATAATTAATTTTTGCCCTAGGGATATCAGACTTACCCATATATTGCATACGCATGTAGAAGAAATTTCAAAAAAATTTAATTTTCCATAAGAAATTTTTGCCCTAGGGATATCAGACTTACTCATATATTGCATACGCATGAAGAAGAAATTTAAAAAAAATTTATTTTTCATAAGTAATTTTTGCTCTAGGGAAATCAGACCTACTCATATATTGCATACGCATGCATAAAAAAATTTTGCCCTGGGGATATCAGACATACCCATATATTGCATACGCATGTAGAAGAAATTTAAAAAAATAGAAGGCTAACATCGGCTACGCCGATGTTTTAAATACCTCTTGCAGTTTTTGAAAGGCGCTACCATTGATAACAAAAAAGTTTTTCTCACTAGAATTAGTTTTTTTGACCGATCGTTCCTATGGCAGCAATATGCTACAGTCATCCGATTTCGATCAATTTTTCCAGAATTGTGTGGAAATATATGAAACAAATATATACTAAGATTGGTGATGCTTCGATTGAAAACAAAAAAGTTTTTCTCATTAGAACTAGTTTTTGAACCGATCGTTCCTATGGCAGCTATATGATATAGTCATCCGATCCGGCCGATTCCGACAAATGTGCAGCGTATTTGTATTTAAAGACTTTTTGCAAAGTTTGGTCAAGATATCTTTAAAACTGAGGGAGGAGATAGCATAGAAACAGACGGACAGACGGACGGACGGACAGACGGACAGACGGACAAACGGAAATGAACTCAGCTCGTCATGCTGATCAAGAATATATATACTTTATGTGGTCGGAAATGCTTCCTTCTATGCGTTACAAACATCGTGACAATTTTAATATACCCTCTGCAAGGGTATAAAAATTACCCTATGGATATCAGACTTACCCATACATTGCATACGCATGAAGAAGAAATTAAAAACGAGAAGGCAAAGCTAACTTCGTCTGCGCCGAAGTTTTAATACACTTGAAAACGTTTACTCCAACTGATTTAACCGGTAAAATATATAAAGGATATAGCTATCAAATATTTAAAAAAATTTTAAATCATTGATAAGAAAGATTTGATACCATAAAAAAACTTTTCTTAGTAAACCACATTTTCCGAGCGATCGGTCCTATGGCAGCTATATGCTATAGTCATCCGATTTTGATACATTTTTTCCAAATTGTGTAAAAGCATATAAAACTAATATATACCAAGATTAAGGACGTTACGATAGAAAACAAAAAAGTTTTCCTCACTAGAACTAGTTTTTAGACCGACCGTTTATATGGCAGCTATATGCTATAGTCTTCCGATTTTGATAAATTTTTCCAGAATTACGCGGAAGCATATAAAACTAATACAAACCATGATTGGTGAAGCTACGATGGAAAACTAAAAAGTTTTTCTCACTAGAACTAGTTTTTCGACCGACCCTTTATATGACAGCTATATGATATAGTCATCCGATTTTGATAAATTTTTCCAGAATTATGTGGATACATATAAAACTAGCATATACCAAGATAAGTGACGCTACGATGGAAAACAAAAAAGTTTTTCTCACTAAAACATATTTTCCGACCGATCGTTCCTATGGCAGCTATATGATATAGTCATCCGATCCGGCCGGTTCCGACATATTAGTTGCGTGCAGTAAAAAGAAGACTATGTGCAAAATTTCAGCTCGATAGCTTTAAAACTGAGAGACTAGTTCGCGTAGAAACAGACAGACGGACAGACGGACGGACGGACAGACGGAAATGAACTCGGCTTGTCATCCTGATCAAGAATATATATAGTTTATGGGGTCGGAAATTAATATTTCTATGCGTTACAAACTTCTGGGCAAAATTAATATACACTTTTCAAGTGTATAAAAATTTAATTTTCCATAAGAAACTTTTGCCCTAGGGATATCAGACATACTCATATATTGCATACGCATTTAGCAGAAATTTAAAAAAATATTTTTAAAAAGAATTTACCCTAGGGATATCAGACTTACTCATATATTGCATACGCATGTAGAAGAAATTTTAAAAAATTAAATTTTTTAAAAGAAATTTTCGCCCTAGGGATATCAGACTTACTCATATATTGCATACGCATGTAGAAGAAATTTAAAAAAAAAAATTATTTTTTATAAGAAATTTTTTGCCCAGGGGATATCAGACGTACCCATATATTGCATACGCATGTAGAAGAAATTTCAAAAAAATTTACCTTAGGGATATCAGATATATTGCATACGCATGTAGAAGAAATTTAAAAAAAAATTTATTTTTTATAAGAAATTTTTGTCCTAGGGATATCAGTCTTACTGATATATTGCATACGCGTAGAAGAAATTAAAAAAAAAAATTATTTATAATAAGAAATTTTTTGCCCTTGGGATATCAGACTTACCCATATATTGCATACGCATGTAGAAGAAATTTAAAAAAAAATTTATTTTTAATAAGAAATTTTTGCCCTAGGGATATCAGACTTACCCATATATTGCATACGCATGTAGAAGAAATTTCAAAAAAATTTAATTTTCCATAAGAAATTTTTGCCCTAGGGATATCAGACTTACTCATATATTGCATACGCTTTAGAAGAAATTTAAAAAAATTTAATTTTTGCCCAAGGGATATCAGACTTACTCATATATTGCATACGCATGTAGAAGAAATGTATATAAGAATGTAGAAAGGATATCAGACTTACCCATATATTGCATACGCATGTAGAAGAAATTTCAAAAAAATTTAATTTTCCATAAGAAATTTTTGCCCTAGGGATATCAGACTTACTCATATATTGCATACGCTTTAGAAGAAATTTAAAAAAATTTAATTTTTGCCCAAGAGATATCAGACTTACTCATATATTGCAAACGCATGTAGAAGAAATTTAAAAAAAATTTATTTATAATAAGAAATTTTTGCCCTTGGGATATCAGACTTACCCATATATTGCATACGCTTTAGAAGAAATTAAAAAAGAATTTAATTTTCCATAATTAATTTTTGCCCTAGGGATATCAGACTTACTCATATATTGCATACGCACGTAGAAGAAATTTAAAAAAAAATTTATTTTTAATAAGAAATTTTTGCCCTGGGGATATCAGACATACCAATATATTGCATACGCTTTTAGAAGAAATTAAAAAAAAAATTTACCCTAGGGATATCAGACTTACCCATATATTGCATACGCATGTAGAAGAAATTTAAAAAAATTTAATTTTCAATAAGAAATTTTTGCCCTAGGGATATCAGACTTACTCATATATTGCATACGCATGTAGAGGAAATTTAAAAAACAATGTATTTTTAATAAGAAATTTTTGCCCTTGGGATATCAGACTTACCCATATATTGCATACGCATGTAGAAGAAATTTTAAAAAATTGTACTCTAGGGATATCAGACTTACCCATATATTGCATACGCATGTAGAAGAAATTTAAAAAAAATGTTATTTTTATAAGAAATTTTTGCCCAAGGGATAACAGACTTACTCATATATTGCATACGCATGTAGAAGAAATTAAAAAAAATGTATTTTTCATAAGAAATTTTTTGTCCTAGGGATATCAGACTTACCCATATATTGCATACGCATGTAGAAGAAATTTCAAAAAAATTTAATTTTCCATAAGAAATTTTTGCCCTAGGGATATCAGACTTACTCATATATTGCATACGCTTTAGAAGAAATTTAAAAAAATTTAATTTTTGCCCGCGGGATATCAGACTTACTATATATTGCATAAAAAAGAAATTTAAAAATATATATATTTTTAATAAGAAATTTTTGCCCTTGGGATATCAGACTTACCCATATATTGCATACGCTTTAGAAGAAATTTAAAAAAAATATTTAATTTTCCATAATTAATTTTTGCCCTAGGGAAAAAAATTTACCCTAGGGATATCAGACTTACCCATATATTGCATACGCATGTAGAAGAAATTTAAAAAAAAATTAATTTTTTTAAAAGAAATTTTTGACCTAGGGATATCAGACTTACTCATATATTGCATACGCATGTAGAAGAAATTAAAAAAAAAATTATTTTTAATAAGACATTTTTGCCCAGGGGATATCAGACGTACCCATATATTTCATACGCATGTAAAAGAAATTTCAAAAAAATTTACCCTAGGGATATCAGACTTACCCATATATTGCATACGCATGTAGAAGAAATTTAAAAAAAAATTTATTTTTTATAAGAAATTTTTGTCCTAGGGATATCAGACTTACTCATATATTGCATACGCATGTAGAAGAAATTTAAAAAAAAATTTATTTATAATAAGAAATTTTAGCCCTTGGGATATCAGACTTACCCATATATTGCATACGCTTTAGAAGAAATTAAAAAAAAATTTAATTTTCCATAATTAATTTTTGCCCTAGGGATATCAGACTTACTCATATATTGCATACGCATGTAGAAGAAATTAAAAAAAAAATGTATTTTTCATAAGAAATTTTTGTCCTAGGGATATCAGACTTACTCATATATTGCATACGCATGTAGAAGATATTTAAAAAAAAATTTATTTATAATAAGAAATTTTTTCCCTTGGGATATCAGACTTACCCATATATTGCATACGCTTTAGAAGAAATTAAAAAAATTTAATTTTCCATAATTAATTTTTGCCCTAGGGATATCAGACTTACTCATATATTGCATACGCATGTAGAGGAAATTTAAAAAAAAATGTATTTTTAATAAGAAATTTTTGCCCTTGGGATATCAGACTTACCCATATATTGAATACGCATGTAGAAGAAATTTAAAAATATATATATTTTTAATAAGAAATTTTTGCCCTTGGGATATCAGACTTACCCATATATTGCATACGCTTTAGAAGAAATTTAAAAAAATATTTAATTTTCCATAATTAATTTTTGCCCTAGGGAAAAAAATTTACCCTAGGGATATCAGACTTCCCCATATATTGCATACGCATGTAGAAGAAATTTCAAAAAAATTTAATTTTCCATAAGAAATT
Source organism: Lordiphosa mommai (assembly GCA_018904225.1). Classification (NCBI taxonomy): domain Eukaryota; kingdom Metazoa; phylum Arthropoda; class Insecta; order Diptera; family Drosophilidae; genus Lordiphosa; species Lordiphosa mommai. Next base: position 109,176 of record JAEIFT010000490.1, on the reverse strand, counting down.
TTTGCCCTAGGGATATCAGACTTACTCATATATTGCATACGCTTTAGAAGAAATTTAAAAAAATTTAATTTTTGCCCTAGGGATATCAGACTTACTCATATATTGCATACGCATGTAGAAGAAATTTAAAAAAAATTTATTTTTAATAAGAAATTTTTGCCCTAGGGATATCAGACTTACCCATATATTGCATACGCATGTAGAAGAAATTTCAAAAAAATTTAATTTTCCATAAGAAATTTTTGCCCTGGGGATATCAGACTTACTCATATATTGCATACGCTTTAGAAGAAATTTAAAAAAAATTTAATTTTTGCCCGAGGGATATCAGACTTACTCATATATATGCATACGCATGTAGAAGAAATTTAAAAAAAATGTATTTTTAATAAGAAATTTTTGCCCTTGGGATATCAGACTTACCCATATATTGCATACGCATGTAGAAGAAATTTAAAAAAAAATTTATTTTTAATAAGAAATTTTTGCCCTGGGGATATCAGACATACCCATATATTGCATACGCATGTAGAAGAAATTTAAAAAAATTTAATTATTTTAAAAGAAATTTTTGCCCTAGGGATATCAGACTTACTCATATATTGCATACGCATGTAGAAGAAATTTAAAAAAAAAATTATTTTTAATAAGACATTTTTGCCCAGGGGATATCAGACGTACCCATATATTTCATACGCATGTAAAAGAAATTTCAAAAAAAATTTACCCTAGGGATATCAGACTTACCCATATATTGCATACGCATGTAGAAGAAATTTTAAAAAAAATTTATTTTTTATAAGAAATTTTTGTCCTAGGGATATCAGACTTACTCATATATTGCATGCGCATGTAGGAGAAATTTTAAAAAAAAATTTATTTATAATAAGAAATTTTAGCCCTTGGGATATCAGACTTACCCATATATTGCATACGCTTTAGAAGAAATTAAAAAAAAATAATTTAAATTAATTTTCCATAGTTAATTTTTGCCCTAGGGATATCAGACTTACTCATATATTGCATACGCATGTAGAAGAAATTAAAAAAAAAATTTAATTTTCCATAAGAAATTTTTGCCCTAGGGATATCAGACTTACTCATATATTGCATACGCATGTAGAGGAAATTTAAAAAAAAATGTATTTTTAATAAGAAATTTTTGCCCTTGGGATATCAGACTTACCCATATATTGCATACGCATTAAGAAGAAATTTTAAAAAAATTTAATTTTCCATAAGAAATTTTTGCCCTAGGGATATCAGACTTACTCATATATTGCATACGCTTTAGAAGAAGTTTAAAAAAATTTAATTTTTGCCCGAGGGATATCAGACCTACTCATATATTGCATACGCATGTAGAAGAAATTAAAAAAAAAATGTATTTTTCATAAGAAATTTTTGTCCTAGGGATATCAGACTTACCCATATATTGCATACGCATGTAGAAGAAATTTCAAAAAAATTTAATTTTCCATAAGAAATTTTTGCCCTAGGGATATCAGACTTACTCATATATTGCATACGCTTTAGAAGAAATTTAAAAAAAATGTTATTTTTATAAGAAATTTTTGCCCAAGGGATAACAGACTTACCCATATATTGCATACGCATGTAGAAGAAATTTAAAAAAAAATGTATTTTTCATAAGAAATTTTTGTCCTAGGGATATCAGACTTACCCATATATTGCATACGCATGTAGAAGAAATTTCAAAAAATTAAATTTTCCATAAGAAATTTTTGCCCTAGGGATATCAGACTTACTCATATATTGCATACGCATGTAGAAGAAATTTAAAAAAAAAATGTATTTTTCATAAGAAATTTTTGTCCTAGGGATATCAGACTTACCCATATATTGCATACGCATGTAGAAGAAATTTAAAAAAATTACCATAAGAAATTTTGCCCTAGGGATATCAGACTTACTCATATATTCATACGCTTTAGAAGAAGTTTAAAAAATTTAATTTTGCCCGGGATATCAGACTATCATATTGCATACGAAAGAAATTTAAAAAATATTTTTTATAAGAAATTTTGCCCTGGGATATCAGACTTACCCTACGCTTTGAAGAAATTTAAAAAAATGTATTTTTCATAAGAAATTTTTGTCCTAGGGATATCAGACTTACCCATATATTGCATACGCATGTAGAAGAAATTTCAAAAAAATTTAATTTTCCATAAGAAATTTTTGCCCTAGGGATATCAGACTTACTCATATATTGCATACGCTTTAGAAGAAGTTTAAAAAAATTTAATTTTTGCCCGAGGGATATCAGACCTACTCATATATTGCATACAAATGCAAAAGAAATTTAAAAAAAATTTATATTTTTCATAAGATATTTTTGCCCTTGGGATATCAGACTTACCCATATATTGCATACGCTTTAGAAGAAATTTAAAAAAAATATTTAATTTTCCATAATTAATTTTTGCCCTAGGGAAAAAAATTTACCCTAGGGATATCAGACTTACCCATATATTGCATACGCATGTAGAAGAAATTTAAAAAAAATTTAATTTTTTTAAAAGAAATTTTTGCCCTAGGGATATCAGACTTACTCATATATTGCATACGCATGTAGAAGAAATTTAAAAAAAAAATTATTTTTAATAAAACATTTTTGCCCAGGGGATATCAGACGTACCCATATATTTTATACGCATGTAGAAGAAATTTCAAAAAAATTTACCCTAGGGATATCAGACTTACCCATATATTGCATACGCATGTAGAAGAAATTTAAAAAAAAAATTATTTTTTATAAGAAATTTTTGTCCTAGGGATATCAGACTTACTCATATATTGCATACGCATGTAGAAGATATTTAAAAAAAAATTTATTTATAATAAGAAATTTTTTCCCTTGGGATATCAGACTTACCCATATATTGCATACGCTTTAGAAGAAATTAAAAAAATTTAATTTTCCATAATTAATTTTTGCCCTAGGGATATCAGACTTACTCATATATTGCATACGCATGTAGAGGAAATTTAAAAAAAAATGTATTTTTTAATAAGAAATTTTTGCCCTTGGGATATCAGACTTACCCATATATTGCATACGCATGTAGAAGAAATTTAAAAATATATATATTTTTAATAAGAAATTTTTGCCCTTGGGATATCAGACTTACCCATATATTGCATACGCTTTAGAAGAAATTTAAAAAAATATTTAATTTTCCATAATTAATTTTTGCCCTAGGGAAAAAATTTACCCTAGGGATATCAGACTTACCCATATATTGCATACGCATGTAGAAGAAATTTCAAAAAAATTTAATTTTCCATAAGAAATTTTTGCCCTAGGGATATCAGACTTACTCATATATTGCATATGCTTTAGAAGAAATTTAAAAAAAATGTTATTTTTATAAGAAATTTTTGCCCAAGGGATAACAGACTTACCCATATATTGCATACGCATGTAGAAGAAATTTAAAAAAAATGTATTTTTCATAAGAAATTTTTGTCCTAGGGATATCAGACTTACCCATATATTGCATACGCATGTAGAAGAAATTTCAAAAAATTAAATTTTCCATAAGAAATTTTTGCCCTAGGGATATCAGACTTACTCATATATTGCATACGCTTGTAGAAGAAATTTAAAAAAAATGTTATTTTTATAAGAAATTTTTGCCCAAGGGATAACAGACTTACTCATATATTGCATACGCATGTAGAAGAAATTAAAAAAAAATATATTTTTTCATAAGAAATTTTTGTCCTAGGGATATCAGACTTACCCATATATTGCATACGCATGTAGAAGAAATTTCAAAAAAATTTAATTTTCCATAAGAAATTTTTGCCCTAGGGATATCAGACTTACTCATATATTGCATACGCTTTAGAAGAAGTTTAAAAAAATTTAATTTTTGCCCGAGGGATATCAGACCTACTCATATATTGCATACGCATGTAAAAGAAATTTAAAAATATATATATTTTTAATAAGAAATTTTTGCCCTTGGGATATCAGACTTACCCATATATTGCATACGCTTTAGAAGAAATTTAAAAAAATATTTAATTTTCCATAATTAATTTTTGCCCTAGGGAAAAAAATTTACCCTAGGGATATCAGACTTACCCATATATTGCATACGCATGTAGAAGAAATTTCAAAAAAATTTAATTTTCCATAAGAAATTTTTGCGCTAGGGATATCAGACTTACTCATATATTGCATACGCTTTAGAAGAAATTTAAAAAAATTTAATTTTTGCCCAAGGGATATCAGACTTACTCATATATTGCATACGCATGTAGAAGAAATTAAAAAAAAAATTTATTTTTAATAAGAAATTTTTGCCCTTGGGATATCAGACTTACCCATATATTTTATACGCATGTAGAAGAAATTTCAAAAAAATTTACCCTAGGGATATCAGACTTACCCATATATTGCATACGCATGTAGAAGAAATTTAAAAAAAAATTTATTTTTTATAAGAAATTTTTGTCCTAGGGATATCAGACTTACTCATATATTGCATACGCATGTAGAAGAAATTTTAAAAAAAATTTATTTATAATAAGAAATTTTAGCCCTTGGGATATCAGACTTACCCATATATTGCATACGCTTTAGAAGAAATTAAAAAAAAATTTAATTTTCCATAATTAATTTTTGCCCTAGGGATATCAGACTTACTCATATATTGCATACGCATGTAGAAGAAATTAAAAAAAAATGTATTTTTTCATAAGAAATTTTTGTCAGACTTACTCATATATTGCATACGCATGTAGAAGATATTTAAAAAAATAATTTATTTATAATAAGAAATTTTTTCCCTTGGGATATCAGACTTACCCATATATTGCATACGCTTTAAAAGAAATTAAAAAAAAAATTTAATTTTCCATAATTAATTTTTGCCCTAGGGATATCAGACTTACTCATATATTGCATACGCATGTAGAGGAAATTTAAAAAAAATGTATTTTTAATAAGAAATTTTTGCCCTTGGGATATCAGACTTACCCATATATTGCATACGCATGTAGAAGAAATTTAAAAAAAAATTATTTTTAATAAGAAATTTTTGCCCTAGGGATATCAGACTTACCCATATATTGCATACGCATGTAGAAGAAATTTCAAAAAAATTTAATTTTCCATAAGAAATTTTTGCGCTAGGGATATCAGACTTACTCATATATTGCATACGCTTTAGAAGAAATTTAAAAAAATTTAATTTTTGCCCAAGGGATATCAGACTTACTCATATATTGCATACGCATGTAGAAGAAATTAAAAAAAAAAATTTATTTTTAATAAGAAATTTTTTCCCTGGGGATATCAGACATACCCATATATTGCATACGCATTAAGAAGAAATTTTAAAAAAATGTACTCTAGGGATATCAGACTTACCCATATATTGCATACGCATGTAGAAGAAATTTAAAAAAAAATTTTATTTTTATAAGAAATTTTTGCCCAAGGGATAACAGACTTCCTCATATATTGCATACGCATGTAGAAGAAATTTAAAAAAAAATTTATTTTTCATAAGAAATTTTTGCTCAAGGAATATCAGACCTACTCATATATTGCATACGCATGCATCAGAAATTTTTGCCATGGGGATATCAGACATACCCATATATTGCATACGCATGAAGAAGAAATTAAAAAAAATTTAATTTTCCATAAGAAATTTTTGCCCTAGGGATATGAGACTTACTCATATATTGCATATGCATGTAGAAGAAATTTAAAAAAAAATTATTTTTAATAAGAAATTTTTGCCCTTGGGATATCAGACTTACCCATATATTGCATACGCATGTAGAAGAAATATAAAAAATAATTTATTTTTAATAAGAAATTTTTGGCCTGGGGATATCAGACATTCCCATATATTGCATACGCATTTAGAAGAAATTTTAAAAAAATGTACCCTAGGGATATCAGACTTACCCATATATTGCATACGCACGTAGAAGAAATTTAAAAAAAATTTATTTTTTATAAGAAATTTTTGCCCTAGGGATATCAGACTTACTCATATATTGCATACGCATGAAGAAGAAATTTAAAAAAAATTTATTTTTCATAAGTAATTTTTGCTCTAGGGAAATCAGACCTACTCATATATTGCATACGCATGCATAAAAAAATTTTGCCCTGGGGATATCAGACATACCCATATATTGCATACGCATGTAGAAGAAATTTAAAAAAAATAGAAGGCTAACATCGGCTACGCCGATGTTTTAAATACCCTTGCAGTTTTTGAAAGGCGCTACCATTGATAACAAAAAAGTTTTTCTCACTAGAATTAGTTTTTTGACCGATCGTTCCTATGGCAGCAATATGCTACAGTCATCCGATTTCGATCAATTTTTCCAGAATTGTGTGGAAATATATGAAACAAATATATACTAAGATTGGTGATGCTTCGATTGAAAACAAAAAAGTTTTTCTCATTAGAACTAGTTTTTGAACCGATCGTTCCTATGGCAGCTATATGATATAGTCATCCGATCCGGCCGATTCCGACAAATGTGCAGCGTATTTGTATTTAAAGACTTTTTGCAAAGTTTGGTCAAGATATCTTTAAAACTGAGGGAGGAGATAGCATAGAAACAGACGGACAGACGGACGGACGGACAGACGGACAGACGGACAAACGGAAATGAACTCAGCTCGTCATGCTGATCAAGAATATATATACTTTATGTGGTCGGAAATGCTTCCTTCTATGCGTTACAAACATCGTGACAATTTTAATATACCCTCTGCAAGGGTATAAAAATTACCCTATGGATATCAGACTTACCCATACATTGCATACGCATGAAGAAGAAATTAAAAACGAGAAGGCAAAGCTAACTTCGACTGTGCCGAAGTTTAAATACACTTGAAAAGTTTACTCCAACTGATTTAACCGGTAAAATATATATAGGATATCGATATCAGATATTTAAAATTTTAAAATCATTGATAATAAAAATTTGATACCATAAAAAAAACTTTTCTTAGTAAAACACATTTTCCGACCGATCGGTCCTATGGCAGCTATATGCTATAGTCATCCGATTTTGATAAATTTTTTCAAATTGATGTGAAAGCATATAAAACTAATATATACCAAGATTAGTGACGCTACGATGGAAAACAAAAAAGTTTTTCTCACTAGAATAGTTTTTGAACGACCGTTTATATGCGCTATATGCTATAGTGATCCGATTTTGATAAATTTTTCCAGAATTATGTGGAAGCGTATAAAACTAACATATACCAAGATTGGTGACGCTACGATGGAAAACAAAAAAGTTTTTCTAACTAGAACTAGTTTTTAGACTTACCCTTTATATGACAGCTATATGATATAGTCATCCGATTTTGATAAATTTTTCCTGTATTATGTGAAAGCATATAAAACTAACATATACCAAGTTTGGTGACGCTACGATGGAAAACAAAAAGTTTTTCTAACTAGAACTGGTTCTTAGACCGATCGTTCCTATGGCAGCTATATGATATAGTCATCCGATCCGGCCGGTTCCGACATATTAGTTGCGTGCAGTAAAAAGAAGACTCTGTGCAAAATTTCAGCTCGATAGCTTTAAAACTGAGAGACTAGTTCGCGTAGAAACAGACAGACGGACAGACAGACGGACGGACGGACGGACAAACGGAAATGAACTCAGCTCGTCGTCCTGATCAAGAATATATATAGTTTATGGGGTCGGAAATGAATATTTCTATGCGTTACAAACTTCTGGGCAAAATTAATATACACTTTTCAAGTGTATAACGAGAAGGCAAAGCTAACTTCGTCTGCGCCGAAGTTTTAATACACTTGAAAACGTTTACTCCAACTGATTTAACCGGTAAAATATATAAAGGATATAGATATCAAATATTTAAAAAAATTTTAAATCATTGATAAGAAAGATTTGATACCATAAAAAAACTTTTCTTAGTAAACCACATTTTCCGAGCGATCGGTCCTATGGCAGCTATATGCTATAGTCATCCGATTTTGATACATTTTTTCCAAATTGTGTAAAAGCATATAAAACTAATATATACCAAGATTAAGGACGTTACGATAGAAAACAAAAAAGTTTTCCTCACTAGAACTAGTTTTTAGACCGACCGTTTATATGGCAGCTATATGCTATAGTCTTCCGATTTTGATAAATTTTTCCAGAATTACGCGGAAGCATATAAAACTAATACAAACCATGATTGGTGAAGCTACGATGGAAAACTAAAGAGTTTTTCTCACTAGAACTAGTTTTTCGACCGACCCTTTATATGACAGCTATATGATATAGTCATCCGATTTTGATAAATTTTTCCAGAATTATGTGGAAGCATATAAAACTAACATATACCAAGATTAGTGACGCTACGATGGAAAACAAAAAAGTTTTTCTAACTAGAACTAGTTCTTAGACCGATCATTCCTATGGCAGCTATATGATATAGTCATCCGATTTTGATAAATTTTTCCAGAATTATGTGGATACATATAAAACTAGCATATACCAAGATAAGTGACGCTACGATGGAAAACAAAAAAGTTTTTCTCACTAAAACATATTTTCCGACCGATCGTTCCTATGGCAGCTATATGATATAGTCATCCGATCCGGCCGGTTCCGACATATTAGTTGCGTGCAGTAAAAAGAAGACTATGTGCAAAATTTCAGCTCGATAGCTTTAAAACTGAGAGACTAGTTCGCGTAGAAACAGACAGACGGACAGACGGACGGACGGACAGACGGAAATGAACTCGGCTTGTCATCCTGATCAAGAATATATATAGTTTATGGGGTCGGAAATTAATATTTCTATGCGTTACAAACTTCTGGGCAAAATTAATATACACTTTTCAAGTGTATAAAAATTTAATTTTCCATAAGAAACTTTTGCCCTAGGGATATCAGACTTACTCATATATTGCATATGCATGTAGAAGAAATTTAAAAAAAAATTATTTTTAATAAGAAATTTTTACCATAGTTAATTCAGACTTACTCATATACTGCATACGCATGTAGAAGAAATTTAAAAAAAAATTAATTTTTAATAAGAAATTTTTGCCCTGGGGATATCAGACATACCCATATATTGCATACGCATTTAGAAGAAATTTTAAAAAAATTTACCCTAGGGATATCAGACTTACCCATATATTGCATACGCATGTAGAAGAAATTTTAAATAAATTAAATTTTTTTAAAAGAAATTTTCGCCCTAGGGATATCAGACTTACTCATATATTGCATACGCATGTAGAAGAAATTTAAAAAAAAAATTATTTTTTATAAGAAATTTTTGCCCAGGGAATATCAGACGTACCCATATATTGCATACGCATGTAGAAGAAATTTCAAAAAAATTTACCCTAGGGATATCAGATATATTGCATACGCATGTAGAAGAAATTTAAAAAAAAATTTATTTTTTATAAGAAATTTTTGTCCTAGGGATATCAGACTTACTGATATATTGCATACGCGTGTAGAAGAAATTAAAAAAAAATTATTTATAATAAGAAATTTTTGCCCTTGGGATATCAGACTTACCCATATTGCCCATATTGGAAGAAATTTAAAAAATTTTAATTTTCCATAATTAATTTTTGCCCTTTGGATATCAGACTTACTCATATATTGCATACGCATGTAGAAGAAATTTAAAAAAAATTTATTTTTCATAAGAAATTTGTGCTCTAGGGATATCAGACCTACTCATATATTGCATACGCATGCATAAGAAATTTTTGCCCTGGGGATATCAGACATACCCATATATTGCATACGCATGTAGAAGAAATTTAAAAAAAAATTTACCCTAGGGATATCAGACTTACCCATATATTGCATACGCATGTAGAAGAAATTTAAAAAAAATTTAATTTTGCATAAGAAATTTTTGACCTAGGGATTTCAGACTTACTCATATACTGCATACTGCAAATTTAAAAAAATTTATTTTTTATAAGAAATTTTTGCCCTAGGGATATCAGACTTACTCATATATTGCATACGCATGCAGATGTGGGTTCATAAGAAATTTTTGCTCTAGGGATATCAGATCTACTCATATATTGCATACGCATGCATAAGAAATTTTTGCCCTGGGGATATCAGACATACCCATATATTGCATACGCATGTAGAAGAAATTTAAAAAAAAATTACCCTAGGGATATCAGACTTACCCATATATTGCATACGCATGTAGAAGAAATTTAAAAAAAAAATATTTTTTATAAGAAATTTTTGCCCTTGGGATATCAGACTTACCCATATATTGCATACGCATGTAGAAGAAATTTAAAAAAAAATGTATTTTTCATAAGAAATTTTTGCCCTGGGGATATCAGACATACCCATATATTGCATACCCTTTAGAAGAAATTTTTAAAAAATTTACCCTAGGGATATCAGACTTACCCATATATTGCATACACATGTAGAAGAAATTTCAAAAAAAAATTTAATTTTCCTTAAGAAATTTTTGCCCTAGGGATATCAGACTTACTAATATATTGCATACGCATGCAGATGTGGGTTCATAAGAAATTTTTGGTCTAGGGATATCAGATCTACTCATATATTGCATATGCATGCATAAGAAATTTTTGCCCTGGGGATATCAGACATACCCATATATTGCAAACGCATGTAGAAGAAATTTAAAAAAAAAATATTTTTTATAAGAAATTTTTGCCCTTGGTATATCAGACTTACCCATATATTGCATACGCATTTAGAAGAAATTTAAAAAAAATGTACTCTAGGGATATCAGACTTACCCATATATTGCATACGCATATAGAAGAAATTTAAAAAAAATTTTATTTTTATAAGAAATTTTTGCCCAAGGGATATCAAACTCACTCATATATTGCATACGCATGTAGAAGAAATTTAAAAAAAAATTTATTTTTAATAAGAAATTTTTGCGCTAGGGATATCAGACTTACTCATATATTGCATACGCATGTAGAAGAAATTTGAAAAAAAATTTTATTTTTCATCAGAAATTTTTGCTCTAGGAATATCAGACCTACTCATATATTGCATACGCATGTAGAAGAAATTTAAAAAAATTTTGCCCTGGGGATATCAGACATACCCATATATTGCATACGCATGTAAAAGAAATTTAAAAAAAATTTACCCTAGGGATATCAGACTTACCCATATATTGCAAACGCATGTAGAAGAAATTAAAAAAAAAAATATTTCTTATAAGAAATTTTTGCCCTTGGGATATCAGACTTACCCATATATTGCATACGCATGTAGAAGAAATTTAAAAAAAAATGTATTTTTCATAAGAAATTTTTGCCCTGGGGATATCAGACATACCCATATATTGCATACCCTTTAGAAGAAATTTTTAAAAAATTTACCATAGGGATATCAGACTTACCCATATATTGCATACACATGTAGAAGAAATTTCAAAAAAAAATTTAATTTTCCTTAAGAAATTTTTGCCCTAGGGATATCAGACTTACTCATATATTGCATACGCATGTAGAAGAAATTAAAAAAAAATTTATTTTTAAAAAAATTTACCCTAGGGATATCAGACTTACCCATATATTGCAAACGCATGTAGAAGAAATTTAAAAAAAAATGTATTTTTAATAAGAAATTTTTGCCCTGGGGATATCAGACATACCCATATATTGCATACGCATTTAGAAGAAATTTTAAAAAAATTTATTTAATAAGAAATTGCCCTAGGGATATCAGACTTACCCATATATTGCATACGCATGTAGAAGAAATTTAAAAAAAAATTTATTTTTTAATAAGAAATTTTTGCCCTGGGGATATCAGACATACCCATATATTGCATACGCATTTAGAAGAAATTTTAAAAAAAATTTACCCTAGGGATATCAGACTTACCCATATATTGCATACGCATGTAGAAGAAATTTAAAAAAAAATTTTATTTTTTATAAGAAATTTTTGCCCTGGGGATATCAGACTTACTCATATATTGCATACGCATGTAGAAGAAATTTAAAAAAATAATTTATTTTTAATAAGAAATTTTTGCCCTGGGGATATCAGACATTCCCATATATTGCATACGCATTTAGAAGAAATTTTAAAAAAATTTACCCTAGGGATATCAGACTTACCCATATATTGCATACGCATGTAGAAGAAATTTAAAAAAAATTTATTTTTAATAAGAAATTTTTGCCCTTGGGATATCAGACTTACTCATATATTGCATACGCATGTAGAAGAAATTTAAAAAATAATTTATTTTTAATAAGAAATTTTTGCCCTGGGGATATCAGACATTCCCATATATTGCATACGCATTTAGAAGAAATTTTAAAAAAAATTTACCCTATGGGATATCAGACTTACCCATATATTGCATACGCATTAAAATTTAAAAAAAAAAATTTTTATAAGAAATGTTTGCCCTGGGGATATCAGACTTACTCATATATTGCATACGCATGTAGAAGAAATTTAAAAAAAATTTATTTTTAATAAGAAATTTTTGCTCTAGGGATATCAGACATACCCATATATTGCATACGCATGCATAAGAAATTTTTGCCCTGGGGATATCAGACTTACCCATATATTATGTAATTAAAATTTTTATAAAATTTTGCCCTAGGGATATCAGACTTACTTATATATTGCATACGCATGTAGAAGAAATTTAAAAAAAAATTATTTTTTCATAAGAAATTTTTGCCCTAGGGATATCAGACTTACTCATATATTGCATACGCATGTAGAAGAAAAAAAAATTTATTTCAAAAAATTTTTGCCCTAGGGATATCAGACTTACCCATATATTGCATACGCATGTAGAAGAAATTTAAAAAAAAATTATTTTTAATAAGAAATTTTTGCCCTAGGGATATCAGACTTACCCATATATTGCATACGCATGCATAAGAAATTTTTGCCCTGGGGATATCAGACATACTCATATATTGCATATGCATGAAGGAGAAATTTAAAAAAAAGTTTGCCCTAGGGATATCAGACTTACCCATATATTGCATTCGCATGTAGAAGAAATTTAAAAAAATTTTATTTTTCATAAGAAATTTTTGCCCTTGGGATATCAGACTTACCCATATATTGCATACGCATGTAGAAGAAATTTAAAAAAATTTATTTTTTAAAAATTTTGCCCTAGGGATATCAGACTTACCCATATATTGCATACGCATGTAGAAGAAATTTAAAAAAATGTACCCTAGGGATATCAGACTAACCCATATATTGCATACGCATGTAGAAGAAATTTAAAAAAAAATTATTTTTAATATGAAATTTTTGCCCTTGTGAGATCAGACTTACCCATATATTGCATACGCATGTAGAAGAAATTTAAAAAAAAATTTATTTTTAATATGAAATTTTTGCCCTTGTGATATCAGACTTACCCATATATTGCATACGCATGTAGAAGAAATTTAAAAAAAAATTCTTTTTCATAAGAAATTTTTGCCCTTGGGATATCAGACTTACTCATATATTGCATACGCATGTAGAAGAAATTTAAAAAAAAATTATTTTTCATAAGAAATTGTTGCCCTGGGGATATCAGATCTACTCATATATTGCATACGCATGCATAAGAAATTTTTGCCCTGGGGATATCAGACATACCCATATATTGCATACGCATGTAGAAGAAATTTAAAAAAAATTACCCTAGGGATATCAGACTTACCCATATATTGCATACGCATGTAGAAGAAATTTAAAAAAAAATTAATTTTCATAAGAAATTTTTGCCCTAGGGATATCAGACTTACTCATATATTGCATACGCATGTAGAAGAAATTTAAAAAAATTTATTTTTAATAAGAAATTTTTGCCCTTGGGATATCAGACTTACTCATATATTGCATACGCATGTAGAAGAAATTTAAAAAAATTTCATTTTTCATAAAAAATTTTTGCCCTAGGGATATCAGACTTACCCATATATTGCATACGCATGTAGAAGAAATTTAAAAAAAAATTTATTTTTAATAAGAAATTTTTGCCCTAGGGATATCAGACTTACCCATATATTGCATACGCATGTAGAAGAAATTTAAAAAAAATTATTTTTCATAAGAAATTTTTGCTCTAGGGATATCAGACCTACTCATATATTGCATACGCATGCATAAGAAATTTTTGCCCTGGGGATATCAGACATACCCATATATTGCATACGCATGTAGAAGAAATTTAAAAAAAATTTATTTTTAATAAGAAATTTTTGCCCTAGGGATATCAGACTTACTCATATATTGCATACGCATGTAGAAGAAATTTTAAAAAAATTTATTTTTCATAAGTGGGGATATACACCATTTCTCAAAGAATTTTTGCCCTAGGGATATCAGACTTACCCATATATTGCATACGCATGTAGAAGAAATTTAAAAAAATTTATTTTTCATAAGAAATTTTGCCCTAGGGAATCAGCTTAAATTTTTAATAAGAAATTTTTGCCCTAGGGATATCAGACATACCCATATATTGCATACGCATTTAGAAGAAATTTTAAAAAAATGTACCCTAGGGATATCAGACTTACCCATATATTGCATACGCATGTAGAAGAAATTTAAAAAAATTTTATTTTTCATAAGAAATTTTTGCCCTAGGGATATCAGACTTACTCATATATTGCATACGCATGTAGAAGAAATTTAAAAAAAAATTTATTTTTAATAAGAAATTTTTGCCCTAGGGATATCAGACTTACCCATATATTGCATACGCATTTAGAAGAAATTTAAAAAAAATTTACCCTAGGGATATCAGACCTACCCTTATATTGCATACGCATGTAGAAGACATTTAAAAAAAAATTATTTTTTCATAAGAAATTTTTGCCCTAGGGATATCAGACTTACTCATATATTGCATACGCATGTAGAAGAAGTTTAAAAAAATTTTAATTTTTCCTAAGAAATTTTTGCTCTAGGGATATCAGACCTACTCATATATTGCATACGCATGCATAAGAAATTTTTGCCCTGGGGATATCAGACATACCCATATATTGCATACGCATGTAGAAGAAATTTAAAAAAATTTACCCTAGGGATATCAGACTTACCCATATATTGCATACGCATGTAGAAGAAATTTAAAAAAATTAATTTTTCATAAGAAATTTTTGCCCTAGGGATATCAGACTTACTCATATATTGCATACGCATGTAGAAGAAATTTAAAAAAATTATTTTTAATAAGAAATTTTTGCCCTAGGGATATCAGACTTACCCATATATTGCATACGCATGTAGAAGAAATTTAAAAAAAATTTATTTTTCATAAGAAATTTTTGCCCTAGGGATATCAGACTTACTCATATATTGCATACGCATGTAGAAGAAATTTAAAAAAATTTCATTTTTCATAAGAAATTTTTGCTCGAGGGATATCAGACTTACCCATATATTGCATACGCATGTCAAAAAATAAATAAGAAATTTTTGCCCTAGGGATATCAGACTTACCCATATATTGCATACGCATGTAGAAGAAATTTAAAAAAATTTATTTTTCATAAAAATTTTTGCCCTAGGGATATCAGACTTACCCATATATTGCATACGCATGTAGAAGAAATTTAAAAAAAAATTTATTTTTCATAAGAAATTTTTGCTCTAGGGATATCAGACTTACTCATATATTGCATACGCATGCATAAGAAATTTTTGCCCTGGGGATATCAGACATACCCATATATTGCATACGCATTTAGAAGAAATTTAAAAAAAATTTATTCAAAATTGCCCTAGGGATATCAGACTTACTGCATAGAAGAAATTTAAAAAAATTTTAAAGAATTTGCTCTGGGATATCAGACTACTCATATTTATAGCATTATAAGAAATTTTTGCCCTGGGGATATCAGACATACCCATATATTGCATACGCATGTAGAAGAAATTTAAAAAAAATTTAATTTTCATAAGTAAATTTTGCCCTAGGGATATCAGACTTACTCATATATTGCATACGCATGTAGAAGAAATTTAAAAAAATATTTTATAAGAAATTTTTGCCCTAGGGGATATCAGACTTACCCATATATTGCATACGCATGTAGAAGAAATTTAAAAAAAAATTTAATTTTCCATAAGAAATTTTTGCCCTAGGGATATCAGACTTACTCATATATTGCATACGCATGTAGAAGAAATTTAAAAAAAATTATTTTTCATAAGAAATTTTTGCTCTAGGGATATCAGACCTACTCATATATTGCATACGCATGTAGAAGAAATTTAAAAAAAATTTTCATAAGAAATTTTTGCCCTGGGGATATCAGACATACCCATATATTGCATACGCATGTAGAAGAAATTTAAAAAAAAATTTACCCTAGGGATATCAGACTTACCCATATATTGCATACGCATGTAGAAGAAATTTAAAAAAATTTATTTTTCATAAGAAATTTTTGCCCTAGGGATATCAGACTTACTCATATATTGCATACGCATGTAGAAGAAATTTAAAAAAATTATTTTTTAAAAATTTTTGCCCTTGGGATATCAGACTTACCCATATATTGCATACGCATGTAGAAGAAATTTAAAAAAAATTATTTTTCATAAGAAATTTTTGCCCTAGGGATATCAGACTTACCCATATATTGCATACGCATGTAGAAGAAATTTAAAAAAATTATTATAAGAATTGCCCTAGGGATATCAGACTTACTCATATATTGCATACGCATGTAGAAGAAATTTAAAAAAAATTGATTTTGCCCTAGGGATATCAGACTTACTCATATATTGCATACGCATGTAGAAGAAATTTAAAAAAAATTTATTTTTCTAAGAAATTTTTGCCCTAGGGATATCAGACTTACCCATATATTGCATACGCATTTAGAAGAAATTTAAAAAAAAAAATGCCCTAGGGATATCAGACTTACCCATATATTGCATACGCATGTAGAAATAAAAAAAATTAATAAAATTTTCCCTAGGGATATCAGACTTACCATATTTCATACGCATTAGAAGAAATTTAAAAAAAATAAAAGAAATTTGCCCTAGGGATATCAACTTACCATATATTCATACGCATTGAAGAAATAAAA
Source organism: Lordiphosa mommai (assembly GCA_018904225.1). Classification (NCBI taxonomy): domain Eukaryota; kingdom Metazoa; phylum Arthropoda; class Insecta; order Diptera; family Drosophilidae; genus Lordiphosa; species Lordiphosa mommai. The sequence goes on along the minus strand of JAEIFT010000490.1, from coordinate 92,041 downwards.
AAATAAGATTTTGCCTAGGGATATCAACTTACCCATATATTGCATACGCATGTAGAAGAATTTAAATATAGATTGCCCTAGGGATATCAGACTTACCCATATATTGCATACGCATGTAGAAGAAATTTAAAAAAATTAAAAAGCCTAGGGATATCAGACTTACCATATATTGCATACGCATGTAAGAATTTAAAAAATTATTTTTCATAAGAAATTTTTGCCCTAGGGATATCAGACTTACCCATATATTGCATACGCATGTAGAAGAAATTTAAAAAAAATGCCCTAGGGATATCAGACTTACCCATATATTGCATACGCATGTAGAAGAAATTTAAAAAAAATTTGCCCTAGGGATATCAGACTTACTCATATATTGCATACGCATGTAGAAGAAATTTAAAAAAATATATTTTTGCCCTAGGGATATCAGACTTACCCATATATTGCATACGCATGTAGAAGAAATTTAAAAAAATAAGACTAGGGATATCAGACTTACCCATATATTGCATACGCATGTAGAAGAAATTTAAAAAAATAATTTTTCATAAGAAATTTTTGCCCTAGGGATATCAGACTTACTCATATATTGCATACGCATGTAGAAGAAATTTAAAAAAATTTTTAAATTTTTCTGGGAGCCCTGGGAATCAGACTTACCCATATATTGCATACGCATGTAGAAGAAATTTAAAAAAATTTATTTTTCATAAGAAATTTTTGCCCTAGGGATATCAGACTTACCCATATATTGCATACGCATGTAGAAGAAATTTAAAAAAAAATTTATTTTTCATAAGAAATTTTTGCCCTAGGGATATCAGACTTACCCATATATTGCATACGCATGTAGAAGAAATTTAAAAAAATTATTTTTAGGGATATCAGACTTACCATATATTGCATACGCATGTAGAAGAAATTTAAAAAAATTTAATTTTTATAAGAAATTTTTGCCCTAGGGATATCAGACTTACTCATATATTGCATACGCATGTAGAAGAAATTTAAAAAAAATTTATTTTTAATAAGAAATTTTTGCCCTAGGGATATCAGACTTACCCATATATTGCATACGCATGTAGAAGAAATTTAAAAAAATTGCCCTAGGGATATCAGACTTACCCATATATTGCATACGCATGTAGAAGAAATTTAAAAAAAATTTATTTTTTATAAGAAATTTTTGCCCTAGGGATATCAGACTTACTCATATATTGCATACGCATGTAGAAGAAATTTAAAAAAAAATTTATTTTTCATAAGAAATTTTTGCTCTAGGGATATCAGACCTACTCATATATTGCATACGCATGCATAAGAAATTTTTGCCCTGGGGATATCAGACATACCCATATATTGCATACGCATGTAGAAGAAATTTAAAAAAAATTACCCTAGGGATATCAGACTTACCCATATATTGCATACGCATGTAGAAGAAATTAAAAAAATTTAATTTTCCATAAGAAATTTTTGCCCTAGGGATATCAGACTTACTCATATATTGCATACGCATGTAGAAGAAATTTAAAAAATTTATTTTTAATAAGAAATTTTTGCCCTTGGGATATCAGACTTACCCATATATTGCATACGCATGTAGAAGAAATTTAAAAAATAATTTATTTTTCATAAGAAATTTTTGCCCTAGGGATATCAGACTTACTCATATATTGCATACGCATGTAGAAGAAATTTAAAAAATTTATTTTTCATAAGAATTTTTGCTCTAGGGATATCAGATCATAAGAAATTTTTGCCCTGGGGATATCAGACTTACTCATATATTGCATACGCATGTAGAAGAAATTTAAAAAAATTTATTTTTCCATAAGAAATTTTTGCCCTAGGGATATCAGACATACCCATATATTGCATACGCATTTAGAAGAAATTTTAAAAAAATTTACCCTAGGGATATCAGACTTACCCATATATTGCATACGCATGTGAAGAAATTTAAAAATTTATTTTTATAAGAAATTTTTGCCGGGAATCAGACTTACTATATATTGCTACGCATTAGAAGAAATTTAAAAAAATTATTTCATAGGGATATCAGATATACCCATATATTGCATACGCATGTAGAAGAAATTTAAAAAAATTTTATTTTTCATAAGAAATTTTTGCTCTAGGGATATCAGACTTACTCATATATTGCATAGCATGCATAAGAAATTTTTGCCCTGGGGATATCAGACATACCCATATATTGCATACGCATGTAGAAGAAATTTAAAAAAAATTTACCCTAGGGATATCAGACTTGCCCATATATTGCATACGCATGTAGAAGAAATTTAAAAAAAAAATGTATTTTTAATAAGAAATTTTTGCCCTAGGGATATCAGACATACCCATATATTGCATACGCATTTAGAAGAAATTTTAAAAAAATTTACCCTAGGGATATCAGACTTACCCATATATTGCATACGCATGTAGAAGAAATTTAAAAAAATTTTATTTTTTATAAGAAATTTTTGCCCTAGGGATATCAGACTTACTCATATATTGCATACGCATGTAGAAGAAATTTAAAAAAAAATTATTTTTAATAAGAAATTTTTGCCCTAGGGATATCAGACTTACCCATATATTGCATACGCATTTAGAAGAAATTTAAAAAAAAATGTACCCTAGGGATATCAGACTTACCCATATATTGCATACGCATGTAGAAGAAATTTAAAAAAAATTTATTTTTCATAAGTAATTTTTGCTCCAGGGATATCAGACTTACTCATATATTGCATACGCATGTAGAAGAAATTTAAAAAAATTTATTTTTCATAAGAAATTTTTGCTCTAGGGATATCAGACCTACTCATATATTGCATACGCATGCATAAGAAATTTTTGCCCTGGGGATATCAGACATACCCATATATTGCATACGCATGTAGAAGAAATTTAAAAAAAATTACCCTAGGGATATCAGACTTACCCATATATTGCATACGCATGTAGAAGAAATTAAAAAAAATTTAATTTTCCATAAGAAATTTTTGCCCTAGGGATATCAGACTTACTCATATATTGCATATGCATGTAGAAGAAATTTAAAAATTTGATTTTTAATAAGAATTTTTTGCCCTTGGGATATCAGACTTACCCATATATTGCATACGCATGTAGAAGAAATTTAAAAAATAATTTATTTTTAATAAGAAATTTTTGCCCTAGGGATATCAGACTTACTCATATATTGCATACGCACGTAGAAGAAATTTTAAAAAAAATTTATTTTTCATAAGAAATTTTTGCTCTAGGGATATCAGATCTACTCATATATTGCATACGCATGCATAAGAAAAATTTTTTGCCCTAAGGAATTTGATATCAGACATACCCATATATTGCATACGCATGTAGAAGAAATTTAAAAAAAATTTACCCTAGGGATATCAGACTTACCCATATATTGCATACGCATGTAGAAGAAATTTAAAAAAATTTATTTTTTATAAGAAATTTTTGCCCTAGGGATATCAGACTTAGGAGAAATTTAAAAAAAAATGTATTTTTAATAAGAAATTTTTGCCCTTGGGATATCAGACTTACCCATATATTGCATACGCATGTAGAAGAAATTTAAAAAATAATTTAATTTTCCATAAGTAATTTTTGCCCTGGGGATATCAGACTTACTCATATATTGCATACGCATGTAGAAGAAATTTAAAAAAAATTTATTTTTCATCAGAAATTTTTGCTCTAGGGATATCAGACCTACTCATATATTTCATACGCATGCATAAGAAATTTTTGCCCTAGGGATATCAGACATACCCATATATTGCATACGCATGTAGAAGAAATTTAAAAAAAAATATTTAGTTTTCCATAATTAATTTTTGCCCTAGGGATATCAAACTTACTCATATATTGCATACGCATGTAGAAGAAATTTAAAAAAAATATTTATTTTTCATCAGAAATTTTTGCATTAGGGATATCAGACCTACTCATATATTTCATACGCATGCATAAGAAATTTTTGCCCTGGGGATATCAGACATTCCCATATATTGCATACGCATGTAGAAGAAATTTTAAAAAAATGTACCCTAGGGATATCAGACTTACCCATATATTGCATACGCATGTAGAAGAAATTTAAAAAAAATTTTATTTTTTATAAGAAATTTTTGCCCAAGGGATATCAGACTTACTCATATATTGCATACGCATGTAGAAGAAATTTAAAAAAAAAATTATTTTTCATCATAAATTTTTGCTCTAGGGATTTCAGACCTACTCATATATTTCATACGCATGCATAAGAAATTTTTGCCCTGGGGATATCAGACATTCCCATATATTGCATACGCATGTAGAAGAAATTTTAAAAAAAAAATTTAGTTTTCCATAATAAATTTTTGCCCTAGGGATATCAGACTTACTCATATATTGCATACGCATGTAGAAGAAATTAAAAATAATTTATTTTTCATCAGAAATTTTTGCTCTAGGGATATCAGACCTACTCATATATTTCATACGCATGCATAAGAAATTTTTGCCCTAGGGTTATCAGACATACAAATATATTGCATACGCATGTAGAAGAAATTTAAAAAAAAAATTTAGTTTTCTATAATTAATTTTTGCCCTAGGGATATCAAACTTACTCATATATTGCATACGGATGTAGAAGAAATTTAAAAAAAATTTATTTTTCATCAGAAATTTTTGCTCTAGGGATTTCAGACCTACTCATATATTGCACACGCATGCATAAGAAATTTTTGCCCTGGGGATATCAGACATACCCATATATTGCATACGCATGTAGAAGAAACTTAAAACAAAAAATTAATTTTCCATAAGAAATTTTTGCCCAAGGGATATCAGACTTACTCATTTATTGCATACGAATGTAGAAGAAATTTAAAAAAAAATTTATTTTTCATCATAAATTTTTGCTCTAGGGATTTCAGACGCATGCATAAGAAATTTTTGCCCTGGGGATATCAGACATTCCCATATATTGCATACGCATGTAGAAGAAATTTAAAAAAAACGAGAAGGCAAAACTAACTTCGACTGTGCCGAAGTTTAAATACACTTGAAAAGTTTACTCCAACTGATTTAACCGGTAAAAAATATATAGAATATAGATATCAAATATTTTAAACTTTTTAATATTTAATAATAAAAATTTGATACCATAAAAAAAAACTTTTCTTAGTAAAACACATTTTCCGACCGATCGGTTCTATGGCAGCTATATGCTATAGTCATCCGATTTTAATAAATTTTTTCGAACTTATGTAAAACGAGAAGGCAAAGCTAACTTCGACTGTGCCGAAGTTTTAATACACTTGAAAAACTTTTCTCCAACTGATTTAACCAGTAAAATATATATAGGATATAGATATCAGATATTTAAAATTTTTTAATCATTGAAAATAAAAATTTGATACCATAAAAAAAAAAACTTTTCTTAGTAAAACACATTTTCCGACCGATCGGTCCTATGGCAGCTATATGCTATAGTCATCCGATTTTGATCAATTTTTTCTGTATTATGTAAAAGCATATAAAACTAATATATACCAAGATTGGTGACGATACGATGGAAAACAAAAAAAGTTTTCCTCACTAGAACTTGTTTTTGACCGACCGTTTATATGGCAGCTATATGCTGTAGTCATCCGATTTTGATAAATTTTTTCAAAATTATATGAAAGCATATAAAACTAATATATACCAAGATTGGGGACGCTACGATAGAAGACAAAAAAAGTTTTTCTCACTAGAAGTAGTTTTTTGACCAACCGTTTATATGGCAGCTATATCCTATAGTCATCCGATTTTGATAAATTTTTTCAAAATTATATGAAAGCATATAAAACTAATATATACCACGATTGGAGACGCTACAATTAAAATAAAAAAAGTTTTTCTCACAAAGACTTATTTTTCGACCGATCATTCATATGACAGCTATAAGATATAGTCACCTGAACCGGACGATTGCGTGCAGTAAAAAGAAGGCTCTGTGCAAGATTTCAGCTCGATAGCTTTAAAACTGACAGACAGACAGACGGACGGACAGACAGACGGACGGACGGACAAGCGGAAATGAACTCGGCTCGTTTTCATGATCAAGAATATATATAGTTTATGTGGTCGGAAATGAATATTTCTATGCGTTACAAACTTCTGGGCAAAATTAATATACACTTTTCAAGTGTATAAAAATACCCTATGGATATCAGACTTACCCATATATTGCATACGCATGAAGAAGAAATTAAAAAAAATTTAATTTTCCATGGGTAGTTTAAGTAGAAGAAATTTAAAAAAAAATTATTTTTAATAAGAAATTTTTGCCCTTGGGATATCAGACTTACCCATATATTGCATACGCTTTAGAAGAAATTTAAAAAAAATATTTTTTAAAAAATTTTCCATAATTAATTTTTGCCCTAGGGATATCAGACTTACTCATATATTGCATACGCATGTAGAAGAAATTAAAAAAAATTTATTTTTCATAAGAAATTTTTGTTTTTTTTAGAATTTTGCCCTAGGGATATCAAACTATTCATATATTGCATACGCATGTAGAATAAATTTAAAAAAAATTTACCCTAGGGATATCAGACATACCCATATATTGCATACGCATGTAGAAGAAATTAAAAAAAAATATTTTCCATAAGAAATTTTTGCCCAGACTTACCCATATATTGCATACGCTTTAGAAGAAATTAAAAAAAAAAATTAATTTTCCATAATTAATTTTTGCCCTAGGGATATCAGACTTACTCATATATTGCATACGCATGTAGAAGAAATTTAAAAAAAATTTATTTTTCATCAAATTTTTGCGCTAGGGATATCAGACCTACTCATATATTGCATACGCATGCATAAGAATTATTTTCTGCCCAGGGTTATCAGACATACCCATATATTGCATACGCATGTAGAAGAAATTTAAAAAAAAAATTTAGTTTTCCATAATTAATTTTTGCCCTAGGGATATCAAACTTATTCATATATTGCATACGCATGTAGAATAAATTTAAAAAAAATTTACCCTAGGGATATCAGACTTACCCATATATTGCAAACGCATGTAGAAGAAATTAAAAAAAATATATTTTTTATAAGAAATTTTTGCGCTTGGGATATCAGACTTACCCATATATTGCATACGCTTTAGAAGAAATTTAAAAAAATATTTAATTTTCCATAATTAATTTTTGCCCTAGGGATATCAGACTTACTCATATATTGCATACGCATGTAGAAGAAATTAAAAATAATTTATTTTTCATCAGAAATTTTTGCGCTAGGGATATCAGACCTACTCATATATTTCATACGCATGCATAAGAAATTTTTGCCCTAGGGTTATCAGACATACCCATATATTGCATACGCATGTAGAAGAAATTTAAAAAAAAAATTTAGTTTTCCATAATTAATTTTTGCCCTAGGGATATCAAACTTATTCATATATTGCATACGCATGTAGAAGAAATTTAAAAAAAATATTTATTTTTCATCAGAAATTTTTGCTCTAGGGATATCAGACCTACTCATATATTTCATACGCATGCATAAGAAATTTTTGACCTGGGGATATCAGACATACCCATATATTGCATACGCATTTAGAAGAAATTTTAAAAAAATGTACCCTAGGGATATCAGACTTACCCATATATTGCATACGCATGTAGAAGAAATTTAAAAAAAAATTTATTTTTTATTAGAAATTTTTGCGCAAGGGATATCAGACTTACTCATATATTGCATACGCATGTAGAAGAAATTTAAAAAAAAATTTATTTTTCATCAGAAATTTTTGCTCTAGGGATTTCAGACCTACTCATATATTTCACACGCATGCATAAGAAATTTTTGCCCTGGGGATATCAGACATACCCATATATTGCATACGCATGTAGAAGAAATTTAAAAAAAAATTTATTTTTAATAAGAAATTTTTGCCCTAGGGATATCAGACATTCCCATATATTGCATACGCATTTAGAAGAAATTTTAAAAAAATTTACCCCAGGGATATCAGACTTGCCCATATATTGCATACGCACGTAGAAGATATTTAAAAAAAAATTTATTTTTTATAAGAAATTTTTGCCTTAGGGATATCAGACTTACTCATATATTGCATACGCATGTAGAAGAAATTTAAAAAAAAATTTATTTTTAATAAGAAATTTTTGCCCTTGGGATATCAGACTTACCCATATATTGCATACGCTTTAGAAGAAATTTAAAAAAATATTTAATTTTCCATAATTAATTTTTGCCCTAGGGATATCAGACTTACTCATATATTGCATACGCACGTAGAAGAAATTTAAAAAAAAAATTATTTTTCATAAAATTTACCCTAGGGATATCAGACTTACCCATATATTGCATACGCACGTAGAAGATATTTAAAAAAAAATTTATTTTTTATAAGAAATTTTTGCTCTAGGAATATCAGACCTACTCATATATTGCATACGCATGCATAAGAAATTTTTGCCCTGGGGATATCAGACATTCCCATATATTGCATACGCATGTAGAAGAAATTTAAAAAAAATTTATTTTTTTTAAGAAATTTTTGCCCTTGGGATATCAGACTCACCCATATATTGCATACGCATTTAGAAGAAATTTTTAAAAAATATTTAATTTTCCATAATTAATTTTTGCCCTAGGGATATCAGACTTACTCATATATTGCATTTCTGAAGGCCGGAAAATGGGGGGCGGGTGTTATCATTGCCAAACGTTTTTTCATCATTTTGGCGGCTATACTGATGGTGGCGAAGCGAAGAGCGCCGGGTTATAATATATAAAAATAAATACATATAATTGTTTTAATTATTTTTGAACCCCTTTCACACCTCCAAAAATTCTGAAAAAATTCCTCAAATTGTATTTTGATATGACAATTGACCATGTTAAATACAAAAGTGGAACCTCAACTAGAAGTCTAAAATAATTGGTGTCAAAAATTTCGAAAAATTGTGTAAGTCGCGGATTGAATTTTAAAAATTATTCTAGGAGAGTGTTAACATGCCAGCTATTGCCATAAAAATTTTGAAATTTTTCGAATGAATAGTTGTCCCGAAAAACGCTTGTGTTGGTTTTGATAAAAATATTTATTAAAAATTCAGGGATGGTACTAGAAGTTTAAAAAAAATCGATTAATTACTATCAGTTGATTTACTTTAAAACTGCATACTTGAAATTTGAATAAGATCAAGGCCACTCTACGCCTAGTAAAATTTAAAAAAAAATTATTTTTTATTAGAAATTTTTGCCCTTGGGATATCAGACTTACCCATATATTGCATACGCATGTAGAAGAAATTTAAAAAAAATTTATTTTTAATAAGAAATTTTTGCCCTGGGGATATCAGACATACCCATATATTGCATACGCATTTAGAAGAAATTTTTATAAAATTTACCCTAGGGATATCAGACTTACCCAAATATTGCATACGCATGTAGAAGAAATTTAAAAAAAAATACATTTTTATAAAGAAATTTTTGCCCTGGGGATATCAGACATACCCATATATTGCATACGCATGTAGAAGAAATTTTTAAAAAATTTACCCTAGGGATATCAGACTTACTCATATATTGCATACGCATGTAGAAGAAATTAAAAAAATTTTATTTTGAATAAGAAATTTTTGCCCTTGGGATATCAGACTTACCCATATATTGCATAAGCATGTAGAAGAAATTTAAAAAAAAATACATTTTTATAAAGAAATTTTTGCCCTGGGGATATCAGACATACCCATATATTGCATACGCATGTAGAAGAAATTAAAAAAAAATGTACCCTAGGGATATCAGTCTTACCCATATATTGCAAACGCATGTAGAAGAAATTTATAAAAAAAATATTTTTTATAAGAAATTTTTGCCCTTGGGATATCAGACTTACCCATATATTGAATACGCATGTAGAAGAAATTTAAAAAAATTTATTTTTAATAAGAAATTTTTGCCCTGGGGATATCAGACATACCCATATATTGCATACGCATTTAGAAGAAATTTTAAAAAAATGTACCCTAGGGATATCAGACTTACCCATATATTGCATACGCATGTAGAAGAAATTTAAAAAAAATTTTATTTTTTATAAGAAATTTTTGCCCAAGGGATATCAGACTTACCCATATATTGCATACGCATGTAGAAGAAATTTCAAAAAAATTTAATTTTAATAAGAAATTTTTGCCCTAGGGATATCAGACTTACCCATATATTGCATACGCATTTAGAATAAATTTAAAAAAAAAATCCCCTAAGGATATCAGACTTACCCATATATTGCATACGCATGTAGAAGAAATTACAAAAAAATTTAATTTTAATAAGAAATTTTTGCCCTTGGGATATCAGACTTAACCATATATTGCATACGCATGTAGCAGAAATTTCAAAAAAATTTATTTTTTTGCCCTTGGGATATCAGACTTACTCATATATTGCATACGCATGTAGAAGAAATTTAAAAAAAAAATTATTTTTCATCAGAAATTTTTGCTCTAGGGATATCAGACATACCCATATATTGCATACGCATGTAGAAGAAATTTAAAAAAAAATAAATTTTTTAAAAGAAATTTTTGCCCTGGGGATATCAGACATACCCATATATTGCATACGCATGTAGAAGAAATTTAAAAAAAATTTACCCTAGGGATATCAGACTTACCCATATATTGCAAACGCATGTAGATATCAGACATACCCATATATTGCATACGCACGTAGAAGAAATTTAAAAAAAATTTATTTTTCATAAGAAATTTTTGCTCTAGGGATATCAGACCTACTCATATATTGCATATGCATGCATAAGAAATTTTTGCCCTGGGGATATCAGACATACCCATATATTGCATACGCATGTAGAAGAAAATTTAAAAAAATTTACCCTAGTGATATCAGACTTACCCATATATTGCACACGCATGTAGAAGAAATTTATAAAAAAAATATTTTTTTAAAGAAATTTTTGCCCTTGGGATATCAGACTTACCCATATATTGCATACGCATGTAGAAGAAATTTAAAAAAAAATAAATTTTTAAAAATAAATTTTTGCCCTGGGGATATCAGACATACCCATATATTGCATACGCATGTGGAAGAAATTTAAAAAAAATTTATTTTTAATAAGAAATTTTTGCCCTTGGGATATCAGACTTACCCATATATTGCATACGCATGTAGAAGAAATTTAAAACAAATTTATTTTTTATAAGAAATTTTTGCCCTAGGGATATCAGACTTACTCATATATTGCATACGCATGTAGAAGAAATTTCAAAAAAATTTAATTTTCCATAAGAAATTTTTGCCCTAGGGATATCAGACTTACTCATATATTGCATACGCATGTAGAAGAAATTTAAAAAAATTTATTTTTAATAAGAAATTTTTGCCCTTGGGATATCAGACTTACCCATATATTGAATAATGTGCAAAAACATGTATCTGAGTTTTCAAATATAGTTGAAAAGTTGTCTGAAATTGGTATAACACTTCAGGAAGAGTTATTTGTGATCATGCTTTTGGCCAGCTTGCCAGCTTCATTCGAAAATTTTGTGGTTGCTTTGGAGGCGAGCGACGAGTTGCCGCCATTCAGCGTAATAAAATGTAAGCTGGGAGAGGAGTACGAGAGACGCAAAGGCAATGAAAAAGACGAGAGCGTGCAAGCGTTTGTGGCACGTTCATCTGGGAGAGCGCCGGAGAGACGGCAAAACAACAACAATGGAAATTCGGCGAGTCGTCGCCAGAATTTGAAATGCTTTAAGTGCGGAAAGCAAAGGCATTTTGCGGCAAAGTGTTGGAGCAAAGGCAACAGCGAGAAAGACGATGGCGCCAGTGGCAGAGGAAGCGGTGGCGATGGAAAGTCCGAGAAGAAGGCGAATGACAATCGTTCGTTTGCAGGAATTTCTACCAACTGTACTCTGAGTAACGAGGTCTGGTGCATCGACAGTGGGGCAACATCACACATGTGTGCTCGACGTGATATGTTCGAATCATATGAAGAAAAAATTGAGGTGGCTGGAAAAAAGCATACGGTGGCATGTGGCCGCGGCACAGTGGTTGTGAATAGTTCATGTGGGTTTAAAATTACTTTGAGAGAAGTTTTGTTTGTGCCCGATTTGCAATGTAATTTTGTTTCAGTGGGCAAAGCCGTAAAAAATGGTTGTTCAGTTGAATTTTGCAATGAGTATGCGAAGATAAGAGATAGTGATGGGATTTTTATAATGAAAGCCAAGAAAATCGAGGGGTTGTTTCTGTGTGAGACAAATGTAAAAGAAAAGTTGTGTTTGAGTAAAGCTAGCAGTGAACTAGTGAAATGGCATGAGCGATATGGCCATTTGAATATACAAAGTCTGCGTGAGTTGAAAAATAAGGAAATGGTGCGTGGGTTGACATTTGAGTCTGGATCTGAAAGTGTAGACTGTATTTCGTGTTTGAAAAATAAATGTCACGTGAGACCATTTGAGAAGTCAGACACTAGGACCAAAAAGGTGCTAGAGTTAGTGCACAGTGATGTGTGCGGGCCCATGAAATGGTGGGGCCAAGTATTTTCTCACAATGATTGATGATTTTAGCCGATATGTGCACGTTTACTTTATTAAACATAAGTCAGAAGTTATCGAGGTTTTTAAGAAACATGTGATTATGATGGAGAGACAGACAGGTATGAAAGTAAAAGCCATCAGAAGTGATAACGGTACTGAGTTTGTGAATAAAGAGTTTAATGAGTATTTGAAAGAAAAAGGCATCAGAAGACAGTTAACGGTGCCTTATACACCACAACAGAACGGGGTAGCGTTCTAATAGGACCCTAGTTGAAATGGCAAGGGCCATGATGAATAGTGATGATCAAAATGCTATGAGTGACGACTCTGAAGATGACGAGGTTGGTGATACCGCAAGAATTGGGCCAGGCCGGCCAAAGATAATCAGAACAGGCTTACCAGGAAGGCCACGAAAACAATATAATGTGCTTAATATGATGTGCAGCAGCAAAATTGATGTTCCGGTGACAGTGCAGCAAGCACTAACGAGCCCTCAAGCGCATGAGTGGGAGGCCGCTATGCAGGAGGAGTACAACGCTTTACTAAAAAATCAAACTTGGGAACTGGTAAAGCTACCGGCAGGTAAAAAACCTATTGGCTGCAAGTGGGTATTTTCTCTGAAGAGGAATCCAGAAGGCGAAGTTGAACGCTTTAAGGCGCGATTGGTAGCTAAGGGATGTAGTCAAATATGTGGTATTGACTATGACGAGACCTATTCACCTGTGGTCCGCTATGCTACAATTCGCATGGTTTTGGCGATGGCAGCAGAATATGAACTGTACGTTCATCAACTAGACGTGTCAACAGCATATTTGAACGGAGATCTTGAGGAAGAGGTCTACATGAGGCAACCAGAGCTGTTTGGCAACGAGAAGGGGCATGTACTGAAGCTGAAAAAATCGCTATATGGGCTGAAACAATCAGGCCGTGTGTGGAACGCTAAACTGGACAGCGTTTTAAAGAAGCTTGGATATAGGGCATGCGAAAGTGAGCCATGCCTATATACGAAGACCACCAAGAAGAAAACTATCAACGTGATTGCTGTCTACGTTGATGACTTGCTGATAGCGTGTTCAGACAAGGGTGAGATGGTGTCAACTAAAAAGGCAATCTCTTCTGAATTACAGGTTGTCGATAAAGGTGCTGTTGCGAACTTTCTGGGCTTGGAAGTTCAACGAGAAGGCGAGACAGGTGCGATTCAAATTTGTCAAACGAAGCATATATTGGGTCTGCTCAACGAGATGGGCATAAATAGCTGTCGCACAACATCAACGCCATTGGAAGCCAATTTCCAAGTTAGTTAACTGAGAGCGAGACGTGTAAAGCTGTGGATGAGACGGAATATCAATCCGTAATTGGGTCCTTAATGTACATTGCATTGTCAACACGTCCAGATATATTGCACTCGGTGTGCAAGTTGTCTCAGAGGAATACAAATCCTCATGGTGAGCACTTGGCTGCGGCTAAGCAGGTGCTACGGTATCTACATACAACTGTAGATTTAAAGCTGAAGTATGAGAAGACCGGCAATGCGATCACTGGCTATACAGATGCAGATTGGGCAGGTGACGCTACAGACCGCAAGTCCTTCACTGGGTACACATTCATTTGGGGAGGTTCTGCTTTTCCTGGTCGTCCCAAAAGCAGAAATCCGTTGCATTAAGCAGCACAGAGGCGGAGTATATGGCGCTTTCAGAGGCCACTAAGGAAGCCATTTACCTTCGTAAATTAATTAATGAATTGAGAATGTTTTTTTGGACTGAATTGTGTAACCATACATGGCGATAATATAAGTGCGATAAATCTTGTTAAGAATCCAGTTTATCACGCCAGAAGTAAACATATTGATATAAGATATCACCATGTACGAAATTGTTTTGAGGAAAATTTGATTAATTTACAGTATTGTCCAACAAAAGAAATGGTAGCCGATATACTTACGAAGAATTTGTCTAAGATAAATCATATAAAATGTACTGCTTTGCTTGGACTTAAATAGATTGTTTGTTTATAAGTATTGAGGAGGAGTGTTGATATGGCAATCCTTATATGTAATCAACATAGAACATTAAGCCTAAGTGGCAACGCTGTACTTTAGCTATTAACCGTATGTTAAGCTCATGAATAAATTAGTCTCTATTGATCATCCAAACGATGTGGTTCGGCTTGCTCTTTACTCTCACTGCCAGTAAAACAGACACACCTCCCAACAATATCAGACTTACCCATATATTGCATACGCATTTAGAAGAAATTTAAAAAAAAGATTTCCCCTAGGGATATCAGAATTACCCATATATTGCATACGCATGTAGAAGAAATTTAAAAAAATTTAATTTTCCATAATTAATTTTTGCCCTGGGGATATCAGACATACCCATATATTGCATATGCATTTAGAAGAAATTTTAAAAAAATTTTATTTTTTATACACTTGAAAAGTGTATATTAATTTTGCCCAGAAGTTTGTAACGCATAGAAATATTCATTTCCGACCCCATAAACTATATATATTCTTGATAAGGACGACGAGCTGAGTTCATTTCCGTTTGTCCGTCCGTCCGTCTGTCTGTCCGTCTGTCCGTCTGTCTGTTTCTACGCGAACTAGTCTCTCAGTTTTAAAGCTATCGAGCTGAAATTTTGCACAGAGTCTTCTTTTTACTGCACGCAACTAATATGTCGGAACCGGCCGGATCGGATGACTATATCATATAGCTGCCATAGGAACGATCGGTCTAAGAACCAGTTCTAGTTAGAAAAACTTTTTTGTTTTCCATCGTAGCGTCACCAAACTTGGTATATGTTAGTTTTATATGCTTTCACATAATACAGGAAAAATTTATCAAAATCGGATGACTATATCATATAGCTGTCATATAAAGGGTAAGTCTAAAAAACTAGTTCTAGTTAGAAAAACTTTTTTGTTTTCCATCGTAGCGTCACCAATCTTGGTATATGTTAGTTTTATACGCTTCCACATAATTCTGGAAAAATTTATCAAAATCGGATCACTATAGCATATAGCTGCCATATAAACGGTCGTTCAAAAAACTACTTCTAGTGAGAAAAACTTTTTTTTTTCCATCGTAGCGTCACTAATCTTGGTATATATTAGTTTTATATGCTTTCACATCAATTTGAAAAAATTTATCAAAATCGGATGACTATAGCATATAGCTGCCATAGGACCGATCGGTCGGAAAATGTGTTTTACTAAGAAAAGTTTTTTTTATGGTATCAAATTTTTATTATCAATGATTTTAAAATTTTAAATATCTGATATCGATATCCTATATATATTTTACCGGTTAAATCAGTTGGAGTAAAGTTTTTCAAGTGTATTAAAACTTCGGCACAGTCGAAGTTAGCTTTGCCTTCTCGTTATAAGAAATTTTTGCCCAAGGGATATCAGACTCACTCATATATTGCATACGCATGTAGAAGAAATTTTTAAAAAAATTTATTTTTTATAAGAAATTTTTGCCCTTGGGATATCAGACTTACCCATATATTGCATACGCATTTAGAAGAAATTTAAAAAAAAAATTCCCCTAAGGATATCAGACTTACCCATACATTGCATACGCATGTAGAAGAAATTTCAAAAAAAATTTAATTTTCCATAAGAAATTTTTGCCCTAGGGATATCAGACTTACTCATATATTGCATACGCATGTAGAAGAAATTTAAAAAAATTTATTTTTAATAAGAAATTTTTGCCCTTGGGATTTCAGACTTACCCATATATTGCATACGTATGTAGAAGAAATTTAAAAAAAAATTTATTTTTAATAAGAAATTTTTGCCCTGGGGATATCAGACATACCCATACATTGCATACGCATTTAGAAGAAATTTTAAAAAAATGTACCCTAGGGATATCAGACTTACCCATATATGGCATACGCATGTAGAAGAAATTTCAAAAAAAATTTAATTTTCCATAAGAAATTTTTGCCCTAGGGATATCAGACTTACTCATATATTGCATACGCATGCATAAGAAATTTTTGCCCTGGGGATATCAGACATACCCATATATTGCATACGCATGTAGAAGAAATTTAAAATAAATTTACCCTTGGGATATCAGACTTACCCATATATTGCATAGGCATTTAGAAGAAATTTAAAAAAATTTATTTTTCCATAAGAAATTTTTGCCCTAGGGATATCAGACTTACTCCATATATTGCATACGCATGTGAAGAAAAAAAATTTAATTTTCCATAATTTGCCCTGGGGATATCAGACATACCCATATATTGCATACGCATGTAGAACAAATTTAAAAAAAAAATTTATTTTTCATCAGAAATTTTTGCTCTAGGGATATCAGACCTACTTATATATTTCATAAGCATGCATAAGAAATTTTTGCCCTGGGGATATCAGACATACCCATATATTGCATACGCATGTAGAAGAAATTTAAAAATTTAATTTTCATAATTAATTTTGCCTTGGGATATCAGACATACCAATATATTGCATACGCTTTGGAAGAAATTTAAAAAAAATTTAATTTTCCATAATTAATTTTTGCCCTAGGGATATCAAACTTACTCATATATTGCATACGCATGTAGAAGAAATTTAAAAAAAAAATTTATTTTTCATCAGAAATTTTTGCTCTAGGGATATCAGACCTACTTATATATTTCATAAGCATGCATAAGAAATTTTTGCCCTGGGAATATAAGACATACCCATATATTGCATACGCATGTAGAAGAAATTTAAAATAAATTTAACCTTGGGATATCAGACTTACCCATATATTGCATAGGCATGTAGAAGAAATTTTAAAAAATTTATTTTTCATCAGAAATTTTTGCTCTAGGGATATCAGACCTACTTATATATTTCATAAGCATGCATAAGAAATTTTTGCCCTGGGGATATAAGACATACCCATATATTGCATACGCATGTAGAAGAAATTTAAAATAAATTTACCCTTGGGATATCAGACTTACCCATATATTGCATAGGCATGTAGAAGAAATTTTAAAAAATTTAATTTTCCATAAGAAATTTTTGCCCTAGGGATATCAGACTTACTCATATATTGCATACGCATGCATAAGAAATTTTTGCCCTAGGGATATCAAACTTACTCATATATTGCATACGCATGTAAAAGAAATTTTATAAAAATTTACCCTAGGGATATCAGACTTACCCAAATATTGCACACGCATGTAGAAGAAATTTAAAAAACATTTAATTTTCCATAAGAAAATTTTGCCCTAGGGATATCAGACTTACTCATATATTTTTTTATTTTTGTTGAAAAAAAAAGTCGACTAATGGTGGCTGACAACCAAAAAAAGAAAAACTGAATACGTTATAAAAGGCTTAATGAACTAAGAAAGCCTAACAAGGAAAATCCAACAAAATTACAAATCGACTAGTAACGACTCCGACATTGAAGCCAGAGACGTTACTAGACCTAACCCAAATTTAAATAGAATAGAAGTCGAAAAAGAGAAAAAGAGAAGGGTGAGAAAAAGGAAAAGAGAAGGCTTAAATATATGTTAACAAAATCATAAACACAAACAATAAATAAACAATGTTATAGAATGAACAAAAATAATATAAAATAAAACAATAATGAAAAAATATTTTAAAATTAAAAGAATTAAAAAAAGGAAAAAATTAAATTAAATTAATTATAATAAAAATAAAACAAATATAAGCTAAAATACAGATGAATTAAATCATCCGGAAAATCTCTGACCCGGTGGGTTAATATTTATTAGCCGGTCCGGCAAGCTAGGCCCCTGCTCCTGCTGGATGTGGTCAGAGATTTTGCCGGAGATGTGCAAAAAGAGATAACTTTATGGAAAAGAGAGAGAGTTCTGTTGAGAGCAGGTGATAAACATCATTATAATTTTGACATAAAACCCGAAAACGGTTGTGCTGTGCGTAGTCGGTTGTGCATCTAGGCAAGATTAAAGGCAAATAATTACTACGCAATTAAGAAATAAATGATTAACCAAGCACCAAAAATGAAGAGAGTTTAAGTCATCTTGCAACCTAATAGAATGCATCGGGTCGTTATAAGATAAAATGAGTTTAACGTCATCGGCATACATAAGTATCCGAGAATGAGATATTGTCGAGGGGAGATCATTAATAAAAAGAGTGAGGTACACCGGAAGTTACGTAGACAGGTTTTGAAATATTAGATCTGAGCAGAACTTTTTGAGTTCTATCTTTTAAATATGAAGAGATCCAAAAAAGAAAAGGGGAGGGAAATCCAATACGATCAAGCTTAAGGAGGAGGAGATCATGGTTTACGGAGTCAAAAGCCTTACTGAAGTCAGTGTAGATGACATCAGTTTGGCATTTCATAAGGAATCCACCGTTAACTAATGATGTGAATTCAAGCAAATTGGTCGTAGTTGACCGACTCTTTACAAATCCATGCTGAAAAGGTGACAAAACCGATTTGCAGTAATGCTGCAATGTAGAGGTTATAATTTCTTCAAACAACTTAGGAATAGCAGATAATTTGGCGATACCTCTATAATTGGAGATATCTGATTTTCCACCCTTTTTGTGAAGAGGAATAATGAAGGATTCTTTCCAAAGATTTGGAAAAATAGTAGAGTCAAGCGATAGATTAAAAAGCTTTAGTAAAGGTTTGCATAAGGAATTACAACACTCTCTGAGGACACAACTAGGGATGTTGTCAGGTCCAGGAGAGTATGAAGACTTTAGAGATTTCAAATATGAAAGTAGAGAAGATTCAGTAATTATGGGAGCATTAAAAGAGTTTGAAGAAGAAATGTCATAAGGATAAGATATGTTATTAAAAGGGACAGAGGAGTAAGTTGATTGAAAAAAGTCAGCGAATAAGTCCACGGCAGCGGAATCGTTGCTAGCCTTTTGGTTATGTAAAAAGAATGAAGAAGGTAAAGTCGAAGTTTTACGCTTAGAGTTAACAAATTTGAAAAATTGTTTAGGGTCTTGTACGAATTGAATTTTACAGCGAGCAAGATAATTCTTATAGCATTGAGAATTAAAAAGGGTAAAGTTTGACTTGGCTATCGAGTATTTGGAAAAGTCAAGATTAGAACCAGTTTTTTTATACTTTTTAAAACATCTAGACTTAATATTTTTTAAATTAGAAAGTTTAGGACAGTACCAAGGGGGTTGAAGAGACTCAGAAGAAGCAACACTATTTGGAACAGAAATATCAAAGAGAGAGTTAATAGAGTCATAAAAAAAGGTAACAGCGACTTCAATGTCAACTGCATTGTATAAGGGAGACCAATCTTTTGAACAAATAAGTTGATTAAGCAGGGTAAAATTAGCTTTACGGAAGCAACGACGAGGTTTTACTAAAGTCATTGAAGATGAAGGGGTAAATCCAGGATTTGTTAGAGATATTTCTGATGTAGGATGGTAAGAATCCTCGGGTAGTGATAGGGGGGAAGACCTAGAGACAACAGCATTAGAACTGTCAGTGACAAAAACAAGATCTAACAATTTGTTTAAATGATTTGGAACTGAGTTTATTTGAAACAAAGACAGATCAAGCAAACAATCTCAAAAATCATGCTGTGCAGATGGTACAAGATAAGTTGACCCATTAAGATTTGACCATGCGATGCTTGGCAAGTTAAAATCACCAACAACAACCATATAATCAATGTCTCGTAATTGAGTAAAAACATATTTTATGCAGTTTATATGGTGCATATATACTTGAATATCGGAAGAAGGAGGAATATAGGAACAAGAAATGAATAAAGAAAAGGAATTAAAATTTACCTTAACGGCAACAAATTCAACATCGTCAGGCACATTTACAGAAATGCAATCCGACCGAAGGTTAGATTTTACTGCTATCATAACACCTCCACCTCGGCGTGCCTGTCGATCACGACGGTAAACAATATAATCATTTGACAATATTTCACAATCAGAAACGGAGGGATTTAACCAGGTCTCTGAAAATGCAATAATGTCAAAATCAAATGATGCGCTATTCAAAAATAAAGAGGTAAGTTTGGACAAAAGACCACTAACATTTTGATAGACAATACTAATAACGGAGGACTGGACTAGTTTTTTGGAGCACTATTAGAGGTAACTTGTGCACCAAAACTGTTAGAGGGCAAACTGACAGGCATTATTCTGCGATTTCTTTGCCTGTACTCGTTAACAATAAGTAGTGGCGGCCAAAATTTTGGGACACATAAAATAGGAAATTCTTCGGAAGAGACAATGATTTTAAACGAAGCTATATCCCGAGGCTCAGCAAAACTGAACTTCGAAATATAAACTCTTGCTGAGGATTTGTGAGCAATGTATGCTGCAATTGACTCGCAAGTAGTTTCAGGAGACAACCTAGACACAAAAACTTGTCTACGAGGAGCTACAACTGTAAGAATGGGAGGTAGAGGAGAAATAGGAGCAGAAACCAAAACATTGTCTTGAGGTTCGGAAGGCACTATTAGCGAATTAACAGACCTATCTAATGGTGCATTGGACAAGTCGTTAGTAGGTTGAATCAGGGAGGGTAAGGGTGAAACATCCAGCAAGTTTCCTGGAGAGGCAGACAAAGAAATTGTTGGCGACAAGTCAAAATTCAAGGGAGTGCTTGGCAATGATGGAGGAGGTTGCGGCGAATTGACTAAGCAACTCAGAACTGGAGCTAAACTCGCTTGAAAGTTGCTTGGACACTTTGTGCAATTTATCAAAACTATTTTTCACGCTGTTATACATGCGCGAAAAATTGAATTGAATGTCAGTGCATGCAGGGCAAGACCATTTCAAGGCACCACAACCCTTTTTAGGGGAATAAACCTTGTCAAGGTCACGTCCACTTAATCCTGCACATTTAATATGCATAGAGTAATCGCACAACCAACAGGTTACAAACCGCCAAAAACAGATAAGCAAAACAATTACACAAACAAATATACACAAAGCTGACGCCGCGATTATTTTATTTGATTAAATTGTTTGTTATTAGGTACACAACCGAAGCGCGAAGCACAACACAGTAAAAGGTGAGTTATAGAAATTATTCAAAGAAACTTTGCATCAAAATTAGCAAGTTAAACAACACAAAATAATTTTTAATTGCGGAGCACAAATAAAACACGTCAATCACTTACAAGACTCTCTCTCTCTATGATCATGATATCAGACATACCCATATATATATTTATTTATTTGTTGAAAAAAAAAGTCGACAAATGGTGGCTGTCAACCAAAAAAAAAAGAAAATCTGAATACGTTATAAAAAGGCTTAATGAACTAAGAAAGCCTAACAAGGAAAATCTAACAAAATTACAAATCGACTAGTAACGACTCCGACACGGTGGGGGAATTTTATTTGCCCGTCCGGCCAGCTATGCCCCAGTTCACAGCCAATTGAAGCCAGAGACGTTACTAGACCTAACACAAATTTAAATAGTATAGAAGTCGAAAAAGAGAAAAAGAGAAGGGTGAGGAAAAAGAAAAGGAGAAGGCTTAAAAATATGTTTACAAAATCATAAACACAAACAATAAATAAACAATATTATAGAATGAATAAAAATAATATAAAATAAAACAATAATGAAAATAAAATTTTAAATTAAAAAAATTAAAAAAAAGGAAAAAATTAAATTAAATTAAATATAATAAAAATAAAATAAATATGAGCTAAAATAAAGATAAATTAAATCATCCGGAAAATCTCTGACCCGGTGGGGGAATATTTATTAGCCGGTCCGGCAAGCTAGGCCCCCTGCTCCTGCTGGATGTGGTCAGAGATTTTGCCGGAGATGTGCAAAAAGAGTAACTTTATGGAAAAGAGAGAGAGTTCTGTTGAGAGCAGGTGATAAACATCATTATAATTTTGACATAAAACCCGAAAACGGTTGTGCTGTGCGTAGTCGGTTGTGCATCTAGGCAAGATTAAAGGCAAATAATTTCTAGTTGGTCTAGAGGGAACAGAGAAGTTAAGGCGACCTAAGAGTTCAGAAGAGTCTACATCACCGATAATTAACTTGTGAAGAAAAGAAACGCCTAGGACTGTTCTACGGTTAGCCAACTATGGAAGGTCAATAAGCAAAAGCCTACTAGAATACGATGGCAACCGAAGGTTGGGATCCCAATTTAAGCAGCGGAGGGCAAAAAGCAAGAATTGCTTCTGGACAGATTCAATACGATCTATATGCTTTTTATACTGCGGACACCAGACGGATGAGCAGTATTCAAGCACCGGGTGAACTAAAGATGTAAAAAGAACTTTTGTTGTATAGGGATCATTAAATTTCTTCGACCAACGCTTAATGAATCCAAGTACACCATTCGCCTTATTAACTATACAGGATATATGATCATTAAAGCTTAATTTGCGATAAAAACTAACTCCAAGATCAACGACAGTTGATATTCGTTGCAAGGGTTCATTGCCAATCGAATAGGAAACTAGCGAAGGTTTGCAACGATGAAAAGACATAAACATACATTTCGCGCAATTAAGAAATAAATGATTAACCAAGCACCAAAAATGAAGAGAGTTTAAGTCATCTTGCAACCTAATAGAATGCATCGGGTCGTTATAAGATAAAATGAGTTTAACGTCATCGGCATACATAAGTATCCGAGAATGAGATATTGTCGAGGGGAGATCATTAATAAAAAGAGTTAAAAACAAAGGACCGAGGTGGCTTCCTTGAGGTACACCGGAAGTTACGTAGACAGGATTTGAAATATTAGATCTGAGCAGAACTTTTTGAGTTCTATCTTTTAAATATGAAGAGATCCAAAAAAGAAAAGGGGAGGGAAATCCAATACGATCAAGCTTAAGGAGGAGGAGATCATGGTTCACGGAGTCAAAAGCCTTACTGAAGTCAGTGTAGATGACATCAGTTTGGCATTTCATTAGGAATCCATCGTTAACTAATGATGTGAATTCAAGCAAATTGGTCGTAGTTGACCGACTCTTTACAAATCCATGCTGAAAAGGTGACAAAACCGATTTGCAGTAATGCTGCAATGTAGAGGTTATAATTTCTTCAAACAACTTAGGAATAGCAGATAATTTGGCGATACCTCTATAATTGGAGATATCTGATTTTCCACCCTTTTTGTGAAGAGGAATAATGAAGGATTCTTTCCAAAGATTTGGAAAAATAGTAGAGTCAAGCGATAGATTAAAAAGCTTTAGTAAAGGTTTGCATAAAGAATTACAACACTTTCTGAGGACACAATTAGGGATGTTGTCAGGTCCAGGAGAATATGAAGACTTTAGAGATTTCAAATATGAAAGTAGAGAAGATTCAGTAATTAGCATTGAGCATTAAAAGAGTTTGAAGAAGAAATGTCATAAGGATAAGATTTGTTATTAAAAGGGACAGAGGAGTAAGTGGATTGAAAAAAGTCAGCGAATGTTATGTAAAAAGAATGAAGAAGGTAAAGTCGAAGTTTTACGCTTAGAGTTAACAAATTTGTAAAATTGTTTAGGGTCTTGTGCGAATTGAATTTTACAGCGAGCAAGATAATTCTTATAGCATTGAGAATTAAAAAGGGAAAAGTTTGACTAGGCTATCGAGTATTTAGAAAAGTCAAGATTAGAACCAGTTTTTTATACTTTTTAAAACATCTAGACTTAATATTTTTTAAATTAGAAAGCTTAGGACAGTACCAAGGGGGTTGAAGAGACTCAGAAGAAGCAACACTATTTGGAACAGAAATATCAAAGAGAGAGTTAATAGAGTCATAAAAAAAGGTAACAGCGACTTCAATGTCAACTGCATTGTATAAGGGAGACCAATCTTTTGAACAAATAAGTTGATTAAGCAGGGTAAAATTAGCTTTACGGAAGCAACGACGAGGTTTTACTAAAGTCATTGAAGATGAAGGGGTAAATCCAGGGTTTGTTAGAGATATTTCTAATGTAGGATGGTAAGAATCCTCGGGTAGTGTTAGGGGGGAAGACCTAGAGACAACAGCATTAGAACTGTCAGTGACAAAAACAAGATCTAACAATTTGTTTAAATGATTTGGAACTGAGTTTATTTGAAACAAAGACAGATCAAGCAAACAATCTAAAAAATCATGCTGTGCAGATGGTACAAGATAAGTTGACCCATTAAGATATGACCATGCGATGTTTGGCAAGTTAAAATCACCAATAACCACCATATAATCAATGTCTCGTAATTGAGTAAAAACATATTTTATGCAGTTTATATGGTGCATATATACTTAAATATCGGAAGAAGGAGGGATATAAGAACAAGAAATGAATACAGAAAAGGAATTAAAAGTTACCTTAACGGCAACAAATTCAACATCATCAGGCACAATTACAGAAATGCATTCCGATCGAAGGTTTGATTTTACTGCTATCATAACACCTCCACCTCGGCGAGCCTGTCGATCACGACGGTAAACAATATAATCATTTGACAATATTTCACAATCAGAAACGGAGGGATTTAAACAGGTCTCTGAAAATGAAATAATGTCAAAATCAAATGATGCGCTATTCAAAAATAAAGAGGTAAGTTTGGACAAAAGACCCCTAACATTTTGATAGACGATACTAAGAACGGAAGACTGGACTAGTTTTTTGGAGCACTATTAGAGGCAACTTGTGTCCCAAAACTGTTAGAGGGCAACCTGACAGGCATTATCCTGCGATTTCTTTGCCTGTACTCGTTAACAATAACTAGTGGCGGCCAAAATTTTGGGTCACATATAATTCTTTGGAAGAGACACTAATTTTAAACGAAGCTATATCCCGAGGCTCAGCAAAACTGAACTTCGAAATATAAACTCTTGCTGAGGATTTGTGAGCAATGTATGCTGTAATTGACTCGCAAGTAATTTCAGGAGACAACCTAGACACACAAACTTGTCTACGAGGAGCTACAACTGTAAGAATGGCAGGCTGAGGAGAAATAGAAGCAGAACCCAAAACATTGTCTTGAGGTTCGGAAGGCACTATTATCGAATTAACAGACCTATCTAATGGTGCATTGGACAAGTCGTTAGTAGGTTGAATCAGGAAGGGTAAGGGTGAAACATCCAGCAAGTTTCCTGGAGAGGCAGACAAAGAAATTGTTGGCGACAAGTCAAAATTCAAGGGACTGCTTGGCAATGATGGAGGAGGTTGGGGCGATTCACCACAACAGATAAGCAAAACAATTACACAAACAAATATACACAAAGCTGACGCCGCGATTATTTTATTTGTTAAATTGTTTGTTAATAGGTACACAACCGAAGCGCGAAGCACAATACGGTAAAGGGGTGAAATATAGAAATTATTCAAAGAAACTTTGCACCAAAATTAGCAAGTTAAACAACACAAAATAATTTGTAAATGCGGAGCACAAATAATACACGTCAATCACTTACAAGACTCTCTCTCTCTTATTGCATACGCATTTAGAAGAAATTTTAAAAAAATTTACCCTAGTGATATCAGACTTACCCATATATTGCATACGCATGTAGAATAATTTAAAAAAAAATTTATGTTTCATAAGAAATTTTGCTCTAGGGATATCAGACCTACTCATATATTGCGTACGCATGCATAAGAAATTTTTGCCCTGGGGCAATCAGACATACCCATATATTGCATACGCATGTAGAAGAAATTTAAAAAAAAAATTACCCTAGGGATATCAGACTTACCCATAAAGTGCATACGCACGTAGAAGAAATTTAAAATAAATTTAATTTTCCATAAGAATTTTTTGCCCTAGGGATATCAGACATACCCATATATTGCATACGCATTTGGAAGAAATTTAAAAAAATTTAATTTTCCATAATTAATTTTTGCCCTAGGGATATCAGACTTACCCATATATTGCATACGCATGTAGAAGAAATTTAAAAAAAATTTATTTTTAATAAGAAATTTTTGCCCTTGGGATATCAGACTTACCCATATATTGCATACGCATGTAGAAGAAATTTAAAAAAAATTTAATTTTCCATAGGAAATTTTTGCCCTAGGGATATCAGACTTACTCATATATTGCATACGCATGTAGAAGAAATTTAAAAAAAATTTATTTTTAATAAGAAATTTTGCATACGCATGTAGAAGAAATTTAAAAAAAAAAATTTATTTTAAATAAGAAATTTTTGCCCTGGGGATATCAGACATACCCATATATTGCATACGCATTTGGAAGAAATTTAAAAAAAATTTAATTTTCCATAAGAAATTTTTGCCCTAGGGATATCAGACTTACTCATATATTGCATACGCATGTAGAAGAAATTTAAAAAAATTTATTTTTAATAAGAAATTTTTGCCCTTGGAATTTCAGACTTACCCATATATTGCATACGGATGTAGAAGAAATTTAAAAAAAATTTATTTTTAATAAGAAATTTTTGCCCTGGGGATATCAGACATACCCATATATTGCATACGCATTTAGAAGAAATTTAAAAAAAATGTACCCTAGGGATATCAGACTTACCCATATATTGCATACGCATGTAGAAGAAATTAAAAAAAATATTTTTTTTTTATAATAAATTTTTGCCCTAGGGATATCAGACTTATATTGCATACTCATGTAGAAGAAATTTAAAAAAAAATTATTTTTAATAAGAAATTTTTGCCCTGGGGATATCAGACATACCCATATATTGCATACGCATTTAGAAGAAATTTTAAATAAATGTTCCCTAGGGATATCAGACTTACCCATATATCGCATACGCATTTGGAAGAAATTTAAAAAAAATTTAATTTTCCATAATTAATTTTTGACCTAGGAATATCAGACTTACCTATATATTGCATACGCATGTAGAAGAAACTTAAAAAAAATTTAATTTTCCATAAAAAATTTTTGCCCTAGGGATTTCTGACTTACTCATATACTGCATACGCAAGTAGAAGAAATTTAAAAAAAATTTATTTTTAATAAGAAATTTGTGCCCTTGGGATATCAGACTTACCCATATATTGCATAAGCATGTAGAAGAAATTAAAAAAAAAACTAATTTTTAATAAGAAATTTTTGCCCTGGGGATATCAGACATACCCATATATTGCATACGCATTTAGAAGAAATTTTAAATAAATGTTCCCAAGGGATATCAGACTTACCCATATATTGCATACGCATTTGGAAGAAATTTAAAAAAATTTATTTTTTATAAGAAATTTTTGCCCTTGGGATATCAGACTTACTCATATATTGCATACGCATGTAGAAGAAATTTAAAAAAATTATTTTTAATAAGAAATTTTTGCCCTGGGGATATCAGACATACCCATATATTGCATACGCATGTAGAAGAAATTTAAAAAAAATTTAATTTTCCATAAAAAATTTTGCCCTAGGGATATCAGACTTACCCATATATTGCATACGCATGTAGAAGAAATTTAAAAAAAAATTTATTTTTCATAAGAAATTTTTGCCCTAGGGATATCAGACTTACTCATATATTGCATACGCATGTAGAAGAAATTTAAAAAAAATTTATTTTTAATATGAAATTTTTGCCCTTGGGATATCAGACTTACCCATATATTGCATACGCATGTAGAAGAAATTAAAAAAAATGTATTTTTAATAAGAAATTTTTGCCCTGGGGATATCAGACATACCCATATATTGCATACGCATTTAGAAGAAATTTAAAAAAAATTTAATTTTCCATAAGAAATTTTTGCCCTAGGGATATCAGACTTACTCATATATTGCATAATGTAGAAGAAATTAAAAAAATTTATTTTTAATAAGAAATTTTTGCCCTTGGGATATCAGACTTACCCATATATTGCATACGCATGTAGAAGAAATTTAAAAAAAAATTTATTTTTAATAAGAAATTTTTGCCCTGGGGATATCAGACATACCCATATATTGCATACGCATGTAGAAGAAATTTTAAAAAAATGTACCCTAGGGATATCAGACTTACCCATATATTGCATACGCATGTAGAAGAAATTAAAAAAATATATAAGAAATTTTTGCCCTAGGGATATCAGACTTACTCATATATTGCATACGCATGTATAAGAAAATAAAAAATATTTTTAATAAGAAATTTTTGCCCTGGGGATATCAGACATACCCATATATTGCATACGCATGTAGAAGAAATTTTAAAAAAAAATAAGAAATGCCTAGGGATATCAGACTTACCCATATATTGCATACGCATTTAGAAGAAATTTAAAAAAATGTAATTTTCCATAATTAATTTTTGCCCTAGGGATATCAGACTTACCCATATATTGCATACGCATGTAGAAGAAATTTAAAAAAATTTAATTTTCCATAAAAATTTTTGTAGGGATATCAGACTTACCCATATATTGCATACGCATGTAGAAGAAATTTAAAAAAAATTTATTTTTAATAAGAAATTTTTGCCCTTGGGATATCAGACTTACCCATATATTGCATACGCATATAGAAGAAATTTAAAAAAAATTTACCCTAGGGATAACAGACTTACCCATATATTGCATACGCATGTAGAAGAAATTTAAAAAAATGTTGCCCTAGGGATATCAGACTAACGAATATATTGCATACGCATGTAGAAGAAATTTAAAAAAAATTAAATTTTTTATACAAAATTTTGCTCTAGGGATATCAGACCGACTCATATATTGCATACGCATGTAGAAGAAATTTAAAAAAATTTAATGCCCTGGATATCAGACTTACCATATATTGCTACCATAAGAATTAAAAATAAAGTAGATAAATTTTTTAGAATAAAATTATAAATTTTGCCTAGGGATATCAGACTTACCCATATATTGCATACGCATGTGAGAATTTAAAAATAAATTTGCTAGGGATATCAGACTTACCATATATTGATACGCATGTAGAAGAATTTAAAAAAATATTTTTATAAGAAATTTTTGCCCTGGGATATCAGACATACCCATATATTGCATACGCATGTAGAAGAAATTTAAAAAATTTAATTTTTAAAAAATTTTGCCCTAGGGATTTCAGACTTACTCATATATTGCATACGCATGTAGAAGAAATTTAAAAAAATTTATTTTTAATAAGAAATTTTTGCCCTTGGGATATCAGACTTACCCATATATTGCATACGCATGTAGAAGAAATTTAAAAAAATTTATTTTTTATAAGAAATTTTTGCCCTTGGGATATCAGACTTACCCATATATTGCATACGCATGTAGAAGAAATTTAAAAAAAATTTATTTTTAATAAGAAATTTTTGCCCTGGGGATATCAGACATACCCATATATTGCATACGCATTTAGAAGAAATTTTAAATAAATGTTCCCAAGGGATATCAGACTTACCCATATATTGCATACGCATTTGGAAGAAATTTAAAAAAATTTATTTTTTATAAGAAATTTTTGCCCTTGGGATATCAGACTTACTCATATATTGCATACGCATGTAAAAGAAATTTAAAAAAAAATTATTTTTAATAAGACATTTTTGCCCTGGGGATATCAGACATACCCATATATTGCATACGCATGTAGAAGAAATTTAAAAAAAATTTAATTTTCCATAAAAAATGTTTGCCCTAGGGATATCAGACTTACCCATATATCGCATACGCATTTGGAAGAAATTTAAAAAAATTTAATTTTCCCTAATTAATTTTTGCCCTAGGGATATCAGACTTACCTATATATTGCATACGCATGTAGAAGAAATTTAAAAAAAATTTAATTTTCCATAAAAAATGTTTGCCCTAGGGATTTCAGACTTACTCATATACTGCATACGCATGTAGAAGAAATTTAAAAAAAATTTATTTTTAATAAGAAATTTTTGCCCTTGGGATATCAGACTTACCCATATATTGCATAAGCATGTAGAAGAAATTAAAAAAAAATTTATTTTTAATAAGAAATTTTTGCCCTGGGGATATCAGACATACCCATATATTGCATACGCATTTAGAAGAAATTTTAAATAAATGTACCCTAGGGATATCAGACTTACCCATATATTGCATACGCTTTAGAAGAACTTAAAAAAAAAAATTTAATTTTCCATAATTAATTTTTGCCCTAGGGATATCAGACTTACTCATATATTTTTCATAAGAAATTTTTGCTCTAGGGATATCAGACCTACTCATATATTGCATACGCATGCATAAGAAATTTTTGCCCTGGGCATATCAGACATACACATATTTTGCGTACGCATGTAGAAGAAATTTAAAAAAAATGTACCCTAGGGATATCAGACTTACCCATATATTGCATACGCATTTAGAAGAAATTTTAAATAAAATTTAATTTTCCATAAGAAATTTTTGCCCTAGGGATATCAGACTTACTCATATATTGCATACGCATGTAGAAGAAATTTAAAAAAAAATTTATTTTTACTAAGAAACTTTTGCCCTGGGGATATCAGACATACCCATATATTGCATACGCATGTAGAAGAAATTTTCAAAAAAAAAGTTATTTTTAATAAGAAATTTTTGCCCTGGGGATATCAGACATACCCATATATTGCATACGCATTTAGAAGAAATTTTAAAAAAATGTACCCTAGGGATATCAGACTTACCCATATATTGCATACGCATGTAGAAGAAATTTAAAAAAAAATTTATTTTTCATGAGAAATTTTTGCTCTAGGGATATCAGACCTACTCATATATTGCATACGCATGCATAAGAAATTTTTGCCCTTGGGATATCAGACATACCCATATATTGCATACGCATTTCGAAGAAATTTTAAATAAATGTACCCTAGGGATATCAGACTTACCCATATGTTGCATACGCATTTAGAAGAAATTTTAACATCGATTACTTTTTGTGTTCTCTTCTTTCTCAGACGCAGCGACGAGTGGTCGTGTCTTTAACTACAAATAAAAACTAAGATTTAACCAATAAAACTCTGAACAGGTTATGGGCCCAGGAGAGGCAATTAACTCTTAGTTCGCAGTAGTTGTGCGGTACGTGATCTAACGCGGTAAAAAGTGAATTTATCTCGGCGTAGAAAATTCTGGACTTAAGGCCAAGTGAGGCTTCGTGTTAAGAACTGTGTGGAAGGCGTGAACTGCGTCATTGGTGAAAATGAATCCATCAATGAATTCCATCGACAAACTCGATGATGACAATTACAGCGCATGGGCTGTACAAATGAAAAGTGTTCTAGTGTACGCGGATCTGTGGGCAATAGTATGCCGTCGAATTGTTAAGCTTGAGAGTGACAGTGCAGAGGTCAAGGCTGCCTTTGACACTAAAGATGAAAAGACTCTTGCAAGTATAATGTTGTGTATAAAACCATCCCAAATTAACAATGTGAAGCATTGTGCAAGCTCGGCGGAAGCTTGGGACAGACTTCAACAGATCCATCGGCCAATGGGGCCTGCGCGCCGTGTGTTTTGTTAAGGCAGTTACTACGCATGAAAATGAAAGAAGGCGATAGTGTTGGTGTTCATATAAATAAATTTTGTGAACTTCTTGAAAAGCTAAACGAGATTAATGTTTCTCTACCAGATGAGTGCTCGGTTATTCTTTTGCTGTCGAGTTTAACTTTGTAGTGGCGGTGGAAACACGCGACATGTTGCCGCCATTGGGCTCGCTGAAAATAAAATTGTTAGAAGAAGGCGATAGGCGCCAGTTGGACGAACTCGTTGAAAACGGAGAGCAAAGAATGTTCTCGGCGTATACCGAAAAACGGGCGGGCAAACAAAGTGAAGCGAAAAATAATCCAAACTCCAAGAGGGTGTGTTGGGTGTGTGGCCGTAAGGGGCATATCGCAGTAAATTGTCGCGATAAAGGAAAATATGAAAAGAAAGAGAATAATAAGTGTGAGAAGGAGCAGAAGCGCTCTTTTTCGGTTTTCTCTTCGGGAACGCGAAAAATCGGCGATCGCGGGAAAGACGTTTGGTGTCTGGACAGTGGCGCCACGACACATTTGTGTAGCGATCGGTCGAGTTTTGTCGAGTTCACAGAGCACAAAGAAAAAATAGCTTTGGCAGGCAACAACAGCATTGTGGCAGAGGGTTGCGGGACTGTGCGTTTACACTGGCAGAAAAGCAAGATTGAACTTGTTGATGTACTCTATGTGAAAGATTTACAGTGTAATTTTGTGTCCATATCCAGAGCCCTTGATAAGGGATTTAGTGTCGACTTTGCGAATATGACTGCCAGTATTAAAAACGAAAAAGGTGAAATTGTGCTGATTGCTGATAAACAAAACGATTTGTTTTTGTTCAATAACGAAAAAAGTGCATGTTTAGTTGCACAGGCGAATGATGCGAATATTATAAAGTGGCACCAGCGGTTCGGTCATTTAAATTTCGGAAGCTTGAACAAAATGATTAAAATCAATATGGTGCATGGATTAAAGCGAAGCAATGTGACATGCGAGATCATGTGTGTGACACGTGTGCCAGGTGCAAAATAACAGTGAGACCGTTCCCAAGAATTGCAGAAAATCGCGCGAAAAATGTACTACAGCGTATACATACGGACATATGCGGTCCAATGAGTAAAACCTCAAACGGGGGTGCTCGGTATTTCGCGACGTTTATAGACGATAAATCGCGGTATATGCACGTTTGTTTTTTGAAGACTCGAGATGAGATCTTTCAGAAGTTTAAAGACTTTAAAGCCTTGGTGGAAAAACAAACTGGTCAAAAAATGAAATCTCTTCGAAGCGACAACGGGCGCGAATACTTAAGCGGTGTGTTCGAGAGTTTTCTGGTAAGCAATGGCATCAAGAGAGAGCTTACTGTGCCCCACACTCCGCAACAAAATGGAGTGGCGGAACGGGCCTTGTTGAGATGGCAAGGAGCATGTTGCAGTACGCTGGCATGGCTGAGGCATTTTGGGCGGAAGCCGTAGCGGCTGCAGCATATCTGAGAAATCGTTCGGAGTCGTCACCGTTGCCGGACATGACGCCGTACGAGGCTTGGTTCGGAAAGAAGCCAGGTGTGTCTCATCTCAGAATTTTTGGCACACGAGCAATTGCGCTGGACAAGACGCATCACAGGAAATTCTTGCCAAAAGGGAAAGAGTATGTTTTAGTGGGCTACTCGGATACTGCAGCGGCATATCGATTATATAACCCAAGTACTGGCAAGGTAATTGAATCTCGTGACATAATATTTTTAGAGAATTCTTATGTACAGGCAAAAACAGATGTCCAACTGGTCACACAAAATGATGACGAAGGGGATCACGCAGAAGATGATCAGCCTGTTGAGAATGATATTGCTGGAGGCGAACAATCTGAAGAAGACACAGTTGCCGAGGAGCTGCATCCAGAGGTGGGATCAGATGCAAATGTAGTGCAAGAGAGCGGAATGAAAAAAGGTCCGGGGCGTCCTAGGTTGGTGCGCACGGGTTTGCCAGGAAGACCTCGAAAGGAGTACCAAAGCGTGAATGCGCTGATCACCAGAGATATTAATGTTCCACATCACGCAGAGTATTGGAGAAATTCTATGCAGAAGGAGATCGAGAGTCTGGAAGCAAGTAAAACTTGGACACTTGCTGATTTACCTGATGGAGAAAAGGCCATAGGGAGCAAGTGGGTCTTCACGGTTAAGCGCGACAAGCTTGGAAATGTCGAGCGCCTGAAGTCAAGGCTGGTCGCAAAGGGCTGTGGGCAACGAAATGGCGTAAACTACACGGAGACATTTTCGCCAGTTGCAAGATACTCATCAATTAGGATGGTCATTGCTTTGGCCGTCGAGCATGGTATGTACATGCATCAACTTGACGTATCTTCTGCATATCTCAATAGTGAACTGCAAGACGAAGTCTACATGCGTCAACCTGAGGGATTCGTGGACAAGAATCACCCTGAAAGAGTTCTGAAACTACACAAGTCACTCTACGGCTTAAAGCAAAGTGGCCGGGAGTGGAACGGTAGGTTGAATGAAGTCATCCTGAAGTTGGGGTTTGCACAATGCCCTAGTGAACCCTGTATATATACACGTGGTCAAGGTGACCGAATGAATTTTATCGTGGTATATGTTGATGACCTAATTGTGGCAAGCGCTACAAAGGCGGACTTGATTGAGATCAAGTGTCTCATATCGAACAACTTCGATGTGGTGGATGGCGGTGCCTTAAAGCATTTCCTAGGGATGGAAATTGATCGTGATGGCGAAATTGGTAATGTTCGAGTTGGGCATAAGCAGTATATTGAAGCACTTTTGGCTGAATATGGCATGCAGAATTGTAAGGCAAACGCTATACCCCTCGAAGCTGGCTATCAGGTACGCTGTGACAAAGAAGATTGTGTTCGGGCAAATCAGGTCGAGTTTCAGTACCTGATAGGCTCGCTCATGTATTTGGCCATAACAACAAGGCCGGATATTCTGCACTCCGTGGCGAAGCTTGCGCAGCGGAATGCAGATCTGCACCAAGAACATATGGTGGGTGCAAAGCGAGAATTAAGATATTTGCAAGGAACAAAGGAGTTCCAGTTGTCCTTTAAGCGGACTGGTCAACCTGTCTACTGCTATGTAGATGCCGACTGGGCAGGAGACAGCTCAGACAGGAAATCTCTCACTGGCTGGACATTTATAGCGGCAGGCGCTGCTTTCAGCTGGGAGTCGAAAAAGCAATCCGTAGTGGCACTCAGCACAACTGAAGCTGAGTAAGTGGCGCTGTCATCGGCTGCTAAGGAGGCAGCGTACATTCGGAAGTTGCTAAGCGAGATGGGTCTTAAAGGAGGTCCTGATATTAAAAGATAACCAGAGCGCGCAATGCTTGGTGAAAAATCCCATATTTCACGCGCGCAGCAAACACATCGACATAAAATACCATCATGTCAGGGATATGTTTAAAAATAAGATCATTAATTTGAATTATGTATCAACTGAAAATATGATGTCCGATTTATTAACTAAAAATGTATGTAAGGTTAAGCACATGAAGTGTATTAGTATGATGGGTCTGCAGTAAGTTACTTATTTGATTTTTGTAAAAAGTGACAAACAGCGTTGAGAAGGAGTGTTAGAAATATTCATTTATCTGGCAACGCCGTCTGTCTTAGCATACTCATCGATTGCCTGTGAGCAATATATTATCTATTATCGGACATCGATTACTTTTTGTGTTCTCTTCTTTAACTACAAATAAAAACTAAGATATAATCAATAAAACTCTGAACAAAATTTAAAAAAAATTTATTTTTAATAAGAAATTTTTGCCCTTGGGATATCAGACTTACACATATATTGCATACGCTTTGAAGAAATAAATTAATTTTCCATAATTAATTTTTGCCCTAGGGATATCAGACTTACTCATATATTGCATACGCACGTAGAAGAAATTTAAAAAAAAAATTATTTTTCATAAGAAAATTTTTGCTCTAGGAATATCAGACCTACTCATATATTGCATATGCATGCATAAGAAATTTTTGCCCTGGGGATATCAGACATACCCATATATTGCATACGCATGTAGAAGAAATTTAAAAAAAATTTACCCTAGGGATATCAGACTTACCCATATATTGCATACGCTTTAGAAGAAATTTAAAAAAAATTCAATTTTCCATAATTAATTTTTGCCCTATGGATATCAGACTTACTCATATATTGCATACGCATGTAGAAAAAATTTAAAAAAATTTATTTTTCATAAAAAATTTTTGCTCTAGGAATATCAGACCTACTCATATATTGCATACGCATGTAGAAGAAATTTTAAAAACATTTAATTTTCCATAAGAAATTTTTCCCTAGGGATATCAGACTTACTGATATATTGCATACTCATGTAGAAGAAATTAAAAAAAATTTATTTATAATAAGAAATTTTTGCCCTTGGGATATCAGACTTACCCATATATTGCATACGCATGTAGAAGAAATTTTAAAAAAAAATTTATTTTTAATAATAAATTTTTGCCCTGGGGATATCAGACATACCCATATATTGCATACGCATGTAGAAGAAATTTTAAAAAAAATGTATTTTTAATAAGAAATTTTTGCCCTGGGGATATCAGACATAGCCATATATTGCATACGCTTGTAGAAGAAATTAAAAAAAAATTTAACCTAGGGATATCAGACTTACCCATATATTGCATACGCATGTAGAAGAAATTTAAAAAAAAATTAATTTTCCATAAGAAATTTCTGCCCTAGGGATATCAGACTTACTCATATATTGCATACGAATGTAGAAGAAATTTAAAAAAATTTATTTATAATAAGAAATTTTTGCCCTAGGGATATCAGACTTACTCATATATTGCATACGCATGTAGAAGAAATTTAAAAAAAAATTTATTTTTCATAAGAAATTTTTGCTCTAGGGATATCAGGCCTACTCATATATTGCATACGCATGCATAAGAAATTTTTGCCCTGGGGATATCAAACATACCCATATATTGCATACGCATGTAGAAGAAATTTAAAGAAAATTTATTTTTAATAAGAAATTTTTGCCCTTGGGATATCAGACATACCCATATATTGCATACGCATGTAGAAGAAATTTAAAAAAAATTTATTTTTAATAAGTAATTTTTGCCCTGGGGATATCAAACATACCCATATATTGCATTCGCATGTACAAGAAATTTAAAAAAATATATTTTTAATAAGAAATTTTTGCCCTGGGGATATCAGACATGTTGGTAGAACCCTTGCAGTGGAATAAAGTTCACGAGTGGATAAAATTACAAGTAAGAAAGTCGGTCAAGCCCGACTGTAATATACTCTGTACCTGTTTGTACGAAACTAATAACTTTAAAGTGTGAGGTTTTTTCAAAATCTGTGGGTGGCAACTCTTTCGACTATCGTTCATCTGGTTGAAAAACGATGTAAGGGGGCTCGATAAGTACTGATGAGTAGAATTACCCTAGTATATAACTCGTAAAATTTGTATATAATTTCCTATCACGCGTGATTTCTGACCGCAGGCCATCTCAATTACATCGCTCCTCTCATAGCAAGGTCCAATTGGGAAATTACAATTACTAATATCGTTCATCTGATCGAAAAACGATGTATGGCGGGTCGATTCAAAATAAGTAGTAGAATATATGTCTAGAATGTTCGAACTATCTATCTTGAAAATTGTAGGAGTTATTTCGTTTTTTATACTCTGTACCGAAGGTACACAGAGTATATTGGGTTTGTGCAAATGTATGTAACAGCCAGAAGGAAGCATCTCCGACCCCATAAAGTATATATATTCTTGATCAGCATCAACAGCCGAGTCGATATAGCCATGTCCGTCTGTCCGTCTGTCCGTATGAACGAAGAGATCTCAGAGATGGTAAGAGATAGAGGTTTGAAGTGTATGGAACATATATTTCTTCTACTTGCAGGCAGATCAAGTTTAGTTTTGATTTTTGCCACGCCCCTTGCCTCCCCCGCAAATTAAAAAAAACTGAATATCTTCCACAATTTTGGAGTTAGGTTGTTCGACATATATTCTACTCATCATTTCTTATCAAGCCCCCATACATCGTTTTCCGATCAGATGAACAATAGTGGCGCTATGTGTAAAAGAAAATTTAATGCAACGACAACAACAACACCCGCAGCCACTTACGAGAAAGAGAGAGCGAGAGGGCAATAGCTTACTGGACTGCGCCGCTTTCAGTTGCCCCCTCCCTTCTTTCCAATAGATATTTGTGTAAGTAGGCAAAGACCGAGTATGGGAGGAGCGATGCAATTGAGATGGCCTGCGGTCAGAAATCACGCGAGATTCCCGCGTGACTAATATAGATATGTTTATGTTAATAGGAAATTATATACAAATTTTATAATTTTACGAGTTAAGTACTAGGGTAATTCTACCCATCATTACCTTTCGAGCCCGTACATTGTTTTTCAACCAGATGAACGATAGTCGAAAGAGTTGCCACCCCCAGATTTTGAAAAAACCTCACACTTTAAAGTTATCAGTTACATACAAACAGGTACAGAGTATATTACAGTCGGGCTTGACCGACTTTCTTACTTGTTTTAATTTGCGGGGGAGGCAGGGGGCGTGGCAAAAATTAAAACTAAACTTGATCTGCCTGCAAGTATAAGAAATATATGTTCCATACACCTCAAACCTCTATCTCTTACCATCTCTGAGATCTCTTCGTTCATACGGACAGACGGACAGACGGACAGACAGACGGACAGACGGACATGGCTATATCGACTCGGCTGTTGATGCTGATCAAGAATATATATACTTTATAGGGTCGGAGATGCCTCCTTCTGGCTGTTACATACATTTGCACAAACCCAATATACTCTGTGTACCTTCGGCACAGAGTATAAAAATGCGTGTTTATTCAATGAGCATAACTTACGGACTGATCATTAGGGCGGGTCGATTTGTATGGGGCAAAAAAAATGAAATAGGCGTATAGCAGAATCGCAATCTATGGACAATTCTAAGAACATTTGCCCAAGAAACCATAGGTCTAAAATAAAAACTTAGCCGCCGCATTTCAACCTTTATTTTCATAAATAACACAGGCCAAAAAAATGACCAACATTGTGTTGTCCAGCCTTGCTGGTATATAAATATGATAAAGTTATCTGCCCAGATTCCAAAACTGGCTTCGGTTTAGCTCCATCGGTTTTTGGTCGCAAGATTTGGCGGAAAAACAAATTTAATGCTCTTTTTTCTTAATATTGGCCCTACTTGGCATTAATTTCTGAACTTGTGGAGTCTATACGACAGATTACATATCAATGGAAAATAATTATAGCCAAAAGAGTCAGAATTGGACTTTAAAGTCGGACAATTCACGATTTATAGTAATATTTTAAAACAAATAATTTACTTTAGGCCAGTATGGTTGTTTGATTTGTATTTTAACATCCTTACCATATGGCCAAATTTGTTATCTAATTATGTAAATTTTGTTGCATTTATATGAGCTCATTTGGCCAAGTTTTGGCCAGTTTAAGCTAAATAAAATTTTTAAAATTTATGGGAGGACAACTAGATTTATACACAAATTTTTTATAGGAAATATAAAAAGGTTAGTTATTTAGGTCTGGTTTAGTTTTATCTAAATTCTATTTTGAACCAAGTAGCCTTTTAACAGTTCCTATACAAATTTTGTGTATTAATCTAGTTATCCTCCCATAAATTTTAATATTTGCTTTGGGCTTAAACAGGCCAAAACTTGGCCAAATAAGCTGATTTAAATGCAAAAAAATTTACATAATTAGAGAAAAAGTTCGGCCATATGCTAAGGATGTTCAAATACAAATCAAACAACCACACTGACCTAAAGTAAATTATTTGTTTTAAAATATTACTATAAATCGTGAATAGTCTGGTTTTTAGGTCCAATTCTGACCCTATCGGCTATAATTATTTTCCATTGATATGTAATCTGTCGTATAGACTCCACAAGTTCAGAAATTAATGCCAAGTAGGGCCAATATTAAGAAAAAAGAGCATTAAATTTGTTTTTCCGCCAAATCTTGCGACCAAAAACCGATGGAGCTAAACCGAAGCCAGTTTTGGAATCTGGGCAGATAACTTTATCATATTTATATACCAGCAAGGCTGGACAACACAATGTTGGTCATTTTTTTGGCCTGTGTTATTTATGAAAATAAAGGTTGAAATGCGGCGGCTAAGTTTTTATTTTAGACCTATGGTTTCTTGGGCAAATGTTCTTAGAATTGTCCATAGATTGCGATTCTGCTATACGCCTATTCAAAAAATAAATCGACCCGCCCTACTGTTCATACAAAAAGGAATGGGCGCTTACAAGCAATGAGTACAGAAATTTGCGAGCGCCTTCTTTACGCATGTAAAAGAAATTTAAAAAAAAATTTATTTTTAATGAGAAATTTGTGCCCTAAGGATATCAGACATACCCATATATTGCATACGCATTTAGAAGAAATTTTAAAAAAATTTACCCTATGGATATCAGACTTACCCATATATTGCATACGCTTTAGAAGAAATTAAAAAAAAAATATTTTTAATAAGTAATTTTTGCCCTTGGGATTATTTTTAATAAGAAATTTTTGCCCTTGGGATATCAGACTTACCCATATATTGCATACGCATGAAGAAGAAATTTGAAAAAAAAATTTATTTATAATAAGAAATTTTTGCCCTTGGGATATCAGACTTACCCATTTATTGCATACGCATGTAGAAGAAATTTAAAAAAATTTTA
This sequence comes from Lordiphosa mommai, assembly GCA_018904225.1. Lineage (NCBI taxonomy): Eukaryota > Metazoa > Arthropoda > Insecta > Diptera > Drosophilidae > Lordiphosa > Lordiphosa mommai. Next base: position 51,277 of record JAEIFT010000490.1, on the reverse strand, counting down.
TTTTTTATAGAAATTTTTGCCCTAGAAGAAATTAAAAAAAAATTTACCCTAGGGATATCAGACTTACCCATATATTGCATACGCATGAAGAAGAAATTTGAAAAAAAATTTATTTATAATAAGAACTTTTTGCCCTTGGGATATCACACTTACCCATATATTGCATACGCTTTAGAAGAAATTTAAAAAAAAATGTAATTTTCCATAATTAATTTTTGCCCTAGGGATATCAGACTTACTCATATATTGCATACGCACGTAGAAGAAATTAAAAAAAATAATTTTTCATAAGAAATTTTTGCTCTAGGAATGTCAGACCTACTCATATATTGCATACGCATGTATAAGAAATTTTTGCCCTGGGGATATCAGACATACCCATATATTGCATACGCATGTAGAAGAAATTTAAAAAAATTTACCCTAGGGATATCAGACTTACCCATATATTGCATACGCTTTAGAAGAAATTTAAAAAAAAATTAATTTTCCATAATTAATTTTTGCCCTAGGGATATCAGACTTACTCATATATTGCATACGCATGTAGAAGAAATTAAAAAAAATTTATTGTTAATAAGAAATGTTTGCCCTTGGGATATCAGACTTACCCATATATTGCATACGCATGTAAAAGAAATTAAAAAAAAAAATTATTTTTAATGAGAAATTTTTGCCCTGGGGATATCAGACATACCCATATATTGCATAAGCATTTAGAAGAAATTTTAAAAAAATTTACCCTATGGATATCAGACTTACCCATATATTGCATACGCTTTAGAAGAAATTAAAAAAAATTATTTTTAATAAGAAATTTTTGCCCTTGGGATTATTTTTAATAAGAAATTTTTGCCCTTGGGATATCAGACTTACCCATATATTGCATACGCATGTAGAAGAAATTAAAAAAAAAAATAGAAGGCTAACATCGGCTGCGCCGATTTTTTAAATACCCTTGCAGTTTTTGAAAGGCGCTACCATTGATAACAAAAAAGTTTTTCTCATTAGAACAAGTTTTTGGACCGACTGTTTATATAGCAGCTATATGCTATAGTCATCCGATTTTGATAAATTTTTCCAGAATTGTGTGGAAGTATATGAAACTAATATATACCACGATTGGTGATACTACGATGGAAAACAAAAAAGTTTTTCTAACTAAAACTAGTTTTTGAACCTACCGTTTATATGGCAGCTACATGCTTTAGTCATCCGATTTTTATAAATTTTTTCAGAATTGTGTGGAAGCATATAAAACTAATATATACAACGATTGGTGACGCTACGATGGAAAACAAAAAAGTTTTTCTCACAAGAATTGGTTTTTGGACCGACCGTTTATATGGCAGCTATATGCTATAGTCATCCGGTTTTGATCAATTTTTCCAGAATTGTGTGGACGCATATAAAACTCATGTATACCACGATTGGTGACGCTACGATGGAAAACAAAAAAGTTTTTCTCATTAGAACAAGTTTTTGGACCGATTGTTCCTATGGCAGCTATATGCTATAGTCATCCGATTTCGATAAATTTTTCCAGAATTATGTGGAAGTATATGAAACTAATATATACCGCGATTGGTGATGCTACGATGGAAAACAAAAAAGTTTTTCTAACTAAAACTAGCTTTTGAACCTACCGTTTATATGGCAGCTATATGCTTTAGTCATCCGATTTTGATAAATTTTTCCAGAATTGTGTAGAATCATAAAAAATTTATATATACCACGTTTGGTGACGCTATCATGGAAAACAAAAAAGTTTTTCCCACTAGAACTATTTTTTGGACCAACCGTTTATATGGCAGCTATATGCTATAGTCATCCGATTTTGATAAATTTTTTCAGAATTGTGTGTAAGCATATAAAACTAATATATACCGCGATTGGTGATGCTACGATGGAAAACAAAAAAGTTTTTCTCATTAGAACTAGTTTTTGGACCGATCGTTCCTATGGCAGCTATATGATATAGTCATCCGATTCGGCCGATTCCGACAAATGTGCAGCGTATTTGCATTTAAAGAGTTTTTGCAAAGTTTGGTCAAGATAGCTTCAAAACTGAGGGAGGAGATAGCATAGAAACAGACGGACAGACGGACAGACGGACGGACAGACGGACAGACGGAAATGAACTCAGCTCGTCATGCTGATCAAGAATATATATACTTTATGTGGTCGCAAATGCTTCCTTCACTGCGTTACAAACATCGTGACAATTTTAATATACCCTCTGCAAGGGTATAAAAATTATTTTTAATATGAAATTTTTGCCTTGGGGATATCAGACATACCCATATATTGCATACGCATTTAGAAGAAATTTAAAAAAAATTTACCCTAGGGATATCAGACTTACCCATATATTGCATACGCATGAAGAAGAAATTTTAAAAAAAATTTATTTATAATAAGAAATTTTTGCCCTTGTGATATCAGTCTTACCCATATATTGCATACGCATGTAGAAGAAATTTAAAAAAATTTTATTTTTAATAAGAACTTTTTGCTCTTGGGATATCAGACTTACCCATATATTGCAGACGCTTTAGAAGAAATTTAAAATAAAATATTTTTAATAAGAAATTTTTGCCCTGGGGATATCAGAAATTTAAAAAAATTTTATTTTTTATAGACATTTTTGCCCTAGGGATATCAGACTTACTCATATATTGCATACGCATGTAGAAGAAATTAAAAAAAATTTATTTTTAATAAGATATTTTTGCTCTTGGGATATCATACTTACCCATATATTGCATACGCATTTAGAAGAAATTTTAAAAAAATTTACCCTAGGGATATCAGACTTACCCATATTGTAGTGAGACTACACACATTTTATATACATATATACATAGGATACATTAAACAGTCATATAGAAACAAATATACATGAACATTGTTGCACTTAAATGAAGCAATAACTCAAGCACATATATATGTAACATGAGTACACCACACTTGAAATCTAACAAAACTGCCGCGCAAGCGTTTTTACGGTAGCTTGCATGCTTGGAGCTCATGCCCAAGACATGCTTATATATATATATCCCTTCAGTTCCAGAATTCACTTCTCGTCAAATTCATCACTTATTCACCGTTCTGCTTTGACGCCGATGTCGGCAGAAGAGAATTCTGTTTGTGTTTTGTTGTTGCAATTTTGCCTACAGCAACCGAAAAAAAACATGTGCAGTCGCGGCCGGCAAATTTGACGTCGACGTCGGCAAAGCAAAATTCGATATTTGTTGTTGCATTTTTGCCTACTTCAACCCAAAACAAAAAAAAAATAATGCAGTTTACTGAAGCCGAATGATGAACTTTGTATACCCTTAAAAAATGTGCGAGCTTTGAAACTATAAATTGTGCAAATATTTTTGAATTCTTAAATTAGAGGTTTGGACAGGTAGTTGGATTGATAGTTCTATAATAACTTTTTATACCCTTGCAGAGGGTATATTAAAATTGTCACGATGTTTGTAACGCAAAGAAGGAAGCATCTCCGACCCCATAAACTATATATATTCTTGATCAGCATGACGAGCTGAGTCTATATAGCCATGTCCGTCTGTTTCTATGCTATCTCCTCCCTCAGTTTTAGAGCTATCTTGACCAAACTTTGCAAAAAGTCTTTAAATACACATAGGCTGCACATTTGTCGGAATCGGCCGGATCGGATGACTATAGCATATAGCTGCCATATAAACGGTCGGTGCAAAAACTAGTTCTAGTGAGAAAAACTTTATTGTTTTCTATTGAATCGTCACCAAACTTGGTATATATTAGTTTTATACCCCTTCACACAATTCTGGAAAAATTTATCAAAATCGGATGACTATAGCATTCACCTGCCATATAAACGGTCAGTAAAAAAACTAGTTCTAGTGAGAAAAACTTTTTTGTTTTCTATTGAATCGTCACCAAACTTGGTATATATTAGTTTTATACCCCTTCACACAATTCTGGAAAAATTTATTAAAATCGGATGACTATAGCATATAGCTGCCATATAAACGGTCTGTCAAAAAACTAGTTCTAGTGAGAAAAACTTGTTTGTTTTCCATCGAAGCGTCACCAATCTTGGTATATATCAGTTTTATACCCCTTCACATAATTCTGGAAAAATTTATCAAAATCGGATGACTACAGCATATAGCTGCCATATAAACGGTCGGTCAAAAAACTAGTTGTAGTGAGAAAAACTTTTTTGTTATCAATGGTAGTGACTTTCGAAAACTGCAAGGGTATTTAAAACATCGGCGTAGCCGATGTTAGCCCTCTATTTTTATTTTTATTACCCCGAAATCCACAATTTATTTAAGGGTATAAATATATTTTACAAATACTTTTAAAAGTCGGATATGACTTGCAGTTCCTTGGGGTATTAAAAACATTTTGGGCGCCGAAAGAGAATGACACAAAGAAGAAAAGGATTAACGGCGATCGTTGACTGCAGATGTGTTTCGCGTTTGACGCTTGCCCCTTCCCCCTCCCTCACACAATGCGTTTCTTGCATAGAAAAATCTAGAAGTTTGAGCATTTGATTTTTGCTGCCGGCGCGTGAAGTTGTTTTGATTAAAAAATATATTCATTCTGTTGCATTGTTTGTGTAAAATAATAATTGATTTCAGGTAAGTGAATTTTTTGTCAGCCATCTAAGGTAAGTTTGCATATAAATTTTTCTAAAATTAAATTGTACTAATTCTAATTTATTACAGAAGCAGAAGCTGCAGACCAAGGCAACGTATTGCGTACAATGCAATAGTTAAAATCAAAATAAATAAATAACAGTATTAAATTATTTTATATGATTTTTAATCTTGTTATTTATTTATTATGACATAAATTTTTATTATTATATGTGTATTTTTAGATATTTAATTATTTTGTTTAAAATTAAATATAATTTATTGAATAAAAAGAAAATAAATGTAATATAAAAACTATAGCGTATTTTGAAGTTTGAATGGGGCAAAAATAGGAGGTGAATTCTTGATGAAAATAACCGAAAAATCATATGTGAATCATCGGTGAATTCATTGCGAAAGTCATCGGTGATTCAACTATGACTTCCTTGCAAAAGTCACCGATGATTCCTTGGTGACTTTTGCAAAGAAGCCATGAGTGAATCACCCATGACTTTAGCAATGAATTCACCATTGAAGAGTCTTTCTCACTAGAACTTGTTTTTGGACCGATCGTTCCTATGGCAGCTATATGCTATAGTCATCCGATTTTGATAAATTTTTTCAGAATTGTGTGAAAGCATATAAAACTAATATATACCACAATTGGAGACGCTACGATGGAAAACAAAAAAGTTTTTCTCATTAGAACTAGTTTTTGGACCGATCGTTCCTATGGCAGCTATATGCTATAGTCATCCGATTTTGATCAATTTTTCAGAATTGTGTAAAAGCATATAAAACTAATATATACCACGATTGGTGATGCTACGATGGAAAACAAAAAAGTTTTTCTTACTAGAACTAGTTTTTGGACCGAACGTTCATATGGCAGCTATATGCTATAGTCATTCGATTTTGATCAATTTTTCCAGAATTGTGTTGAAGCATATAAAACTAATATATACCACGATTGGAGACGCTACGTAGGAAAACAAAAAAGTTTTTCTCACTAGAACTTGTTTTTGAACCGATCGTTCCTATGGCAGCTATATGCTATAGTCATCCGATTTTTTTCAGAATTGTGTGAAAGCATATAAATCTAATATATACCACAATTGGTGACGCTACGATGGAAAACAAAAAAGTTTTTCTTACTAGAACTTGTTTTTGGACCGAACGTTTATATGGCAGCTATATGCTATAGTCATTCGATTTTGATCAATTATTTCAGAATTGTGTGGAAGCATATAAAACTAATATATACCACGATTGGAGACGCTACGATGGAAAACAAAAAAGTTTTTCTTACTAGAACTAGTTTTTGGACCGAACGTTTATATGGCAGCTATATGCTATAGTCATTCGATTTTGATCAATTTTTCCAGAATTGTGTGGAAGCATATAAAACTAATATATACCACGATTGGAGACGCTACGTAGGAAAACAAAAAAGTTTTTCTCACTAGTACTTGTTTTTGAACCGATCGTTCCTATGGCAGCTATATGCTATAGTCATCCGATTTTGATAAATTTTTTTCAGAATTGTGTGAAAGCATATAAATCTAATATATTCCACAATTGGTGACGCTACGATGGAAAACAAAAAAGTTTTTCTTACTAGAACTAGTTTTTGGACCGAACGTTTATATGGCAGCTATATGCTATAGTCATTCGATTTTGATCAATTTTTCCAGAATTGTGTGGAAGCATATAAAACTAATATATACCACGATTAGAGACGCTACGTAGGAAAACAAAAAAGTTTTTCTCACTAGAACTAGTTTTTGGACCGAACGTTTATGTGGCAGCTATATGCTATAGTCATTCGATTTTGATCAATTTTTTCAGAATTGTGTGGAAGCATATAAAACTAATATATACCACGATTGGAGACGCTACGTAGGAAAACAAAAAATTTTTTCTCACTATAACTTGTTTTTGGACCGATCGTTCCTATGGCAGCTATATGCTATAGTCATCCGATTTTGATAAATTTTTTCAGAATTGTGTGAAACCTACCTGACTTTGACGGACGAAGCTACATTTATAACAGCTTTAAAACTGGTTGGACTAACAAAGGGCAACCAGGAAGCAATAGCGATTGAGGTAATAAAGTCTAAAATAATTGGCCCAATACTGTACAAAGTACAAAATGAAACGACCATTAATGGAATAATTGGGAAATTAAAAGAAGTCGTAAAAGGTGAATCAGTGGATGTACTAAAAGCCAAAATGTTGAGTATTCAACAAAAAGGTAAAACGGCATCCCAATACACCACAGAAATAGACAATCTCCGCAGATCACTAGAGGCAGCATATATAGACAATGGTCTAGATGCTAATAATGCTGAAACATTCGCCACAAAAGAGGCAATCTCAGCTATGATCCAAAATTGCGAAGACGAAAAAATTAAGACTATACTCGAAGCAGGAAACTTTAGCACAGTAAATGATTCTATTGGAAAATACATACACTGCTGCACAAAAGCCACAGGAAGCCCAAGCACTGTTTTCTATTCCCAAAACAGAGGCAGAGGTAACAGTTACAGAGGTAATTACCAGGGAAGAGGTAACTATCAGAATAATGGGAATTATCAGAATAATGGTCATTACAAAGGAAACAATAACTATAAAAATAGAAGGCTAACATCGGCTACGCCGATGTTTTAAATACCCTTGCAGTTTTTGAAAGGCGCTACCATTGATAACAAAAAAGTTTTTCTCATTAGAATTAGTTTTTAGAACGATCGTTCCTATGGCAGCTATATGCTATAGTCAGCCGATTTTGATCAATTTTTCAGAATTGTGTAAAAGCATATAAAACTAATATATACCACGATTGGTGACGCTACGTAGGAAAACAAAAAAGTCTTTCTCACTAGAACTTGTTTTTGGACCGATCGTTCCTATGGCAGCTATATGCTATAGTTATCCGATTTTGATAAATTTTTTCAGAATTGTGTGAAAGCATATAAAACTAATATATACCACAATTGGAGACGCTACGATGGAAAACAAAAAAGTTTTTCTCATTAGAACTAGTTTTTGGACCGATCGTTCCTATGGCAGCTATATGCTATAGTCATCCGATTTTGATCAATTTTTCAGAATTGTGTAAAAGCATATAAAACTAATATATACCACGATTGGTGATGCTACGATGGAAAACAAAAAAGTTTTTCTCACTAGAACTTGTTTTTGGACCGACCGTTTATATGGCAGCTATATGCTATAGTCATCCGATTTTGATCAATTTTTCCAGAATTGTGTGGAAGCATATAAAACTAATATATACCACGATTGGTGACGCTACGATGGAAAACAAAAAAGTTTTTCTCACTAGAACTTGTTTTTGGACCGACCGTTTATATGGCAGCTATATGCTATAGTCATCCGATTTTGATAAATTTTTCCAGAATTGTGTGGAAGTATATAAAAGTAATATATTCCACGATTGGTGATGCTACGATGGAAAACAAAAAAGTTTTTCTCACTAGAACTAGTTTTTGCACCGACCGTTTATATGGCAGCTATATGCTATAGTCATCCGATTTTGATAAATTTTTCCAGAATTGTGTGAAAGCATATAAAACTAATATATACCACGATTGGTGACTCTACGATGGAAAACAAAAAAGTTTTTCTCACAAAAACTAGTTTTTGGACCGATCGTTCCTATGGCAGCTATATGATAAAGTCATCCGATCCGGCCGGTTCCGACCGATGATTCCTTGGTGACTTTTGCAAAGAAGCCATGAGTGAATCACCCATGACTTTAGCAATGAATTCACCATTGAAGAGTCTTTCTCACTAGAACTTGTTTTTGGACCGATCGTTCCTATGGCAGCTATATGCTATAGTCATCCGATTTTGATAAATTTTTTCAGAATTGTGTGAAAGCATATAAAACTAATATATACCACAATTGGAGACGCTACGATGGAAAACAAAAAAGTTTTTCTCATTAGAACTAGTTTTTGGACCGATCGTTCCTATGGCAGCTATATGCTATAGTCATCCGATTTTGATCAATTTTTCAGAATTGTGTAAAAGCATATAAAACTAATATATACCACGATTGGTGATGCTACGATGGAAAACAAAAAAGTTTTTCTTGTGTTGAAGCATATAAAACTAATATATACCACGATTGGAGACGCTACGTAGGAAAACAAAAAAGTTTTTCTCACTAGAACTTGTTTTTGAACCGATCGTTCCTATGGCAGCTATATGCTATAGTCATCCGATTTTTTTCAGAATTGTGTGAAAGCATATAAAACTAATATATACCACAATTGGTGACGCTACGATGGAAAACAAAAAAGTTTTTCTTACTAGAACTTGTTTTTGGACCGAACGTTTATATGGCAGCTATATGCTATAGTCATTCGATTTTGATCAATTATTTCAGAATTGTGTGGAAGCATATAAAACTAATATATACCACGATTGGAGACGCTACGATGGAAAACAAAAAAGTTTTTCTTACTAGAACTAGTTTTTGGACCGAACGTTTATATGGCAGCTATATGCTATAGTCATTCGATTTTGATCAATTTTTCCAGAATTGTGTGGAAGCATATAAAACTAATATATACCACGATTGGAGACGCTACGTAGGAAAACAAAAAAGTTTTTCTCACTAGAACTTGTTTTTGGACCGATCGTTCCTATGGCAGCTATATGCTATAGTCATCCGATTTTGATAAATTTTTTTCAGAATTGTGTGAAAGCATATAAATCTAATATATACCACAATTGGTGACGCTACGATGGAAAACAAAAAAGTTTTTCTTACTAGAACTAGTTTTTGGACCGAACGTTTATATGGCAGCTATATGCTATAGTCATTCGATTTTGATCAATTTTTCCAGAATTGTGTGGAAGCATATAAAACTAATATATACCACGATTAGAGACGCTACGTAGGGAAAACAAAAAAGTTTTTCTCACTAGAACTAGTTTTTTGGACCGAACGTTTATATGGCAGCTATATGCTATAGTCATTCGATTTTGATCAATTTTTCCAGAATTGTGTGGAAGCATATAAAACTAATATATACCACGATTGGAGACGCTACGTAGGAAAACAAAAAATTTTTTCTCACTATAACTTGTTTTTGGACCGATCGTTCCTATGGCAGCTATATGCTATAGTCATCCGATTTTGATAAATTTTTTCAGAATTGTGTGAAAGCATATAAATCTAATATATACCACAATTGGTGACGCTACGAAGGAAAACAAAAAAGTTTTTCTCATTAGAACTAGTTTTTGGACCGATCGTTCCTATGGCAGCTATATGATATAGTCATCCGATCCGGCCGATTCCGACAAATGTGCAGCGTATTTGTATTTAAAGACTTTTTGCAAAGTTTGGTCAAGATAGCTCTAAAACTGAGGGAGGAGATAGCATAGAAACAGACGGACAGACGGACAGACGGACGGACGGACAGACGGAAATGAACTCAGCTCGTCATGCTGATCAAGAATATATATACTTTATGTGGTCGGAAATGCTTCCTTCTATGCGTTACAAACATCGTGACAATTTTAATATACCCTCTGCAAGGGTAAAAAAAAAAATAGAAGGCTAACATCGGCTACGCCGATGTTTTAAATACTCCTTTGAGTTTTTGAAAGTCACTACCATTGATAACAAAAAAGTTTTTCTCACTACAACTAGTTTTTTGACCGACCGTTTATATGGCAGCTATATGCTATAGTCATCCGATTTTGATAAATTTTTCCAGAATTGTGTGAAGGGGTATAAAACTAATATATACCAAGATTGGTGACGCTTTGATGGAAAACAAACAAGTTTTTCTCACTACAACTAGTTTTTTGACCGACCGTTTATATGGCAGCTATATGCTATAGTCATCCGATTTTGATAAATTTTTCCAGAATTGTGTGAAGGGGTATAAAACTAATATATACCAAGATTGGTGACGCTTTGATGGAAAACAAACAAGTTTTTCTCACTAGAACTAGTTTTTTGACAGTCCGTTTATATGGCAGCTATATGCTATAGTCATCCGATTTTAATAAATTTTTCCAGAATTGTGTGAAGGGGTATTAAACTAATATATACCAAGTTTGGTGACGCTTCAATAGAAAACAAAAAAGTTTTTCTCACTAGAACTAGTTTTTTTACTGACCGTTTATATGGCAGCTATATGCTATAGTCATCCGATTTTGATCAATTTTTCCAGAATTGTGTGAAGGGGTATAAAACTAATATATACTAAGTTTGGTGACGATTCAATAGAAAACAAAAAAGTTTTTCTCACTAGAACTAGTTTTTTTACTGACCGTTTATATGGCAGCTATATGCTATAGTCATCCGATTTTGATAAATTTTTCCAGAATTGTGTGAAGGGGTATAAAACTAATACATACCAAGTTTGGTGACGATTCAATAGAAAACAAAAAAGTTTTTCTCACTAGAACTAGATTTTTTACTGACCGTTTATATGGCAGCTATATGCTATAGTCATCCGATTTTGATCAATTTTTCCAGAATTGTGTAAAGGGGTAGAAAACTAATATATACCAAGTTTGGTGACGATTCACTAGAACTAGTTTGTGGACCGATCGTTCCTATGGCAGCTATATGATATAGTCATCCGATTCGGCCGATTCCGACAAATGTGCAGCCTATGTGTATTTAAAGACTTTTTGCAAAGTTTGGTCAAGATAGCTCTAAAACTGAGGGAGGAGATAGCATAGAAACAGACGGACGGACAGACGGACAGACGGACATGGCTATATAGACTCAGCTCGTCATGCTGATCAAGAATATATATAGTTTATGGGGTCGGAGATGCTTCCTTCTATGCGTTACAAACATCGTGACAATTTTAATATACCCTCTGCAAGGGTATAAAAACATTGCATACAAATTGAGTACTATTTTAGGGAGAAACCTAGTAATTACAGAGACTCATTAGCATGATACCATCCTACATATGGAATGGAATAAAATAAGTGAACATACCAATCAACATGACAGACCAAATAGCAAAAGATAGACAGTACGTCAAAGAGGTATCATCAACCGTACCTGACTTTGACGGACGAAGCTACATTTATAACAGCTTTAAAACTGGTTGGACTAACAAAGGGCAACCAGGAAGCAATAGCGATTGAGGTAATAAAGTCTAAAATAATTGGCCCAATACTGTACAAAGTACAAAATGAAACGACCATTAATGGAATAATTGGGAAATTAAAAGAAGTCGTAAAAGGTGAATCAGTGGATGTACTAAAAGCCAAAATGTTGAGTATTCAACAAAAAGGTAAAACGGCATCCCAATACACCACAGAAATAGACAATCTCCGCAGATCACTAGAGGCAGCATATATAGACAATGGTCTAGATGCTAATAATGCTGAAACATTCGCCACAAAAGAGGCAATCTCAGCTATGATCCAAAATTGCGAAGACGAAAAAATTAAGACTATACTCGAAGCAGGAAACTTTAGCACAGTAAATGATTCTATTGGAAAATACATACACTGCTGCACAAAAGCCACAGGAAGCCCAAGCACTGTTTTCTATTCCCAAAACAGAGGCAGAGGTAACAGTTACAGAGGTAATTACCAGGGAAGAGGTAACTATCAGAATAATGGGAATTATCAGAATAATGGTCATTACAAAGGAAACAATAACTATAAAAATAGAAGGCTAACATCGGCTACGCCGATGTTTTAAATACCCTTGCAGTTTTTGAAAGGCGCTACCATTGATAACAAAAAGTTTTTCTCATTAGAATTAGTTTTTAGAACGATCGTTCCTATGGCAGCTATATGCTATAGTCAGCCGATTTTGATCAATTTTTCAGAATTGTGTAAAAGCATATAAAACTAATATATACCACGATTGGTGACGCTACGTAGGAAAACAAAAAAGTCTTTCTCACTAGAACTTGTTTTTGGACCGATCGTTCCTATGGCAGCTATATGCTATAGTTATCCGATTTTGATAAATTTTTTCAGAATTGTGTGAAAGCATATAAAACTAATATATACCACAATTGGAGACGCTACGATGGAAAACAAAAAAGTTTTTCTCATTAGAACTAGTTTTTGGACCGATCGTTCCTATGGCAGCTATATGCTATAGTCATCCGATTTTGATCAATTTTTCAGAATTGTGTAAAAGCATATAAAACTAATATATACCACGATTGGTGATGCTACGATGGAAAACAAAAAAGTTTTTCTTACTAGAACTAGTTTTTGGACCGAACGTTTATATGGCAGCTATATGCTATAGTCATTCGATTTTGATCAATTTTTCCAGAATTGTGTGGAAGCATATAAAACTAATATATACCACGATTGGAGACGCTACGTAGGAAAACAAAAAAGTTTTTCTCACTAGAACTTGTTTTTGGACCGACCGTTTATATGGCAGCTATATGCTATAGTCATCCGATTTTGATAAATTTTTCCAGAATTGTGTGGAAGTATATAAAAGTAATATATTCCACGATTGGTGATGCTACGATGGAAAACAAAAAAGTTTTTCTCACTAGAACTAGTTTTTGCACCGACCGTTTATATGGCAGCTATATGCTATAGTCATCCGATTTTGATAAATTTTTCCAGAATTGTGTGAAAGCATATAAAACTAATATATACCACGATTGGTGACGCTACGATGGAAAACAAAAAGTTTTTCTCACAAAAACTAGTTTTTGGACCGATCGTTCCCGGTTTTAAAGAAGGGTAAAGGGGAGGATGTGAAAGAGGGGGGTGTATATGTGTGAGTGTAACGTGATAATATCGGGTTAGGTGGTATATGGAGGCGCTCATGATAAAAAAGTATAGGTCGTGGCGCGGTAGGCCAGAATTGTGTGAAAGCATATAAATAATAACGTGGTGGTCGGAGTATGAATGTGACCGGTTAGGTAATAGTATTTCAGAATTGGGTTATTTTAGGAGGGTTAGATGTTTACTTTTTATTATAAATATGATAGTTTTGCTAGGGGGTTAGAAGGAAAAAATAAGATGGGGAAGTTTCCAAGAGACGACGTAAAGAAAACGATGATTCCAGAATTGGGAAGATATAAAATAATACGAGGTGGCGATGAAAAAAAAGTTTCCAGAAAGAGCGTTTAAGTTATTCGTTGTATTTCGGTGGTATAATAAACGATGTGACGCCGATGAAAACAAAAAGTTTCAAAATTGCCGATGTTCCTATGGCAGCTATATGGTATAGTCATCCGATCCGGCCGATTCCGACAAATGTGCAGCGTATTTGTATTTAAAGACTTTTTGCAAAGTTTGGTCAAGATAGCTTCAAAACTGAGGGAGGAGATAGCATAGAAACAGACGGACAGACGGACGGACGGACAGACGGACAAACGGAAATGAACTCAGCTCGTCATGCTGATCAAGAATATATATACTTTATGTGGTCGGAAATGCTTCCTTCTTTGCGTTACAAACATCGTGACAATTTTAATATACCCTCTGCAAGGGTATAAAAATGAAAATACAGGAAAAACACTTAGGGGATTCACGACAACTTGCTTATTTGATAACCTATTGAAAAATAATATTTAATCTTCATCTGTCGTGAACACACTTTTGAGTAAATTTCTTGATTATTAAAACTCAATAAATCAGAGCCAACTATATTGAAAAAATTTATGTTACGTAAATTTAAAATATACGAAAATATAATGGCTTAAAATAATATGTGATTGCATTTTATGTAATTGCAATCGTTAAAAGGTTCTTAAAGAACAAAAAAAAAAAAATTAATTATAGACCGACCTTACCGTAATTTGAACTCAGGTTTTGTTGACTTCCAGTCTCACACCTTAACCTCTACACCATTGTCACCAAGGTCGAAGTGACAGCTTAGTGTGCTTTATAAAATAGTGGCGCTTTATCATCAAAATACTACAATTCTGGCACCTAATAGGTACACACTGTTTGAAGTGTTTACCAATACTGAAATTGAATTTTAACCAGGCAACCACATGACCCAGCTCTAGGCTGGTGATGTCAGCTTATTTTTCGGTAGTACATTTTGTTGTTGGAGATTTCATTTTTTAACAGGTTATCTATTAAGCAAGTTGTCGTGAATCCCCTAACTCACATTACTCATCGACTCAGGTGCAGATATTTCATTTCTCAAAGAGAACTCAGATCAATTTATCAATATAGATTATACCGTTATTTCAAAAATATCTGGAATAGGCGAAGGTGTAACCAATTCGAAAGGATTGGCCTTCGTAGAAATTCAGTCAGACCAATACATTATACCACACAATTTTCATTTGGTATCACCCAATTTTCCTATACCAGGTGATGGCATTCTTGGTATGGATTTCTTCAGAAAATATAATGGTATTCTTGACATAAATTCAGTCCAGGATCGGTTCGTACTCCGACCAAATAATTTGGATCATGAAATTTCGATCCCAGTATCACACTCAAATGATACAAATGCCATTATTTTACCTGCAAGATCCGAAATTGTCCGAGAAATTAAAGTGAACACAAACGATGATCACATTTTAATTCCAAATCAAGAAATTCAACCAACTCCAACTCCAAAAATGCATATGTCCGTATTTTAAATACAACCAATAAAACAGTAATGGTCAACCTTAACAAGGTACGAATTGAATCATTGCACGAGTACGAAATTTTCCAATTAAATTCAAATGACAGAAAAGAAAAAGTAATGAAAACATTGTCAAAAAACTTTCCACCTCGTTTCAAAGAAACATTAACTGAACTATTTGTTTATTTGTTAAACAAAAAGTCGACAAATGGTGGCTGTCAACCAAAAAAAAGAAAAACTGAGTACGTTATAAAAAGGCTTAATGAACTAAGAAAGCCTAACAAGGAAAATCTAACAAAATTACAAATCGACTAGTAACGACTCCGACACGGTGGGGGAATTTTATTTGCCCGTCCGGCCAGCTATGCCCCAGTTCACAGCCAATTGAAGCCAGAGACGCACAGTGGCTCGTTTCGCCGATTTAGCGTTGCAAAAATCATAACTTTTGAACGGAAAGAGATATTTGAAAAATTTCAAGGGGACGATTAAAGAGAATTGATGTATCTTTAAAATGAGCTAAAGCATGTCTTTGTAGGTCAACAGGGGAACTCAGGATCGGCTGCTAAAGTTCATATTTAAATACACTGAAAAGATTTCATGAAATAGGCAAATCATTTTAATTTTTTTTTACGATTTATTTAAAATAGTGTTTTAAACTAACTAAATTTAATAAAAAAATTATTTGAAATTACCAAAAAAAATTTATTTTCATAAAAAAATTATTTCTAACATGGAAATTGTTAATTTTCTTTAAAAATGCTGTCAATATAGGTATTCATATTATTAGTACTTATTAGTTCTAATATTTCTGGAGAATATTCTTCGGTTAATTCGTCGAGTGTTCTGATGTGTCTGAGAGATAAGATACGGGGATCAGAGGAGGCCGACAAAATGTTGAAAGGTTCATGTTTTCTTGATTTTGTGATATTTTGCACGTGTTCTCATATCTATACCTTTTGTAGTCCTTATATTTAGATTCTTGGGTTTCTTCAGACAACTCTCCCATCGATAAAAGTTGTCGTTGTATTATCTATATATATATCTATATATATATATAGTTTAGCTATAGTTTTTTTTCGGATATTTTCTACATAACAGATTTCTTGTCTCCTTAGCATATTTTCCATATTTGCATGCATGAACATTTTCACCACAGCTTAAGACATTGATAATGATCTTTAACCTTTTGATGACATACAGATGAATTTCTGTTATCTGAGCAGTTACCTCATCGTTATTAAAGAATCTCCGGGATGGTTTCCATCATTTGTGTTTCAATAGCTTTGCTTG
Organism: Lordiphosa mommai; assembly: GCA_018904225.1. Classification (NCBI taxonomy): domain Eukaryota; kingdom Metazoa; phylum Arthropoda; class Insecta; order Diptera; family Drosophilidae; genus Lordiphosa; species Lordiphosa mommai. The sequence goes on along the minus strand of JAEIFT010000490.1, from coordinate 34,765 downwards.
GGGTAGTCGACTTTTAGCCCGAGCTCTGCCAAGAACTTTTTTTATATATCCGGTTATCGTATAATTTCCCTTGGTTTTGTGTTGGCACTGTTATCAGAGTCGCCTCTTTGTTGTGGAAGAGTATATTCCCATTTAAGCATGAACTCCATACATAAGATCCTTGCATGCAATGGAGAAATGCCGTATTCATAATTATGCTCGTCCGTTTCCGATGTCTCGAACTCCTGAAAGTCCTTTTGCTTCCTCTTGCTTATAGCACATGCCAATTTTGATTTGGCATTGTGATATCGCTCAAGAATTTTCCTTTAATCATAGTCAAGCAGCATTGAAATCCAATCAGAACATTTTTTCCTCTTTTATTTTCGACTGGGATTGGCCTGCTTTACCTGCACGTTACTTGGCATATATCATTGCTGCGACTAGTTATGCGAGGATATGCAGCTGCAACTTTTAGAATACATTAATTATTAGCTCCCACATGATTTTCATGCTTCAAATTCATGGCGACGAGCGAACCTTTTTTTTCCGAGACTATTAATGGTACAAAATTGACCCAAAAATAGTGTCCACCCAAAACCTGAGTTCCAACATCCATATTTGAAATAATAAAAATGTGTAAATACATTTCAATTAAGAATTGATCCATCTTTTGAATAAAATCAACCAAATTCAAATCGGAATATCCGTTCGGTTTTTATACGCTCCCAAAGTAGACATTTGAAACCAAAAAAATCACAAATTCAAATGTTTAAAAAATTATTCAACTTCGAACCACTGTAAAATCTAAAGTCATCGATAAAATTCGAAAAACAAAAGTTTTTCTGGCTATCTGGAGTTTCCTTTATTGAAATAAATTATTTTGGTCAAAAAATTCGAACATCAAAATTTGATTTTTGCAACGCTAAATCGGCGAAACGAGCCACTGTGAGACGTTACTAGACCTAACACAAATTTAAATAGTATAGAAGTCGAAAAAGAGAAAAAGAGAAGGGTGAGGAAAAAGAAAAGGAGAAGGCTTAAAAATATGTTTACAAAATGATAAACACAAACAATAAATAAACAATATTATAGAATGAATAAAAATAATATAAAATAAAACAATAATGAAAATAAAATTTTAAATTAAAAGAATTAAATAAAGGAAAAAATTAAATTAAATTATATATAATAAAAATAAAATAAATATGAGCTAAAATAAAGATAAATTAAATCATCCGGAAAATCTCTGACCCGGTGGGGGAATATTTATTAGCCGGTCCGGCAAGCTAGGCCCCTGCTCCTGCTGGATGTGGTCAGAGATTTTGCCGGAGATGTGCAAAAAGAGATAACTTTATGGAAAAGAGAGAGAGTTCTGTTGAGAGCAGGTGATAAACATCATTATAATTTTGACATAAAACCCGAAAACGGTTGTGCTGTGCGTAGTCGGTTGTGCATCTAGGCAAGATTAAAGGCAAATAATTTCTAGTTGGTCTAGAGGGAACAGAGAAGTTAAGGCGACCTAAGAGTTCAGAAGAGTCTACATCACCGATAATTAACTTATGAAGAAAAGAAACACCTGGGACAGTTCTACGGTTAGCCAACGATGGAAGGTCCCAATTTAAGCCGCGGAGGGCAAAAAGCAAGAATTGCTTTTGGACAGACTCAATACGATCCATATGCTTTTTATACTGCGGACACCAGACGGATGAGCAGTATTCAAGCACCGGGCGAACTAAATATGTAAAAAGATCTTTTGTTGTATAGGGATCATTAAATTCCTTCGACCAACGCTTAATGAATCCAAGTACACCATTCGCCTTATTAACTATACAGGATATATGATCATTAAAGCTTAATTTGCAATCAAAAATAACTCCAAGATCAACGACAGTTGATATTCGTTGCAAGGGTTCATTGCCAATCGAATAGGAAACTAGCGAAGGTTTGCAACGATGAAAAGACATAAACATACATTTTGCGCAATTAAGAAATAAATGATTAACAAAGCACCAAAAATTAAGCGAGTTTAAATCATCTTGCAACCTAATAGAATGCATCGGGTCGTTATAAGATAAAATGAGTTTAACGTCATCGGCATACATAAGTATCCGAGAATGAGATATTGTCGAGGGAAGATCATTAATAAAAAGAGTGAAAAACAAAGGACCGAGGTGGCTTCCTTGAGGTACACCGGATGTTACGTAGACAGGTTTTGAAATATTAGATCTGAGAGGAACTTTTTAAGTTCTTTTAAATATGAAGAGATCCAAAAAAGAAAAGGGGAGGGAAATCCAATACGATCAAGCTTAAGGAGGAGGAGAGTCAAAAGCCTTACTGAAGTCAGTGTAGATGACATCAGTTTGGCATTTCATAAGGAATCCATCGTTAACTAATGATGTGAATTCAAGCAAATTGGTCGTAGTTGACCGACTCTTTACAAATCCATGCTGATAAGGTGACAAAACCGATTTGCAGTAATGCTGCAATGGAGAGGTTATAATTTCTTCAAACAACTTAGGAATAGCAGATAATTTGGCGATACCTCTATAATTGGAGATATCTGATTTTCCACCCTTTTTGTGAAGAGGAATAATGAAGGATTCTTTCCAAAGATTTGGAAAAATAGTAGAGTCAAACGATAGATTAAAAAGCTTTAGTAAAGGTTTGCATATGGAATTACAACACTCTCTGAGGACACAACTAGGGATGTTGTCAGGTCCAGGAGAGTATGAAGACTTTAGAGATTTCAAATATGAAAGTAGAGAAGATTCAGTAGTTATGGGAGCATTAAAAGAGTTTGAAGAAGAAATGTCATAAGGATAAGATTTGTTATTTAAAGGGACAGAGGAGTAAGTTGATTAAAAAAGTCAGCGAATAAGTCCACGGCAGCGGAATCGTTGCTAGCCTTTTGGTTATGTAAAAAGAATGAAGAAGGTAAAGTCGAAGTTTTACGCTTAGAGTTAACAAATTTGTAAAATTGTTTAGGGTCTTGTGCGAATTGAATTTTACAGCGAGCAAGATAATTATTATAGCATTGAGAATTAAAAAGGGTAAAGTTTGACTTGGCTATCGAGTATTTAGAAAAGTCAAGATTAGAACCAGTTTTTTTATACTTTTTAAAACATCTAGACTTAATATTTTTATACACTTGAAAAGTGTATATTAATTTTGCCCAGAAGTTTGTAACGCATAGAAATATTCATTTCCGACCCCATAAACTATATATATTCTTGATCAGGACGACGAGCTGAGTTCATTTCCGCTTGTCCGTCCGTCCGTCTGTCCGTCTGTCCGTCTGTCCGTCTGTCTGTCTGTCTGTCTGTCTGTCTGTTTCTACGCGAACTAGTCTCTCAGTTTTAAAGCTATCGAGCTGAAATCTTGCACAGAGTCTTCTTTTTACTGCACGCAAATAATATGTCGAAACCGGCCAGATCGGGTGACTATATCTTATAGCTACCATAGGAACGATCGGTCGAAAAATAAGTCTTTGTGAGAAAAACTTTTTTGATTTCCATCGTAGCGTCTCTAATCGTAGTATATATTAGTTTTATATGCTTTCACATAATTCTGGAAAAATGTATCAATATCGGATGACTATAGCATATAGCTGCCATAGGAACGATCGATCTAAGACCTAGTTTTAGTTAGAAAAACTTTTTTGTTTTCCATCGTAGCGTCTCCAATCGTAGTAAATATTTGTTTTATATGTTTCCACACAATTCTGAAAAATTTGTATCAAAATCGGATGACTATAGCATATAGCTGCCATATAAACGGTCGGTCAAAAAGTACTTCTAGTGAGAAAAACTTTTTTGTTTTTTATCCTAGCGTCCCCAATCTTGGTATATATTAGTTTGAGATGCTTTCACATAATTTTGAAAAAAAATATCAAAATCGGATGACTATAGCATATAGCTGCCATAGGACCGATCGGTCGGAAAATGTGTTTTACTAAGAAAAGTTTTTTTATGGTATTAAATTTTTATTATCAATGATTTAATAATTTTAAATATCTGATATCTATATCCTATATATATTTTTCCAGGTAAATCACTTGAAGTAAAGTTTTTCAAGTGTATTAAAACTTCGGCACAGTCGAAGTTAGCTTTGCCTTCTCGTTTAAATTAGAAAGCTTAGGACAGTACCAAGGGGGTTGAAGAGACTCAGAAGAAGCAACACTATTTGGAACAGAAATATCAAAGAGAGAGTTAATAGAGTCATAAAAAAAGGTAACAGCGACTTCAATGTCAACTGCATTGTATAAGGGAGACCAATCTTTTGAACAAATAAGTTGATTAAGCAGGGTAAAATTAGCTTTACGGAAGCAACGACGAGGTTTTACTAAAGTCATTGAAGATGAAGGGGTAAATCCAGGGTTTGTTAGAGATATTTCTAATGTAGGATGGTAAGAATCCTCGGGTAGTGTTAGGGGGGAAGACCTAGAGACAACAGCATTAGAACTGTCAGTGACAAAAACAAGATCTAATAATTTGTTTAAATGATTTGGAACTGAATTTATTTGAAACAAAGACAAATCAAGCAAACAATCTAAAAAATCATGCTGTGCAGATGGTACAAGATAAGTTGACCCATTAAGATTTGACCATGCGATGTTTGGCAAGTTAAAATCACCAACAACAACCATATAATCAATGTCTCGTAATTGAGTAAAAACATATTTTATGCAGTTTATATGGTGCATATATACTTGAATATCGGAAGAAGGAGGGATATAAGAACAAGAAATGAATACAGAAAAGGAATTAAAAGTTACCTTAACGGCAACAAATTCAACATCATCAGGCTCAATTACAGAAATGCATTCCGACCGAAGGTTAGATTTTACTGCTATCATAACACCTCCACCTCGGCGAGCCTGTCGATCACGACGGTAAACAATATAATCATTTGAAAATATTTCACAATCAGAAACGGAGGGATTTAACCAGGTCTCTGAAAATGAAATAATGTCAAATTCAAATGATGCGCTATTCAAAAATAAAGAGGTAAGTTTGGAAAAAAGACCCCTAACATTTTGATAGACGATACTAAGAACGGAGGACTGGACTAGTTTTTTGGAGCACTATTAGAGGCAACTTGTGCCCCAAAACTGTTAGAGGGCAAGCTGACAGGCATTATCCTGCGATTTCTTTGCCTGTACTCGTTAACAATAAGTAGTGGCGGCCAAAATTTTGGGTCACATATAATTGGGAATTCTTCGGAAGAGACACTAATTTTAAACGAAGCTATATCCCGAGGCTCAGCAAAACTAAACTTCGAAATATAAACTCTTGCTGAGGATTTGTGAGCAATGTATGCTGCAATTGACTCGCAAGTAGTTTCAGGAGACAACCTAGACACAAAAACTTGTCTACGAGGAGCTACAACATTAAGAATGGGAGGCTGAGGAGAAATAGAAGCAGAACCTAAAACATTGTATTGAGGTTCGGAAGGCACTATTAGCGAATTAACAGACCTATCTAATGGTGCATTGGACAAGTCGTTAGTAGGTTGAATCAGGGAGGGTAAGGGTAAAACATCCAGCAAGTTTCCTGGAGAGGCAGACAAAGAAATTGTTGGGGACAAGTCAAAATTCAAGGGAGTGCTTGGCAACGATGGAGGAGGTTGGGGCGATTCACCAGAATCAGGCGGTGGCACAACTAAAAATTGCGGCTCCAACCGACGCATCGATGCCGACTCGAATTTGAATTGACTAAGCAACTCAGAGCTGGAGCTAAACTCGCAAAAACAGATAAGCAAAACAATTACACAAACAAAATATACACAAAGCTGACGCCGCGATTAGCACAACACGGTAAAGGGGTGAAATATCGAAATGATTTAAATAAAACTTTGCAACAAAATAGGCAAGTTAAACGACACAAAATAATTTTTATTTGCGGAGCACAAATAACACACGTCAATCACTTACAAGACTCTCTCTCTCAGAGAGTATGTCGATGTATTCGGACTCGAAACCGAACCAATTACAACAAACAACTTTTATAAACAACAGCTAAGGTTAAAAGATAATGAGCCAGTTTATATCAAAAACTATCGAAGCCCGCATAGCCAAACAGAAGAAATACAAAAACAAGTTGAGAAACTGATTTCCGACAACATTGTCGAACCATCTGTGTCTGAATATAACAGCCCACTTTTACTTGTTCCAAAGAAAGCCCTTCCAGGCTCAGAAACAAAGAAATGGCGATTAGTAATTGACTATCGTCAAATCAATAAAAAACTGCTATCAGATAAATTCCCACTCCCTAGAATTGATGATATTTTAGATCAACTAGGTAGAGCAAAATATTTCTCATGCCTTGACTTAATGTCAGGTTTTCATCAGATTGAACTCGAAGAAAGTTCAAGAAATATAACATCTTTTTCAACGAGCAATGGCTCATATCGCTTCACGCGACTACCATTTGGTTTAAAAATAGCGCCAAATTCATTTCAAAGAATGATGACTTTTGCATTCTCTGGACTTGAACCTTCCCAAGCATTCCTCTATATGGATGACTTAATAGTCATTGGTTGTTCTGAAAAGCATATGATTAAAAATTTAACAGATGTTTTTCAACTTTGCAGAAAACACAACCTTAAGCTACATCCCGAAAAATGCTCATTTTTTATGCACGAAGTGACCTTCCTGGGTCATAAATGTACAGATAAAGGAATCTTGCCAGATGACAAGAAATATGACGCATCAAAAATTACCCAGTCCCACAAGATGCGGACAGCGCTAGACGTTTTATTGCATTTTGCAATTATTATAGACGTTTTATTAAAAACTTCGCCGACTATTCACGGCACATAACAAGATTATGTAAAAAGAATGTCCCTTTTGAATGGACAGTCGAATGCCAAAACGCATTCGAATATCTAAAAAATAAACTCATGCAACCTACTCTATTACAGTACCCAGATTTTAGCAAAGAATTTTGCATAATCACAGATGCAAGCAAACAAGCTTGTGGAGCGATTTTAACTCAAAACCATAACGGACTCCAACTCCCGATAGCATATGCATCACGCTCATTCACAAAAGGTAAAAGCAACAAGAGCACAACAGAACAAGAATTGGCAGCAATTCATTGGGCAATAGTACATTTTCGACCATATATTTATGGCAAACACTTCACAGTGAAAACAGACCATAGACCCTTAAACTAACACGCATGCGGCTCGAGTTAGAAGAATATGATTTCACAGTTGAGTATCTAAAGGGTAAAGACAATTTCGTGGCAGACGCACTGTCACGAATAACCATTCAAGAATTAAAAGAAACAAGTAAGAAAGTCGGTCAAGCCCGACTGTAATATACTCTGTACCTGTTTGTACGAAACTAATAACTTTAAAGTGTGAGGTTTTTTCAAAATCTGAGGGTGGCAACTCTTTCAACCATCGTTCATCTGGTTGAAAAACGATGTATGGGGGCTAGTACCTAGTACAAACCCGTAAAATTATAAAATTTGTATATAATTTCCTATTAACAAAAACGTATCTATATTAGTCACGCGGGAATCACGCGTGATTTCTGACCGCAGGCCATCTCAATTATATCGCTCCACTCATAGCAAGGTCCAATTGGGAAATTACCAGTTAGCTATTGCCTTCTCGCTCTCTCTTTCTCGTAAGTTCTACCAATGGCAATGTTGTTGTTGGCGTTGGTTTTTATTTTCTTTTACATATAGCTCTAATATCGTTCATCTGATCGAAAAATGATGTATGGCGGGTCGATTCAAAATAAGTAGTAGAATATATGTCTAGAATGTTCGAACTATCTATCTTGAAAATTGTGGGAGTTATTTCGTTTTTTTAAATTTGCGGGGGAGGCAGGGGGCGTGGCAAAAATCAAAACTAAACTTGATCTGCCTGCAAGTATAAGAAATATATGTTCCATACACTTCAAACCTCTATCTCTTACCATCTCTGAGATCTCTTCGTTCATACGGACAGACGGACAGACAGACGGACAGACGGACAACGGAATGGCTATATCGACTCGGCTGTTGATGCTGATCAAGAATATATATACTTTATGGGGTCGGAGATGCTTCCTTCTGGCTGTTACATACATTTGCACAAACCCAATATACTCTGTGTACCTTCGGTACAGAGTATAAAAATAGAAGGCTAACATCGGCTGCGCCGATGTTTTAAATACCCTTGCAGTTTTTGAAAGGCGCTACCATTGATAACAAAAAAGTTTTTCTCATTAGAACAAGTTTTTGGACCGACTGTTTATATAGCAGCTATATGCTATAGTCATCCGATTTTGATCAATTTTTCCAGAATTGTGTGGAAGTATATGAAACTAATATATACCACGATTGGTGATACTACGATGGAAAACAAAAAAGTTTTTCTAACTAAAACTAGTTTTTGAACCTACCGTTTATATGGCAGCTATATGCTTTAGTCATCCGATTTTTATAAATTTTTTCAGAATTGTGTGGAAGCATATAAAACTAATATATACAACGATTGGTGACGCTACGATGGAAAACAAAAAAGTTTTTCTCACAAGAATTGGTTTTTGGACCGACCGTTTATATGGCAGCTATATGCTATAGTCATCCGATTTTGATCAATTTTTCCAGAATTGTGTGGACGCATATAAAACTCATGTATACCACGATTGGTGACGCTACGATGGAAAACAAAAAAGTTTTTCTCATTAGAACTAGTTTTTGGACCGATCGTTCCTATGGCAGCTATATGATATAGTCATCTGATTCGGCCGATTCCGACAAATGTGCAGCGTATTTGCATTTAAAGAGTTTTTGCAAAGTTTGGTCAAGATAGCTTCAAAACTGAGGGAGGAGATAGCATAGAAACAGACGGACAGACGGACAGACGGACGGACAGACGGACAGACGGAAATGAACTCAGCTCGTCATGCTGATCAAGAATATATATACTTTATGTGGTCGCAAATGCTTCCTTCACTGCGTTACAAACATCGTGACAATTTTAATATACCCTCTGCAAGGGTATAATAAACACGAACATACTTAAGGTCACTACAAGATTTCAAAGTAAACAGAAAAAATCCTGCGCAGGAAATGAACAAGTAGATACGCCTAGGCAATCTCTTGCAAACGCTTCTCAGCCCAACGTATATGACGTTATCACAAATGACGGCTTACGGAAAATAGTGACATTGCGAATAACCCCACTTAAATGTTTGGTAAAACATGGAAGAAAAGTTATAGCAAGAATCGATATTAGCGATTTGTACACCAATGGAATTCTAGACTTAGGTCAGTTTTTCCAAAGGCTTGAAAGACAAGCCGGTATACTTAATATCAGCCAAATATCAGTGGCACCGTGCGAAAAGATCTTTGAATCAATTTCAATAGATACCTTTAAACAAATGGGCAATAAAATATTAATGACTCTAAGAGTAGCGCTACTCAAGCCGGTGACCCTAATAAATAATGAAAAGATCAAGAAGCGATACTGTTTACATTCCATGACGATCCAATACAAGGAGGTCATACAGGCATAACCAAAACGCTAGCAAAAATAAAAAGACACTATTACTGGAAAAATATGACTCGTCATATCAGAGAGTACATAAATAGATGTCATAAATGCCTAACTTCTAAAACAACTAAACATACAAAAACACCAATGACAACAACAGAAACACCAATATATGCTTTTGACAGAGTGATAGTGGACACTATTGGCCCACTACCAAAATCAGAGAACGGAAACGAATATGCAGTCACTTTAATATGTGATTTAACCAAATATTTAGTTGCTATTCCAATTGCAAATAAAAGCGCAAATACTGTAGCTAAAGCAATATTTGAATCTTTTATTCTAAAGTACGGTCCAATGAAGACGTTCATTACGGACATGGGAACAGAATACAAGAATTCAATTATAAATGACCTGTGCAAATATCTAAAAATAGACAACATAACGTCAACTGCACACCATCACCAGACATTAGGTACCATTGAAAGAAGTCATAGAACCTTCAATGAGTACATACGTTCATACATATCAGTCGATAAAACTGATTGGGATACATGGTTACAATATTTCGTGTATTGTTTTAATACTACACCATCTGCAACTCATGATTATTGTCCATATGAACTTATTTTTAGTAAATCAAATAACTTAACAAAAGATTTTAATAGTATAGACAGAAAAGACCCACTATACAATGTAGAAGACTATGCTAAGAAAGCTAAGTTTAGATTAGAAATAGCATATAAAAGAGCTAGAATAATGCTAGAACAGCATAAGGTTAAGAATAAGGAATATTATGAGAAGAAAATAAATAACTTTAACTTGAAAATAGGAGATAACGTTTTACTAAGAAACGAAACTGGCCATAAATTGGAACCAGTATATTTAGGTCCATATTTAGTAACAGGAATAGAAGATAAAGACAATATTTTAATTAAAGACAAGAATAACAAAATACAGAAAGTACACAAAGATAGACTTAAAGAATACAGCAAATAGACTTCAAAATAGTAAAACTGAAATCAAAAACCAAAAAAGTGATGGCCTGATCAACCATTCACATCCACATTCACATTTATTAATCATTCAAATAAATATAAAGAACAATTAAAATCAACCAAATACTAAATAAACACTTTATTCAAATATACTTCATTTTATAAATAAAAAAAAAAAATAATATATATAAAATTTTACAAATATACAAAAAAAAAAAAATAGAAGGCTAACATCGGCTACGCCGATGTTTTAAATACCCTTGCAGTTTTTGAAAGGCGCTGATAACAAAAAAGTTTTTCTCATTAGAATTAGTTTTTAGACTATAGCTATATGCTATAGTCAGCCGATTTTGATCAATTTTTCAGAATTGTGTAAAAGCATATAAAACTAATATATACCACGATTGGTGATGCTACGTAGGAAAACAAAAAGTTTTTCTCACTAGAACTTGTTTTGGACCGATCGTTCCTATGGCAGCTATATGCTATAGTCATCCGATTTTGATAAATTTTTTCAGAATTGTGTGAAAGCATATAAAACTAATATATACCACAATTGGTGACGCTACGTAGGAAAACAAAAAAGTTTTTCTCATTAGAACTAGTTTTTGGACCGATCGTTCCTATGGCAGCTATATGCTATAGTCATCCGATTTTGATAAATTTTTTCAGAATTGTGTGAAAGCATATAAAACTAATATATACCACGATTGGTGATGCTACGATGGAAAACAAAAAAGTTTTTCTTACTAGAACTAGTTTTTGGACCGAACGTTTATATGGCAGCTATATGCTATAGTCATTCGATTTTGATCAATTTTTCCAGAATTGTGTGGAAGCATATAAAACTAATATATACCACGATTGGAGACGCTTCGTAGGAAAACAAAAAAGTTTTTCTCACTAGAACTTGTTTTTGAACCGATCGTTCCTATGGCAGCTATATGCTATAGTCATCCGATTTTGATAAATTTTTTTCAGAATTGTGTGAAAGCATATAGATCTAATATATACCACAATTGGTGACGCTACGATGGAAAACAAAAAAGTTTTTCTTACTAGAACTAGTTTTTGGACCGAACGTTTATATGGCAGCTATATGCTATAGTCATTCGATTTTGATCAATTTTTCCAGAATTGTGTGGAAGCATATAAAATTAATATATACCACGATTGGAGACGCTACGTAGGAAAACAAAAAAGTTTTTCTCACTAGAACTAGTTTTTGGACCGAACGTTTATATGGCAGCTATAAGCTATAGTCATTCGATTTTGATCAATTTTTCCAGAATTGTGTGGAAGCATATAAAACTAATATATACCACGATTGGAGACGCTACGTAGGAAAACAAAAAAGTTTTTCTCACTAGAACTTGTTTTTGGACCGATCGTTCCTATGGCAGCTATATGCTATAGTCATCCGATTTTGATAAATTTTTTCAGAATTGTGTGAAAGCATATAAATCTAATATATTCCACAATTGGTGACGCTACGATGGAAAACAAAAAAGTTTTTCTCATTAGAACTAGTTTTTGGACCGATTGTTCCTATGGCAGCTATATGATATAGTCATCCGATCCTGCCGATTCCGACAAATGTGCAGCGTATTTGTATTTAAAGACTTTTTGCAAAGTTTGGTCAAGATAGCTTCAAAACTGAGGGAGGAGATAGCATAGAAACAGACGGACAGACGGACGGACGGACAGACGGAAATGAACTCAGCTCGTCATGCTGATCAAGAATATATATACTTTATGTGGTCGGAAATGCTTCCTTCTATGCGTTACAAACATCGTGACAATTTAAATATACCATCTGCAAGGGTATAAAAAAATTTATTTTTCATAAGAAATTTTTGCTCTAGGGATATCAGTCCTACTCATATATTGCATACGCATGCATAAGAAATTTTTGCCCTGGGGATATCAGACATACCCATAAATTGCATACGCATGTAGAAGAAATTTAAAAAAACTAGAAGGCAAAGCTAACTTCGACTGTGTCGAAGTTTTAATACACTTGAAAAATATAGATATCAGATATTAAAACATTTTAAATCATTGATAATAAAAATTTGAAACCATAAAAATAGAAGGCTAACATCGGCTACGCCGATGTTTTAAATACCCTTGCAGTTTTTGAAAGGCGCTACCATTGATAACAAAAAAGTTTTTCTCACTAGAATTAGTTTTTTGACCGATCGTTCCTATGGCAGCAATATGCTACAGTCATCCGATTTCGATAAATTTTTCCAGAATTGTGTGGAAGTATATGAAACTAGTATATACCACGATTGGTGATGCTACGATGAAAAACAAAAAAGTTTTTCCCACTAGAACTAGTTTTTGGACAGACCGTTTATATGGCAGCTATATGCTATAGTCATCCGATTTTGATAAATTTTTCCATAATTGTGTGGAAGCATATAAAACTTATATGTACCACGATTGGTGGCGCCACGATGGAAAACAAAAAAGTTTTTCTCATTAGAACTAGTTTTTGGACCGATCGTTCCTATGGCAGCTATATGCTATAGTCATCCGATTTCGATCAATTTTTCCAGAATTGTGTAGAAATATATGAAACAAATATATACTAAGATTGGTGATGCTTCGATCGAAAACAAAAAAGTTTTTCTCACAAGAACAAGTTTTTGAACCGAACGTTTATATGGCAGCTATATGCTATAGTCATCCGATTTTAATAAATTTTTCCAGGATTGTGTAGAAGCATATAAAACTTATAAGTACCACGATTAGTGACGCTACGATTGAAAACAAAAAAGTTTTTCTCATTAGAACTAGTTTTTGAACCGATCGTTCCTATGGCAGCTATATGATATAGTCATCTGATCCGGCCGATTCCGACAAATGTGCAGCGTATTTGTATTTAAAGACTTTTTGCAAAGTTTGGTCAAGATAGCTTTAAAACTGAGGGAGGAGATAGCATAGAAACAGACGGACAGACGGACGGACGGACAGACGGACAAACGGAAATGAACTCAGCTCGTCATGCTGATCAAGAATATATATACTTTATGTGGTCGGAAATGCTTCCTTCTATGCGTTACAAACATCGTGACAATTTTAATATACCCTCTGCAAGGGTATAAAAAAAAAACTTTTCTTAGTAAAACACATTTTACGACCGATCGGTCCTATGGCAGCTAGGGCAAAAATGACTTATGGAAAATCAATTTTTATACCCTTGCAGAGGGTATATTAAAATTGTCACGATGTTTGTAACGCATAGAAGGAAGCATCTCCGACCCCATAAACTATATATATTCTTGATCAGCATGACGAGCCGAGTATATATAGCCATGTCCGTCTGTCCGTCTGTCCGTCCGTCTGTTTCTATGCTATCTCCTCCCTCAGTTTTAAAGCTATCTTGACCAAACTTTGCAAAAAGTCTTTAAATACACATAGGCTGCACATTTGTCGGAATCGGCCGGATCGGATGACTATATCATATAGCTGCCATAGGAACGATCGGTCCGAAAACTAGTTCTAGTGAGAAAAATTTGTTTGTTTTCCATCGTAGCGTCACCAATCGTGGTATATATTAGTTTTATATAATTTCACACAACTCTGGAAAAATTGATCGAAATCGGATGACTATAGCATATAGCTGCCATATAAACGGTCGGTCATAAAACTAGTTCTAGTGAGAAAAACTTTTTTGTTATCAATGGTAGCGTCCAAAACTGCAAGGGTATTCAAAACATCGGCGTAGCCGATTTTAGCCTTCTATTTTTTTTTTAAATTTCTTCTACATGCGTATGCAATATAAGGGTAAGTCTGATATCCCTGGGTAATTTTTATACACTTGAAAAGTGTATATTAATTTGCCCAGAAGTTTGTAACGCATAGAAATATTCATTTCCGACCCCATAAACTATATATATTTCTGATCAGGACGACGAGCCGAGTTCATTTCCGCTTGTCCGTCCGTCTGTCTGTCCGTCTGTCCGTCTGTCTGTCCGTCTGTCTGTTTCCACGCGAACTAGTCTCTCAGTTTTAAAGCTATCGAGCTAAAATTTTGCACAGAGTCTTCTTTTTACTGCACGCAACTAATATGTCGGAACCGGCCGGATCGGATGACTATATCTTATAGCTGCCATAGGAACGATCTGTCGGAAAATAATTCTTAGTGAGAAAAACTTTTTTATTTTCCAATGTAATGTCACCAATCTTGGTATATATTAGTTTGAAATGATTTTACATATTTGTGGAAAAATTTATCAAAATCGGATGAATATAGCATATAGCTGCCATATAAACGGTAGGTCAAGAAACTAGTTCTTGTGGGAAAAACTTTTTTATTTTCCATCGTAGCGTCAACAATCTTGGTATATATTAGTTTTATAAGCGTCATTATAATTCTGGAAGATTTTATCAAAATCGGAAGACTATAGCATATAGCTGCCATAGGACCGATCGGTCGAAAAATGTGTTTTACTAAGAAAAGTTATTTTTTATGGTTTCAAATTTTTATTATCAATGAATTAAAATGTTTTAATATCTGATATCTATATCCTATATATATTTTACCGGTTAAATCAGTTGAATTAAACTTTTTAAAGTGTATTAAAACTTCGACACAGTCGAAGTTAGCTTTGCCTTCTCCTTAATAAGAAATTTTTGCCCTTGGGATATCAGACTTACCCATATATGCATACGCTTTAGAAGAAATTAAAAAAAAAAATTTAATTTTCCATAATTAATTTATGCCCTAGGGATATCAGACTTACCCATATATTGCATACGCTTTAGAAGAAATTTAAAAAAACGAGAAGGCAAAGCTAACTTCGACTGTGCCGAAGTTTAAATACACTTGAAAAAATTTACTCCAACTGATTTAACCGGTTAAAAATATATAGAATATAGATATCAAATATTTTAAACTTTTTTAATATTTAAAAATAAAAATTTGATACAATAAAAAAAACTTTTCTTAGTAAAACACATATTCCGACCGATCGGTTCTATGGCAGCTATATGCTATAGTCATCCGATTTTGATAAATTTTTTCAGAATTGTGTGGAAACATATAAAACTAATATATACCACGATTGGAGACGCTACGATGGAAAACAAAAAAGTTTTTCTCACTTAAAGTAGTTTTTGAAACAACCGTTTATATGGCAGCTATATGCTATAGTCATCCGATTTTGATAAATTTTTTCAGAATTGTGTGGAAACATATAAAACTAATATATACCACGATTGGAGACGCTACGATGGAAAACAAAAAAGTTTTTCTCACTAGAACTATTTTTTGACCGATCGTTCCTATGGCAGCTATATGCTATAGTCATCCGATTTTGATAAATTTTTTCAGAATTGTGTGGAAGCATATAAAACTAATATATACTACGATTGGTGACCCTACGATGGAAAATAAAAAAAGTTTTTCTCACTAAGACTTATTTTTGGACCGATCGTTCCTATGGCAGCTATAAGATATAGTCATCCGATCCGGCCGGTTCCGACAAATTAGTCAAATTTCAGCCGTATTTGCATTTAAAGAGTTTTGGACAAAGTTTGGTCAAGATAGACTTCAAAACTGACAGACAGGCAGATAGCACAGAAACAGACGGACAGACGGACGGACGGACGGACGGACGGACAAGACGGAAATGAACTCAGCTCGTCATCCTGATCAAGAATATATATAGTTTATGGGGTCGGAAATGCATCTTTCACTGCGTTACAAACATCGTGACAAAATTAATATACCCTTTGCAAGGGTATAAAAATTGAAGGTTCCATAATCTACGCCGATTTTGTTTTAAGGATATCAGCTTACCCAGTTTTTGAAAGGCTTAGCTACCATTGATAACAAAAAAGTTTTTCTACATTAGCCGAAGTTTTTATACACTGAAAAACGTTTACGGCAGCTGATTTACTAAAAAATCATTTTAATCTAGATTTCAGATATTGTGTAAAAATATTTAAAACTAAATATAATTGGTGATAAAAACAAAATTTGATACCATAAAAAAAATTTTCTTAGTTAAACATTTTCCGGACCGATCGGTCCTATGGCAGCTATATGCTATAGTCATCCGATTTTGATAAATTTTTTCAGAATTGTGTGAAAGCATATAAAACTAATATATACCACGATTGGTGACGTTACGTAGGAAAACAAAAAAGTTTTTCTCACTAGAACTTGTTTTTGGACCGATCGTTCCTATGGCAGCTATATGCTATAGTCATCCGATTTTGATAAATTTTATCAGAATTATGTGAAAGCATATAAAACTAATATATACCACAATTGGTGACGCTACGATGGAAAACAAAAAAGTTTTTCTCACTAGAACTTGTTTTTGGACCGATCGTTCCTATGGCAGCTATATGCTATAGTAATCCGATTCCGATAATTTTTTCCAGTATTGTGTGGAAGTATATAAAACTAATATATACCACGATTGGTGATGCTACGATGGAAAACAAAAAAGTTTTTCTCACTAGAACTAGTTTTTGGACCGAACGTTTATATGGCAGCTATATGCTATAGTCATCCGATTTTGATCAATTTTTCCAGAATTGTGTGGAAGCATATAAAACTTATATATACCACGACTGGTGACGCTACGATGGAAAACAAAAAAGTTTTTCTCATTAGAACTTGTTTTTGGTATAGTCATCCGATCCGGCCAATTCCAACAAATGTGCAGCGTATTTGTATTTAAAGACTTTTTGCAAAGTTTGGTCAAGATTGCTTCAAAACTGAGGGAGGAGATAGCATAGAAACAGACGGACAGACGGACGGACGGACAGACGGAAATGAACTCAGCTCGTCAAGCTGATCAAGAATATATATACTTTATGTGGTCGGAAATGCTTCCTTCTATGCGTTACAAACATCGTGACAATTTTAATATACCCTCTGCAAGGGTATAAAAAATTTAATTTTCCATAAGAAATTTTTGCCCTAGGGATATCAGACTTACTCATATATTGCATACGCATGAAGAAGAAATTTTAAAAAAATTTATTTTTAATAAGAAATTTTTGCCCTGGGGATATCAGACGTACCCATATATTGCATACGCATTTAGAAGAAATTTTAAAAAAATGTACCCTAGGGATATTAGATTTACCCATATATTGCATACGCATGTAGAAGAAATTTAAAAAAAATTTTATTTTGTATAAGAAATTTTTGCCCTAGGAATATCAGACTTACTCATATATTGCATACGCATGTAGAATAAATTTAAAAAAAAAAAATTACCCTAGGGATATCAGTCTTACCCATATATTGCATACGCATGTAGAAGAAATTTAAAAAAAATTTATTTTTAATAAGAAATTTTTGTCCTTGGGATATCAGACTTACCCATATATTGCATACGCTTTAGAAGAAATTTAAAAAAAAATTTATTTTCGTAATTAATTTTTGCCCTAGGGATCTCAGACTTACTCATATATTACATACGCATGTAGAAGAAATTAAAAAAAAAAATTATTTTTCATAAGAAATTTTTGCTCTAGGGATATCAGACATACTCATATATTGCATACGCATGCATTAGAAATTTTTGCCCTGGGGATATCAGACATACCCATATATTGCATACGCATGTAGAAGAAATTGAAAAAAAAATTACCCTAGGGATATCAGTCTTACCCATATATTGCATACGCATGTAGAAGAAATTAAAAAAATTTAATTTTCCATAAGAAATTTTTGCCCTAGGGAAATCAGTATTACTTATATATTGCATATGCATGTAGAAGAAATTTAAAAAAAAATTATTCTTAATAAGAAATTTTTGCCCTTGGGATATCAGACTTACCCATATATTGCATACGCATGTAGAAGAAATTTAAAAAAATTTATTCTTAATAAGAAATTTTTGCCCTTGGGATATCAGACTTACCCATATATTGCATACGCATTTAGAAGAAATTATAAAAAAATTTACCCTAGGGATATCAGACTTATCCATATATTGCATACGCATGTAAAAGAAATTTAAAAGAAATTTTATTTTTTATAAGAAATTTTTGCCCTAGGGATATCAGACTTACTCATATATTGCATACGCATGTAGAAGAACTTTTAAAAAAAAAATATTTTTAATAAGAAATTTTTGCCCTTGGGATATCAGTCTTACCCATATATTGCATACGCTTTAGAAGAAATTTAAATATAAAAAAATTAATTTTCCATAATTAATTTTTTCCCTAGGGATATCAGACATACCCATATATTGCATACGCATGTAGAAGAAATTTAAAAAAAATTTATTTTTCATAAGAAATCATTCATAAGAATCTAGGGATATCAGACCTACTCATATATTGCATACACATGCATAAGAAATTTTTGCCCTGGGGATATCAGACATACCCATATATTGCATACGCATGTAGAAGAAATTTACAAAAAAACGTATTTTTAATAAGAAATTTTTGCCCTGGGGATATCAGACATACCCATATATTGCATACGCATGTAGAAGAAATTTAAAAAAATTTACCCTAGGGATATCAGACTTACCCAAATATTGCATACGCTTTAGAAGAAATTTAAAAAAAAATTAATTTTCCATAATTAATTTTTTCCCTAGGGATATCAGACATACCCATATATTGCATATGCATGTAGAAGTAATTTAAAAAAAAATTTATTTTTCATAAGAAATTGTTGCCCTTGGGATATCAGACATACCCATATATTTCATACGCATTTAGAAGAAATTAACAAAAAAATTTATTTTTAATACGAAATTTTTGCCCTGGGGATATCAGACGTACCCATATATTGCATACGCATTTAGAAGAAATTTTAAAAAAATGTACCCTAGGGATATTAGATTTACCCATATATTGCATACGCATGTAGAAGAAATTTAAAACGAGAAGGCAAAGCTAACTTCGACTGTGCCGAAGTTTTAATACACTTGAAAAACTTTACTCCAACTGATTTAACCAGTAAAATATATATAGGATATAGATATCAGATATTTAAAAATGTTTAATTATTGATAATAAAAATTTGATATCATAAAAAAAACTTTTCTCAGTAAAACACATTATTCGACCGATCGGTCCTATGGCAGCTATATGCTATAGTCATCCGATTTTGATACAATCTTCCAGAATTGTGTTGACGCATATAAAACTAATCTATACCAAGATTGGTGACGCTACGATGGAAAATAAAAATGTTTTTCCCACTAGAACTAGTTTTTTGACCGACCGTTTATATGGCAGCTATATGCTATATTCATCCGATTTCGATAAATTTTTCCGCAAATATGTAAAATCATCTTAAACTAATATATACCAAGATTGGTGACGCTACAATGGAAAATAAAAAAAATTTTTTTCACTAAGACTTATTTTCCGACCGATTGTTCCTATGGCAGCTATAAGATATAGTCGTCCGATCCGGCCGGTTCCGACATATTAGTTGCGTGCAGTAAAAAGAAGACTCTGTGCAAAATTTTAGCTCGATAGGTTTAAAACTGAGAGACTAGTTCGCGTAGAAACAGACAGACAGACGGACAGACGGACGGACGGACAGACGGACAGACAGACGGACGGACGGACAAGCGGAAATGAACTCGGCTCGTCGTCCTGATCAAGAATATATATAGTTTATGGGGTCGGAAATGAATATTTCTATGAGTTACAAACTTCTGGGCAAAATTAATATACACTTTTCAAGTGTATAAAAATTTTATTTTGTATAAGAAATTTTTGCCCTAGGAATATCAGACTTTCTCATATATTGCATACGCAAGTATAAAAAAATTTATTTTTAATAAGAAATTTTTGTCCTTGGGATATCAGACTTACCCATATATTGCATACGCTTTAGAAGAAATTTAAAAAAAATTTTGTTTTCGTAATTATTTTTGCCCTAGGGATATCAGACTTACTCATATATTACATACGCATGTAGAAGAAATTAAAAAAAAAAATTATTTTTCATAAGAAATTTTTGCTCTAGGGATATCAGACATACTCATATATTGCATACGCATGCATTAGAAATTTTTGCCCTGGGGATATCAGACATACCCATATATTGCATACGCATGTAGAAGAAATTAAAAAAAAAATTACCCTAGGGATATCAGACTTACTCATACTATTACATACGCATGTAGAAGAAATTAAAAAAAATAAATTATTTTTCATAAGAAATTTTTGCTTTAGGGATATCAGACATACTCATATATTGCATACGTATGCATTAGAAATTTTTGCCCTGGGGATATAAGACATACCCATATATTGCATACGCATGTAGAAGAAATTAAAAAAAAATTTAATTTACCATAAGAAATTTTTGCCCTAGGGAAATCAGTATTACTTATATATTGCATACGCATGTAGAAGAAATTTAAAAAAAAAATATTTTTAATAAGAAATTTTTGCTGGGATTCGTTTTATTTCGTTGAATTTAAAAAAAATTTTATAAGAAATTTTTGCTCTGGGATATCAGACTTACTCATATATTGCATACGCATGTAGAAGAAATTTAAAAAAAAAATTTTAATAGAAGAAATTTATTTTTCATAAGATATTTTTGCTCTAGGGATATCAGACTTACTCATATATTGCATACACATGCATAAGAAATTTTTGCCCTGGGGATATCAGACATACCCATATATTGCATACGCATGTAGAAGAAATTAAAAAAAAATTTAATTTACCATAAGAAATTTTTGCCCTAGGGAAATCAGTATTACTTATATACGCATGTAGAAGAAATTTAAAAAAAAATTATTTTTAATAAGAAATTTTTGCCCTTGGGATATCAGACTTACCCATATATTGCATACGCATGTAGAAGAAATTTAAAAAAAAATTTATTTTTAATAAGAAATTTTTGCTCTAGGGATATCAGACTTACTCATATATTGCATACGCATGTAGAAGAAATTTAAAAAAAAAATTATTTTTAATAAGAAATTTTTGCCCTTGGGATATCAGACTTAGCCATATATTGCATACGCATGTATAAGAAATTTAAAAAAAAAATTATTTTTAATAAGAAATTTTTGCCCTTGGGATATCAGACTTACCCATATATTGCATACGCATGTAGAAGAAATTTAAAAAAAAATTTATTTTTAATAAGAAATTTTTGCTCTAGGGATATCAGACTTACCCATATATTGCATACGCTTTAGAAGAAATTTAAAAAAAAAATTAATTTTCCATAATTAATTTTTTCCCTAGGGATATCAGACATACCCATATATTGCATACGCATGTAGAAGAAATTTAAAAAAAATTTATTTTTCATAAGATATTTTTGCTCTAGGGATATCAGACCTACTCATATATTGCATACACATGCATAAGAAATTTTTGCCCTCGGGATATCAGACATACCCATATATTGCATACGCATGTAGAAGAAATTTAAAAAAAAATTAATTTTCCATAAGAAATTTTTGCCCTAGGGATATCAGACTAACTCATATTTGCATACGCATGTAGAAGAAATTAAAAAAAAAATTTATTTTTAATAATAAATTTTTGCCCTTGGGATTTTAGACTTACCCATACGCATAGGGATATCAGACTTACTCATATATTGCATACGCATGTAGAAGAAATTTAAAAAAAAAATGTATTTTTAATAAGAAATTTTTGCCCTGGGGATATCAGACATACCCATATATTGCATACGCATTTAGAAGAAATTTAAAAAAAAATTACCCTAGGGATATCAGACATACCCATATATTGCATACGCATGTAGAAGAAATTTGAAAAAAATTTATTTTTCCTAAGAAATTTTTGCGCTTGGGATATCAGACTTACCCAAATATTGCATACGCATGTGGAAGAAATTTAAAAAAAAATTTAATTTTCCTTAAGAAATTTTTGCCCTAGGGATATCAGACCTACTCATATATATTGCTTACGCATGTAGAAGAAATTTTAAATAAGATTGCCCTAGGGATATCAGACTTACCTATATATTGCATACGCATGTAGAAGAAATTTAAAAAATTATTTTATTTTTCATAAGAAATTTTTGTCCTAGGGATATCAGACTTACTCGTATATTGCAAATGCATGTAGAAAAAATTTAAAAAAAATTTCATTTTTCATAAGAAATTTTTGCTCTAGGGATATTAGACCTACTCATATATTGCATACGCATGCATAAGAAATTTTTGCCCTGGGGATATCAGACATACCCATATATTGCATACGCATGTAGAAGAAATTAAAAAAAAAAAAAAGAAGGCTAACATTACCTTGCAGTTTTTGAAAGGCGCTACCATAGATAACAAAAAAGTTTTTCTTATAAGAATTAGTTTTTAGACCGATCGTTCCTTTGGCAGCTATATGCTATAGTCATCCGATTTTGATACATTTTTCCAGAATTGTGTGGAAGCATATAAAACTAATATATACCACGATTGGTGACGCTACGATGGAAAACAAAAAAGTTTTTCTCACTAGAACTAGTTTTTGGACCGACCGTTTATATGGCAGCTATATGCTATAGTCATCCGATTTCGATAAATTTTTCCAAAGTGTGTGGACGCATATAAAACTTATATATACCTCGATTGGTGACGCTACGATGGAAAACAAAAAGTTTTTCTCACTAGAACTTTTGGCGACCGTTACAGCTAGCTGTCCCGATTCGATAAATTTTTCAGAATTGTGTGAAAATATATAAAACTAAATACTACGATTGGTGACGCTACGATGGAAAACAAAAAGTTTTTCTCACAAGAACTGGTTTTTGGACCGACCGTTTATATGGCAGCTATATGCTATAGTCATCCGATTTTGATAAATTTTTCCAGAATTGTGTGGACATATATAAAACTAATATATACTACGATTGGTGACGCTACGATGGAAAACAAAAAAGTTTTTCTCACTAGAACTAGTTTTTGGACCGATCGTTCCTATGGCAGCTATATGATATAGTCATCCGATACGGCCGATTCCGACAAATGTGCAGCGTATTTGTATTTAAAGACTTTTTGCAAAGTTTGGTCAAGATAGCTTTAAAACTGAGGGAGGAGATAGCATAGAAACAGACGGACAGACGGACAGACGGACGGACGGACAGACGGACAGACGGACAAACGGAAATGAACTCAGCTCGTCATGCTGATCAAGAATATATATACTTTATGTGGTCGGAAATGCTTCCTTCTATGCGTTACAAACATCGTGACAATTTTAATATACCCTCTGCAAGGGTATAATTACCCTAGGGATATCAGACTTACTCATATATTACATACGCATGTAGAAGAAATTTAAAAAAAAAATTATTTTTCATAAGAAATTTTTGCTCTAGGGATATCAAACATACTCATATATTGCATACGCATGCATTAGAAATATTTGCCCTGGGGATATCAGACCCATATATTGCATACGCATGTAGGAGAAATTTAAAAAAAATTTATTTTTAATAAGAAATTTTTGCGCTTGGGATATCAGACTTACCCATATATTGCATACGCATGTAGAAGAAATTTAAAAGAAATTTTATTTTTTATAAGAAATTTTTGCCCTAGGGATATCAGACTTACTCATATATTGCATACGCATGTAGAAAAAATTTAAAAAAAAAATTTATTTTTAATAAGAAATTTTTGCTCTAGGGATATCAGACTTACTCATATATTGCATACGCATGTAGAAGAAATTTAAAAAAAAATTATTTTTAATAAGAAATTTTTGCCCTTGGGATATCAGACTTAGCCATATGCATCGCTTATAAGAAATTTAAAAAAAAAATATTTTTAATAAGAAATTTTTGCCCTTGGGATATCAGACTTACCCATATATTGCATACGCATGTAGAAGAAATTTAAAAAAAAATTTATTTTTAATAAGAAATTTTTGCTCTAGCGATATCAGACTTACCCATATATTGCATACGCTTTAGAAGAAATTTAAAAAAAAAAAATTAATTTTCCATAATTAATTTTTTCCCTAGGGATATCAGACATACCCATATATTGCATACGCATGTAGAAGAAATTTACAAAAAAACGTATTTTTAATAAGAAATTTTTGCCCTAGGGATATCAGACTTACTCATATATTGCATACGCATGTAGAAGAAATTTAAAAAAAATTTATTTTTAATAATAAATTTTTGCCCCTGGGATATCAGACTTACCCATACGCATAGGGATATCAGACTTACTCATATATTGCATACGCATGTAGAAGAAATTTAAAAAAAAATTATTTTTCATAAGAAATTTTTGCTCTAGGGATATCAGACCTACTCATATATTGCATACACTGCATAAAAAATTTTGCCCTGGGGATTCAGACATACCCATATATGCTACGCATAAAAAAATTTCCCTAGGGATATCAGACATACCCATATATTTCATACGCATTTAGAAGAAATTTACAAAAAAATTTATTTTTAATACGAAATTTTTGCCCTGGGGATATCAGACGTACCCATATAATGCATACGCATTTAGAAGAAATTTTAAAAAAATGTACCCTAGGGATATTAGATTTACCCATATATTGCATACGCATGTAGAAGAAATTTAAAACGAGAAGGCAAAGCTAACTTCGGGATTGCATACGCATGTAGAAGAAATTTAAAAAAAAATTTATTTTTAATAAGAAATTTTTGCTCTAGGGATATCAGACTTACCCATATATTGCATACGCTTTAGAAGAAATTTAAAAAAAAAAAATTAATTTTCCATAATTAATTTTTTCCCTAGGGATATCAGACATACCCATATATTGCATACGCATGTAGAAGAAATTTAAAAAAAAATTTATTTTTCATAAGATATTTTTGCTCTGGGGATATCAGACCTACTCATATATTGCATACACATGCATAAGAAATTTTTGCCCTCGGGATATCAGACATACCCATATATTGCATACGCATGTAGAAGAAATTTAAAAAAAAATTAATTTTCCATAAGAAATTTTTGCCCTAGGGATATCAGACTAACTCATATTTGCATACGCATGTAGAAGAAATTAAAAAAAAATTTATTTTTAATAATAAATTTTTGCCCTTGGGATTTTAGACTTACCCATACGCATAGGGATATCAGACTTACTCATATATTGCATACGCATGTAGAAGAAATTAAAAAAAAAAATGTATTTTTAATAAGAAATTTTTGCCCTGGGTATATCAGACATACCCATATATTGCATACGCATTTAGAAGAAATTTAAAAAAAAATTACCCTAGGGATATCAGACATACCCATATATTGCATACGCATGTAGAAGAAATTTGAAAAAAATTTATTTTTCCTAAGAAATTTTTGCGCTTGGGATATCAGACTTACCCAAATATTGCATACGCATGTGGAAGAAATTTAAAAAAAAATTTAATTTTCCATAAGAAATTTTTGCCCTAGGGATATCAGACCTACTCATATATATTGCTTACGCATGTAGAAGAAATTTTAAATAAGATTGCCCTAGGGATATCAGACTTACCTATATATTGCATACGCATGTAGAAGAAATTTAAAAAATTATTTTATTTTTCATAAGAAATTTTTGTCCTAGGGATATCAGACTTACTCGTATATTGCAAATGCATGTAGAAAAAATTTTAAAAAAATTTCAATTTTCATAAGAAATTTTTGCTCTAGGGATATCAGACCTACTCATATATTGCATACGCATGCATAAGAAATTTTTGCCCTGGGGATATCAGACATACCCATATATTGCATACGCATGTAGAAGAAATTAAAAAAAAAATTATTTTCGGGATATCAGATTAATATTTTTACATACCATGTAGGGATATTTAAAAAAAATTATTTTTCAAAATTTTTGCTCTAGATATCAGAATACTCATAACGCATGCATTAGAAATATTTGCCCTGGGGATATCAGACCCATATATTGCATACGCATGTAGGAGAAATTTAAAAAAAAATTTATTTTTAATAAGAAATTTTTGCGCTTGGGATATCAGACTTACCCATATATTGCATACGCATGTAGAAGAAATTTAAAATAAATTTTATTTTTTATAAGAAATTTTTGCCCTAGGGATATCAGACTTACTCATATATTGCATACGCATGTAGAAGAAATTTAAAAAAAAAATTATTTTTAATAAGAAATTTTTGCCCTTGGGATATCAGACTTACCCATATATTGCATACGCTTTAGAAGAAATTTAAAAAAAACGAGAAGGCAAAGCTAAAAAAATGTATTTTTAATAAGAAATTTTTGCCCTGGGGATATCAGACGTACCCATATATTGCATACGCATGTAGAAGAAATTAAAAAAAAAATTACCCTAGGGATATCAGACTTACTCATATATTACATACGCATGTAGAAGAAATTTAAAAAAAAAATTATTTTTCATAAGAAATTTTTGCTCTAGGGATATCAGACATACTCATATATTGCATACGCATGCATTAGAAATATTTGCCCTGGGGATATCAGACCCATATATTGCATACGCATGTAGGAGAAATTTAAAAAAAAATTTATTTTTAATAAGAAATTTTTGCGCTTGGGATATCAGACTTACCCATATATTGCATACGCATGTAGAAGAAATTTAAAAGAAATTTTATTTTTTATAAGAAATTTTTGCCCTAGGGATATCAGACTTACTCATATATTGCATACGCATTGTAGAAGAAATTTAAAAAAAATAAATTTTTAATAAGAAATTTTTGCCCTCGGGATATCAGACTTACTCCATATATTGCATACGCATGTAGAAGAAATTTAAAAAAAAAAGATAATTTTTTAATAAGAAATTTTTGTCCCTTGGGATATCAGACTTAGCCATATATTGCATACGCATGTATAAGAAATTTAAAAAAAATTATTTGTAATAAGAAATTTTTGCCCTTGGGATATCACACTTCCACCCATATATTGCATACGCATGTAAAAGAAATTTAATTTGCAAATCTAGGGATATCAGACTTACCCATATATTGCATACGCTTTAGAAGAAATTTAAAAAAAAATTAATTTTCCATAAGTAATTTTTTCACCTAGGGTATATCAGACATACCCATATATTTTTTAGAATTGTGGAACATGTAGAACAAATATAAAAAAAAATTTATTTTTCATAAGAAATTTTTGCTCTAGGGATATCAGACCTACTCATATATTGCATAATTAGGGGCATATAAAACTAACATATTTGAAATTTTTGCCCTGGGGATATCAGACATACCATATATTGCATACGCATGTAGAAGAAATTTACAAAAAAACCGTATTTTTAATAAGAAATTTTTGCCTATAGGGATATCAGACCGGTTACTACATATAGTTGCATACGCATGTAGAAGAAATTTAAAAAAATTTTCGATTTTTAAAATAAGAAATTTTTGCCCGTAGATACAGACAGACCGACATACGGATATCAGACTTAATTTCATATAGTGCATACGAATATATGAAGAAATTTAAAAAAATTTTTTTTCGTAAGAAATTTTTGCTCTAGGGATATCAGACTTACTCAATATATTGCATACATAATTCATAAGAAATTTTTCCCTAGGGATATCAGACTTACCCATATATTGCATACGCATGTAGAAGAAATTTAAAAAAAATTTATTTTTAATAAGAAATTTTTGCCCTTGGGATATCACCAAATTGCATACGCATTTAGAAGAAATTTAAAAAAAAATTAATAAAAAATTTTCCCTAGGGATATCAGACTTACCCATAGATTGCATACGAATGTAGAAGAAATTTTAAAAAAAATTTATTTTTTATAAGAAATTTTTGCCCTGGGGATATCAGACTTACTCAGATATTGCATACGCATGGAGAAGAAATTAAAAAAAAAATTATTTTTAGTAAGAAATTTTTGCTCTAGGGATATCAGACCTACTCATATATTGCATACGCATGTAGAAGAAATTTAAAAAAATTTTACCCTGGGGATATCAGACTTACCCATATATTGCATACGCATGTAGAAGAAATTTACAAAAAAACTTATTTTTAATAAGAAATTTTTGCCCTGGGGATATCAAACATACCCATATATTGCATACGCTTTAGAAGAAATTTAAAAAAAAAAATTAATTTTCCATAATTAATTTTTTCCCTAGGGATATCAGACATACCCATATATTGCATACGCATGTAGAAGAAATTTAAAAAAAAATTTATTTTTCATAAGAAATTTTTGCTCTAGGGATATCAGACCTACTCATATATTGCATACGCATGCATAAGAAATTTTTGCCCTGGGGATATCAGACATACCCATATATTGCATACGCATGTAGAAGAAATTTAAAAAAAAAATTATTTTTAATAAGAAATTTTTGCCCTTCAGACTTACCCATATATTGCATACGCTTTAGAGAAATTAAAAAAAATATAAATATTTTCATAAACCCAGGGATATCAGACATACCCATATATTGCATACGCATGTAGAAGAAATTTAAAAAAAAATGTATTTTTAATAAGAAATTTTTGCCCTGGGGATATCAGACATACCCATATATTGCATACGCTTTAGAAGAAATTCTAAAAAAAAAAAATATCCCTAGGGATATCAGACATACCCATATATTGCATACGCATGTAGAAGAAATTTAAAAAAAAAATTTATTTTTCATAAGAAATTTTTTGGGGATATCAGACTTACTCATATATTGCATACGCATGCATAAGAAATTTTTGCCCTGGGGATATCAGACATACCCATATATTGCATACGCATGTAGAAGAAATTTTAAAAAAAAATATTTTTAATAAGAAATTTTTGCCCTTGGGATATCAGACTTACCCATATATTGCATACGCTTGTAGAAGAAATTTAAAAAAATAATCATAAATTTTCCAGGGATATCAGACTTACTTATATTGCTACGCATGTGAAGAATTTAAAAAAATTGTTTTAAAATTGCTCTGGGATATAGACTTACCCATATTTGATACGCATTTAAAGAAATTTTGTTAGGGATATAACTTTAGAGGTGTGATTTTGTAATGAAATTTACAACTGATTTCTAGAAATATTATATAGATATCAGATATTAAATTTTTAATCATATAATAAAATGATACCATAAAAAAACTTTTCTTGAAAACACATTTTCGACCGATCGGTCCAAAAAAGATCGTTTTGATAAATTTTTTTCAAAATTATGTGGGCATATAAAACTAATATATACTAAGATTGGGACGCTACGATAAAAACAAAAATTTTTCTCACTAGAAGTAGTTTTTTGACCGATCGTTTATATGGCACTATATGCTATAGTCATCCGATTTTGATAAATTTTTTCAGAATTGTGTGAAAACATATAAAACAATATATATACGATTGGGCGCACGATGGAAACAAAACTAATGCGTCGTAAGCTAAGCTATCGTTTTGTAAATTTTCCAGAATTTGTGGAACATATAAAATAAATATACCAAGATTAGTGACGCTACGATGGAAAACAAAAAGTTTTTCAACTAGACTAGTTCTTAGAGATCGTTCTATGGCAGCTATATGATATAGTCATCCGATCCGGTTCACATATTGTTGTGTAAAAGAAGACTCTTGAATTTCGTCGTGCTTTAACTGAGGGTAGTTCGCGTGACAGACAGGAGGGTGGTCGTTGTCTTTTTTATGGGTCGGAAATGAATATTATGCGTAAAACTTGGAAAATTAATATACACTTTTCAAGTGTATAAAAAAATACATAATGTGGTTAAATGGGTTGACTCAGATATTGCATACGCATGGAGAAGAAATTAAAAAAAAAATTATTTTTAGTAAGAAATTTTTGCTCTAGGGATATCAGACCTACTCATATATTGCATACACATGCATAAGAAATTTTTGCCTTGGGGATATCAGACATACCCATATATTGCATACGCATGTAGAAGAAATTTACAAAAAAACTTATTTTTAATAAGAAATTTTTGCCCTGGGGATATCAAACATACCCATATATTGCATACGCTTTAGAAGAAATTTAAAAAAAAAAAATTTTTCCATAATTAATTTTTTCCCTAGGGATATCAGACATACCCATATATTGCATACGCATGTAGAAGAAATTTAAAAAAAATTTATTTTTCAAAAGAAATTTTTGCTCTAGGGATATCAGACCTACTCATATATTGCATATCATGCATAAGAAATTTTTGGCCTGGGGATATCAGACATACCCATATATTGCATACGCATGTAGAAGAACTTTAAAAAAAAAATTATTTTTAATAAGAAATTTTTGCCCTTGGGATATCAGACTTACCCATACGCATAAGGATATCAGACTTACTCATATATTGCATACGCATATAAAAAAAAAATTATTTTTCATAAGAAATTTTTGCTCTAGGGATATCAGACCTACTCATATATTGCATACACATGCATAAGAAATTTTTGCCCTGGGGATATCAGACATACCCATATATTGCCTACGCATGTAGAAGAAATTTAAAAAAAAATTTATTTTTAATAAGAAATTTTTGCCCTGGGGATATCAGACATACCCATATATTGCATACGCATGTAGAAGAAATTTAAAAAAAATTTACCCTAGGGATATCAGACTTACCCAAATATTGCATACGCTTTAGAAGAAATTTAAAAAAAATATTAATTTTCCATAATTAATTTTTTCCCTAGGGATATCAGACATACCCATATATTGCATAAGCATGTAGAAGTAATTTAAAAAATTTATTTTTCATAAGAAATTTTTGCCCTTGGGATATCAGACATACCCATATATTGCATACGCATTTAGAAGAAATTTACAAAAAAATTTATTTTTAATAAGAAATTTTTGCCCTGGGGATATCAGACGTACCCATATATTGCATACGCATTTAGAAGAAATTTTAAAAAAATGTACCCTAGGGATATTAGATTTACCCATATATTGCATAAGCATGTAGAAGAAATTTAAAAAAAATTAATTTTTAATAATAAATTTTTGCCCTTGGGATATCAGACTTACCCATATATTGCATACCGATGTAAATTACAAAAAAATAAAAAAATTTAAAAAAATTTTTCATAAGAAATTTTTGCTCTAGGGATATCAGACCTACTCATATATTGGATAGACATGTAAAAAAAATAAAATTTTTGCCCTGGGGATATCAGACATACCCATATATTGCATACGCATTTAGAAGAAATTTACAAAAAAACTTATTTTTAATAAGAAATTTTTGCCCTGGGGATATCAGACATACCCATATATTGCATACGCATGTAGAAGAAATTAAAAAAAAATTTTCCCTAGGGATATCAGACTTACCCAAATATTGCATACGCTTTAGAAGAAATTTAAAAAAAAAATTAATTTTCCATAATTAATTTTTTCCCTAGGGATATCAGACATACCAATATATTGCATACGCATGTAGAAGAAATTTAAAAAAAAATTATTTTTCATAAGAAATTTTTGCCCTTGGGATATCAGACATACCCATATATTGCATACGCATTTAGAAGAAATTTACAAAAGAATTTATTTTTAATAAGAAATTTTTGCCCTGGGGATATCAGACATACCCATATATTGCATACGCATGTAGAAGAAATTTTAAAAAAATTTAATTTACTCATATATTGCATACGCATGTAGAATAAATTTAAATAAAAATTATTTTTAATAAGAAATTTTTGCCCTTGGGATATCAGACTTAGCCATATATTGCATACGCATGTAGAAGAAATTTAAAAAAAAATGTACCCTAGGGATATCAGACTTACCCATAGATTGCATACGAATGTAGAAGAAATTTAAAAAAAAATTTATTTTTTATAAGAAATTTTAGCCCTAGGGATATCAGACCTACTCATATATATTGCTTACGCATGTAGAAGAAATTTTAAAAAAGATTGCCCTAGGGATATCAGACTTACCTATATATTGCATAAGCATGTAGAAGAAATTTAAAAAATTATTTTATTTTTCATAAGAAATTTTTGCCCTAGGGATATCAGACTTACTCGTATATTTGCAAATGCATGTAGAAAAAATTTTAAAAAAATTTCATTTTTCATAAGAAATTTTTGCTCTAGGGATATCAGACCTACACATATATTGCATACGCATGCATAAGAAATTTTTGCCCTTGGGATATCAGACTTACCCATATATTGCATACGCTTTAGAAGAAATTTAAAAAAAAAATTAATTTTACATAAGAAATTTTTGCCCTAGGGATATCAGACTTACTCATATTTGCATACGCATAAAGAAGAAATTTAAAAAAAAATTTATTTTTAATAATAAATTTTTGCCCTTGGGATTTTAGACTTACCCATACGCATAGGGATATCAGACTTACTCATATATTGCATACGCATGTAGAAGAAATTTAAAAAAAAAATTATTTTTCATAAGAAATTTTTGCGCTAGGGATATCAGACCTACTCATATATTGCATACGCATGTAGAAGAAATTTACAAAAAAAACTTATTTTTAATAAGAAATTTTTGCCCTGGGGATATCAGACATACCCATATATTGCATACGCATGTAGAAAAAATTTACCCTAGGGATATCAGACTTACCCAAATATTGCATACGCTTTAAAAGAAATTAAAAAAAAAAAATTAATTTTCCATAATTAGTTTTTGCCCTAGGGATATCAGACTTACTCATATATTGCGTACGCATGTAGAAGAAATTAAAAAAAAAATGTATTTTTAATAAGAAATTTTTGCCCTGGGGATATCAGACATACCCATATATTGCATACGCATTTAGAAGAAATTTTTAAAAAAATTTACCCTAGGGATATCAGACATACCCATATATTGCATACGCATGTAGAAGAAATTTAAAAAAATTTTATTTTTTATAAGAAATTTTTGCCCTGGGGATATCAGACATACCCATATATTGCATGCGCATGTAGAAGAAATTTAAAAAAAATTTACCCTAGGGATATCAGACTTACCCAAATATTGCATACGCTTTAGAAGAAATTTGAAAAAAACATTAATTTTCCATAATCAATTTTTGCCCTAGGGATATCAGACTTACTCATATATTGCATACGCATGTAGGAGAAATTTAAAAAAAAATTTATTTTTCATAAGAAATTTTTGCTCTAGGGATATCAGACATACCCATATATTGCATACGCATGTAGAAAAAATTTAAAAAAAATTTACCCTAGGGATATCAGACTGACCCAAATATTGCATACGCTTTAGAAGAAATTAAAAAAAAAATTAATTTTCCATAATTAGTTTTTGCCCTAGGGATATCAGACTTACTCATATATTGCGTACGCATGTAGAAGAAATTAAAAAAAAATGTATTTTTAATAAGAAATTTTTGCCCTGGGGATATCAGACATACCCATATATTGCATACGCATTTAGAAGAAATTTTTAAAAAAACTTACCCTAGGGATATCAGACATACCCATATATTGCATACGCATGTAGAAGAAATTTAAAAAATTTTATTTTTTATAAGAAATTTTTGCCCTGGGGATATCAGACATACCTATATATTGCATACGCATGTAGAAAAAATTTAAAAAAAATTTACCCTAGGGATATCAGACTTACCCAAATATTGCATACGCTTTAGAAGAAATTAAAAAAAAAAATTAATTTTCCATAATTAGTTTTTGCCCTAGGGATATCAGACTTACTCATATATTGCGTACGCATGTAGAAGAAATTAAAAAAAAAATGTATTTTTAATAAGAAATTTTTGCCCTGGGGATATCAGACATACCCATATATTGCATACGCATTTAGAAGAAATTTTTAAAAAAACTTACCCTAGGGATATCAGACTTACCCATATATTGCATACGCATGTAGAAGAAATTTAAAAAAATTTTATTTTTTATAAGAAATTTTTGCCCTGGGGATATCAGACATACCCATATATTGCATACGCATGTAGAAGAAATTTAAAAAAAATTTAATTTTCCATAAGAAATTTTTGCCCTAGGGATATCAGTATTACTCATATATTGCATACGCATGTAGAAGAAATTTAAAAAAAAATTATTTTTAATAAGAAATTTTTGCCCTTGGGATATCAGACTTACCCATATATTGCATACGCATGTAGAAGAAATTTAAAAAAAAATGTATTTTTAATACGAAATTTTTGCCCTGGGGATATCAAACATACCCATATATTGCATACGCATTTAGAAGAAATTTTAAAAAAATTACCCTAGGGATATCAGACTTACCCATAGATTGCATACGAATGTAGAAGAAATTTAAAAAAAATTTATTTTTTATAAGAAATTTTTGCCGTGGGGATATCAGACTTACTCATATATTGTA